>BDMV01000006.1:34758967-35188825 GCA_008326285.1 Oryza officinalis | reverse complement strand
TTACAGGGTATTTCCATTTTTTAGTTTCCACTGTTTGGGTGTGGCTGGGAATTGGATATGTAATCCTGCTGGATTGAGTGCTACGCGAAATTACCAAATTACCCTTACTATTTGGACACATAGCTATGCTGTCTACTCATTTACCATAGCTCGGAGGGGCATTTTGGTCATTATTCTAGAAACATATCCTTTTCCAAACCAACCAAACTACCACCACATCGATGTCATCCTCCTCCTCCTCCCCTTGCCAGCGCCGGTTACCTCCTCCTCCCTTGGCCGGCGCCATCCTCCTCCCCCCCGGCCGGCGCCATCCTCCTCCTCCTCTCCCTGCCAGCGCCGGTCTCCTCCTCCTCCCCTCCTCCCCCGGCCGGCGCTGTCCTCCTCCTCACCCGGCCGGCGCCATCCACCTTCTCCCCCGGCCGACGCAGTCCTCCTCCCCCCCAGCCGGCGCCATCCTTCTCCTCCCCGGCCGACGCCGTCCCTCCCCCCTCATCCTGTTCTGCCACCCATCGTAGCCCTTGCTGCCGACGGCTGGCAGTGGGGTGGAGCAGTGGCGGAACAAGGGCGGCGAGGGCTTGGAGCTGCAGCGGTGGGCAGCTATCGGCAGAAGGTCTGGAGCTCCACCAACGGTGGCTGACTACTCATCGAAATCGTCCATCACATTCCACTGGGTTCCGAAGTTCCGAAAATTTTTCGGAAGTTCCGAAAATGATTTTCGGACAACTCCGAAAATTTCCAGAACGCACAACTTGGTTCTGTAATTTTTCGAAAGTTCCGAAAATGATTTTCGGACAACTCCGAAAATTTCCAGAATGCAGAAATTGAGGAAAAACATTTTCGGACAATCTGTGCAGCCGGAGTTGGCGCTGGCGGCGAGCCTGAGGGAGTCGGCGTCGACGGGGTCCCGCGTCGGCACCGCCCTAACCTGGCGGCCGGGATGTTAGTGGCGGAACAAGGGCGGCGAGGGCTTGGAGCTGCAGCGGTGGGGCAGCTATCGGCAGAAGGTCTGGAGCTCCACCAACGGCATTGATCTCTGATTTTAGTTCAAGGAGTAATAACAGTCTGAAGATATTTCTAGACACCACGTGTTGCACGCATTGATCTCAAATTCTCGACATCATATTGTAGTAATATTATACCGACATCATATAGTAGTAATAATCAACAAAAGCAGCAGCAACTGACAAAAGGTCCGATACAACAATGTGTGGTATGGAAATATAGTTGAGTAATTTCAGTTCAACTAGGAATTATAGTATTACTTAACTATATTCTATATTTTAGGACAAATGGAATATATGAATTATCCATACGGCATGTCATCGCACTGTGAAGTGCCTCACAAGTCACATTGGTACTTGCTGCACAGTTCTTGAATGTGAGGTAAGATCTGTCTCATCCAACTTTCCCTTTCACCAGTGCACATTGCATTGTGTAAGGCATGTCATTGCACTGTGATTGTAGGAGCGTGGTGTACACGGCATGTCTCTCCCTCTCTCAGCACTTGATAGATATATGAAGGAGTAGGGCTGGCTGGTATGACAGGAGCACAAGTCATGGCAGTACACCTCTCCATTCATGGGGAATGCACAAAATCGACATATGGTTTGGTTAGAATTTGGGAGAAGAGGATGGCGGGCTTGGATTCATGGCGGGTGGAGTTCAAATATTTTCGGATATACAACTATATATATTGTTTGACTGGCACAATGCAGAACAAGTTGCCTCCTAACGCTCACTGTCATCTTGTTCTATAGCTCATTCGAGGTACAACTCAAAAATCCATTTTCCATGTTCAGCTGTTGTAGTTGTAGTAAGCAGTTTAGGTGCTTTGCAGATTGTAGTTATATATACATGCATATGTAGATCGAGATCGACTGATCAGTATCAGCAAGCATGGCATCCTTTGTATCGTGATAGTTTCACCAAATTATATATATGTGTGCATGATCTATTTGCTTCCTTATGTGGTCTTTCGAAAAAACTGATTTTAATTTGTTTCGTCAATAATTGTCTATGTTCAAGCATGTATTTTTATATATATAGCTAGCTGCCGGCACGCATAGTACTGTCCCATGCATCGCTAGCTAGCTTAATGAATTTTCCACTTGGGCAGTGATGTCCCATGCCGACATTAGTGTACATTATTTAATCAATGGTATTCTGCTTGATCCTATAAGTTGCCAAATCCTTCCTACAAATGGTTAGGTTATATGAGTCTGTATAATCCTTATCATTTGATGTAGCAACACACCTTTGTTGGTTTTAAGAACATGTATTTTTTGGCATTTAGGATGGGGTCGTTGAAGCGTAAAAGAGTAGAAGCACTACCTGTTCCAACATTCAGTGACGTACATCCTAGGGGCAGTTGGAGTCTAGGTGTTCGAGTATACCATAAGTACCATGTTGAGAGATTTGCTCCTAGCAAAAAGAGGCTCAACTTGGTTCTATTGGATGAGCAGGTATTTTGAGCTTTGATATGTTACAGTGCAATGATTTCTGTATGGCATTTGACTTTATCTATTATAAATAGGGCACAAAGATGGCAGCTATCATTTATGATGACCAAGTGGATCGTTTAGATCCCCTACTTCGAGAGGGTTCCGCATATTATGTGTCGAGGATGTCCATAGAGCCAGCTAGGATGATTTTGTATCAGTGGCTTGCAGACCATGCTTTTGTGTGTGTTTTCACACGTGATACTACTGTTACTGAGATAGCAAACATGCACGAGAAGATATTGCCATTACTCCCTCCGCTTATGCCACTTGATCAAGTTTTCGAGTTTACTTACCATAATGACATTTATGTTGGTAAGTAGTTCAACTAACCACCCAAACAAATATTAATTTGTGACAAATAGAAGTTCTATTAACACAATTTTCACATGTGCAGATGTTATTGGAATGGTCATCTTTGTAAGTTCTATAGGCTTTGTGGAAGGCTACAAGAAGAGGATCCCATATAGGAATATTCTTATAATTGATGGCAGGTATGCACATACTTTTTTTTTTGGAGTACATATGTCTTTTTGTTTCTACCTTAATTTCTTATCACTATTTGCATTTGACATGTTTATTTTTATGTAGTTTCAAACCTGTGATGTTAGTTATTAAGGATAAAATGCTTACTGACCATTTAACTAAATGGGCGAGATGCTCTAATGAGCAACCTATCATTGTAGCAACAATGCTTAGAGCAAAGCGTGAAGAAGGTAAGCTGATGTGTCCTTGTTAATTTTGTGTTCATCGATCTTATGATCAATAAAATTATGTAATATAATCATTGTACCTTTTATTTCAGACCATAGCCTNTAATTGTTCATGAAAGAAGGACTCCCCTTCTCCCATAAACCAACCAATTGTCTTGGGCATGGCCAAAGCCTTGCTAAATGCTAAGGCTAAAATTTTTCACAAGAGTTGATACATATATCCTGAGACGATGTTGGATTTCTTTTTTTTTTTTTGGAACCACCAACTTTTCATGGACGTTAACACTAGCTAGGGTTGGTAATAAACCAAAGCGACAGCGGATTTGGTTTGTAAAGGTAGCAAACTAGTGCTTCCAAATTAAAATTCACAAGACGGTGGTTTTATGAAGTTCATAAAGATATAATAGCTATTCACAGTGACAGAACAGAAAGATTTTTAAGCTTGAGCAAACTTCAATATAACTAGTATTTACTATAGAAATTTCATTATTAATTTAGTTATCAATATTAAAATTTAATGAAGTTTTCGCCGACGGGCCCAGGCAGCCGGACGGTGGCTCCGCCACTGAAATTAACAGTATATACACTACTACAAAAACGTTCATCAGTGTCGGCATAATAGGTGTCGGTTGAACAAAAACCGGCACCTATTAGTCGTATATCGTCTCAATTATAGATTATAGGTGCCGGTTCGGGCGGAGAAAGGAATAGGTGCCGGTTCTTGTTATGAACCGGCACCTATTTGTTTCAATTGGTATCGGCCGGATGCTACAAACCGACACCTATAAGATATGTGCCGGTTCGTAAAAAGAACCGGCACATATGTGGTTCCTTACCACGGAAGGAACTGATTATAGGTGCCGGTTATTGTTGTAAACCGGCACCTATATCTTGTGCACCTATATATGTCTCCTCTCAGCGCTGATGAGCTCATTTTGAGCGTCTTCGTGCGGCTCATGCAAACGGGGGGAGAGGTTTTGCCGAAAAATTTTAAATACATTAAGGAATTTGTGTATTCTTTCATGTTTAAAGGTTAGTACATTTTCTCTAAGCAAGTTTGTTTCATTTGTGTGATTAATTCTTTATGGTATATATGATTTTCTTATTTGTGATAGATAATGTAGACGTCTCTTGTTGAATTGGTCCAATATTTTGAGAAAATATAATGACTTATTGATTTTGGAGTAATATTGAGAATATGTTACTTGCGTCTATTTGTGTAATGTGGACAGTATTAAATCATCGAGTATTTTACATATGAAAGATTAGTAACGATGATTTTTGATTGATTTACGGATTTAATCAATATATATATGTTAGCAGTTAATTTAAGAATTTTCGTAGGACCGATGGATGAAGGAGGGATGAACGGTGCGAAGCGTGGTACCTTGGAGTATGCCAGGGGAGTAACCAACTTCGTGATCGCGGCCACGAGTTCCCGATCGTTGAGCATGACGGAACATTTGCATTGTCCATGTGCTGATTGCAGGAACGAGAGACAGTTTCCTGCAAAACAAGTTCACGAGCATCTTCTAACAAGAGGTTTTATGCGTAATCACACATGTCAGGACAATCATGGTGAAGATGAGAATGACAGTGTGGACAATCATGGTGAAGCAATGCACGAAGACAATGTGGAGTCGCCTGGTGACGAAGGTGAATATGACAATCGCGAATCAGATGGTTTGGATCAAATGTTGCGCGATGGGGAGACAGCCTACAACGATGACAAGCAATACGAGAAGTTCAAAGCCATGGTGGAGGACTCAAAAACACCACTTTATCCAGGATGCAACGAGGAACACACCAAGTTACACGTCGTCCTCTCGTTATTGCAGATGAAATCAACCAACGGCTGGAGTGACAAGAGCTTCACAGAGCTTCTGCAGCTGATCGGAGACCTCCTTCCAGCGGGTCATGTATTGCCAGAAACAACATACCAAGCAAAGAAGGTTGTCTGTCCACTTGGGCTGGAAGTGCAAAAAATTCACGCTTGTCGAAATGACTGTATTCTATATCGAGGTAACTACGAAGACTTGGATACGTGTCCAGTTTGCATAGCACCGCGGTATCAGGGTGGAGATAACGATGATGATGCTGACGATGGTAGTGGTGGGCCCGTTCTAAAGAAGAGGAAAGTGCCCGTTAAGGTTGCATGGTATTTTCCTATAATCCCTCGGATTGAGCGCCTGTATGCAAACAAAAAGCATGCAAAGATGATGCGGTGGCACGACGAAGACCGTAAGAAGGATGGGTTGATAAGGCACATTGCCGATGGATCTCAATGGAGAAAGATAGATAGAAAGTACAAAAGGTTTGCATGCGAGATTAGGAATGTAAGGTTTGGTCTAAGCACAGACGGGATGAATCCATTCGGCGATATGAGCAGTCGGCATAGCACGTGGCCAGTGACACTTGTCATCTACAACCTTCCTTCATGGTTGTGCATGAAACGCAAGTATATAATGATGCCACTTCTAATCCAAGGGCCCAAGCAACCTGGCAACGATATCGATGTCTACTTCAGGCCATTGGTAGATGATCTTAAGTTACTATGGGACCGGGGTGTGCAGATGTGGGATGCATACAAAAGAGAGTACTTCACCTTAAGGGCAATGTTGTTCGTTACCATTCAAGATTACCCTGCGGCTGGCAACACATCCGGCCAAACAGTGAAAGGTGGTTGTGCATGTGTGCAGTGCATGCGGGACACAGCAAGCAGGTGGCTGAGGTACTCAGGAAAGACTGTGTATATGTGTCATCGGAGGTTTCTTCCAGCCGGCCACCCGTATCGTAGCAATAGAAGAGATTTCGATGGCACAGTGGAGAAGGGGACAGCTCCAATACACCGTACAGGCAGAGAAATTTTTGAAGAGGTAAAAGATATAGAATGTATATTTGGTAAGGGATATGGCAATAGAAACGCGGTGGGCAAGACTGGTGAGAAGCCTCTTTGGAAGAAGAAATCTATCTTTTGGGAACTACCGTATTGGAAAGATTTGGATGTCCGTCACGCAATTGACGTGATGCACGTTGAGAAGAATGTGTGCGAGAGTTTGATGGGACTCCTGCTAAACATACCCGGCAAGACAAAGGACACGTTAAAAGCCCGGAGAGACCTCGCAGACATGAACATCAGGCCCGAGCTACATCCTCAAGAACGTCCCAATGGTCGCCAGTACCTCCCTCCTGCGTGCTACACCCTTAGTGCCGCAGAGAAAATAAGTCTGTTGGAGTGCCTGCAGGGTGTCCGGGTCCCTTCTGGTTACTCTGCGAACATTAAAAGACTTGTCAACATGAAAGAGAAGAAATTAGTGGGCATGAAGTCACATGATTGTCACGTGCTAATGACACAACTTCTTCCTGTTGCTATTAGAGGCATTTTGCCAGATAAGGTTCGAAACCCAATCGTAAAGCTGTGCTCGTTTTTCAACGCTATATATCAGAAGGTGATCGATCCAAGCACGCTAGACAAGCTCCAAGCAGATGCAATCATTACCCTTTGCCAGCTCGAGATGTGTTTTCCACTATCATTTTTTGATATAATGGTCCACCTCGTGGCACATCTCGTGAAAGAGATAAAGATTCTCGGCCCAGTGTATCTGCATAACATGTGGGCTTTCGAGAGGTTCATGGGGATCATAAAGAAGTATGTGCGTAATAGAGCTCGACCAGAAGGCAGTATCGTAGAGGGTTATGCAACAGAGGAGGTGGTTGAGTTCTGTATCGACTATATGGATTTGCATCCCATTGGTGTGCCGATGTCTCGACACGAGGGCAGGCTACTAGGGAAAGGGACACTAGGGCATAAGGCAATTTTCGCTCCTAGCCTAGAAATATTACGGCAAGCACATTTCGCAGTGCTCCAGCAGTCGGCCTTGGTGGCTCCATTTGTCGACATGCATTTTGATACACTCCGCAGCGAGAACCCAAGCAAATCAGAAGCATGGATAGCTAAGCAGCATAGGTTGAATTTTGGCGATTGGTTACGGAAGCATATCATGGCTATGAATACTGATAGTGACCAGCTGTATGTTTTGTCTCGGGGACCTGCGAGCACAATTCATTCTTTCCAAGGGTATGACATTAATGGTTATACATTTTACACGAGAACACAGGATGCCAAGAGCTCGTATCAAAACAGTGGTGTCCGCATAGACGCCTTCGACAGTAATGGTGTAAAACAAACGTACTATGGCTATATAGAGGCAATCTGGGAGCTTGAATATGGACCGCTCAAGATACCACTTTTCCAGTGTCAATGGGTCAAAATTCCAAGTGGTTTGAAGATTGACAAGTACGGAATGTTCCTTGTGGACCTAAACAATGTGGGTTATCAAGACGAACCATTTGTGCTCGCAAACTCCGTAACACAAGTATTCTATGTGAAAGACCCTTCGTCGGTGACTGATCGCCACGTGGCTCTCCATGGAAAGCGGAGCATTATTGGAGTGGAGAATATCATTGACGAGGAAGGCTACGATCAAATCGACGAGCTACCACCTTTCGCGAAGGATATAGAAGAAGGTGAAGAAAGTCAAGAAGACGAAGACGAAGACGAAGACGAACACGAGGAGGAAGCCCCATATGTTCGAAGTGATCATGAGGAAGGAGTAATTGTGATCGACCTACAAGTTGGAAATTGATTGTAATAGACATGAACAAACCAATCTTGGAACTCGAAACCTGTCGTCTTTTTTTACAATTTTATACTACTTACAACCTACCGTCTTTTCACTTATTGAATGATTTTCACTAGATATTCCCAATATAAATAAAAAGAAAATCAAGAACTAAGGCATAAAACGATAAAATCTTTAACCAATCTCCTCTGTTACCGTAAAAACCCCATAAGCGAAGGGCTAAACTAAAGTGGAGAATAGCCGAAAAAAGTTTGCTGCAATGCATATGGTTTGCTGCAATTTTATAGTTCTCTAACCAAACCTGGGTTTATGGGTAATAGGTGCCGGTTTTTAAATAGGAACCGGTACCTATAGGCATAATAGGTGTCGGTTCGTATTAGGAACCGACACCTATTAGGGGTAATAGGTACCGGTTCTTAGTTAGAACCGGTACCTATTACCCCTAATAGGTGTCGGTTCCTAATATGAACCGACACCTATTACCAAATATAGGTATCGGCTTTTAATATATAACCGACACCTATTTGTCCGCTATATATATCGTCTAATCCAGCGCCGCCATCGCCATCCCCTTAGCTTCCTGGGTCCAGCGCCGCCGCGATCGCCATCCCCCCACCAGCGCCGCCAGCGCCAGGATCCAGCGCCGCCGCCATCGCCATCCCCCCACCAGCGCCGCCAGCGCCAGGGTCCAGCGCCGCCGCCATCGCCATCCCCTCCAGCGCGGTAAGCGCGGTGGATAATGTGAACCCCTCCCCCCTTCTCCCTCTCCCCCCATCCCTAATATCTCCTCTCTGCTCATCAGTCGCCCCACCAGTGCCGCCCGCGCCACCGCCGTCGTCGACCTCCAGCTCCTGGGGCCGTGCCCTCCAGCACCTCCGCCGACGACGTCCTCGACCACCGTCCAACGCCTGGAGCTGTCCCCTCCTCCCGGATCCCCCAAGTCCAGTGGCCGCCGGCGACGCCGCCCCAAGATTACTTTGTAGATTGTCCCTGCAACAGTTTGAGTTGAGAAGACCAACCCCCATCCTGGTACTTAATCTATTCTAGATCCTTCGCATGAAGTTGTTGATTGATACATGTTCTAGTTGAACTGAACTTACCATGCTTACTTTAATACTTGTGTTCTTTAGAAATTAGAGTGTTGGCTGATGAGTTTATTTATACTGTACCCTTGATTTTTAAGGGTAACCTGTTATAGCTATTTGTGATGAAAGGGGTTGCCAATTGTTCCTAACTACCACTAAAACCATCTTGTCAGTATTACAGTTCAATTAATTGGTTTGACAATATACAGGAATGATTTTAAGATCAATTTTTAGTTCTTTACCAAGGCCTCTATGGAATATCCCAGATGAAACCATGTACATTTTTTATAGAATTACATTTTCAGATCATAAGACATTCATAGAGAGTGGCAAGTATCTTTTCTCTTATTTTATAGAATCCATAGATAACTAGATTTTTAAAGTCTGGACTAGATAACAAGTTTTATTTTCACAAGTATATTTGAGCATTATGTCACTATAAACAGGTCATGTTTCTAATAAGCACTACATTTGATATATTTTTTTTATGTATATACAGCAAGAATGGATTTTGAGAAATGTATATATCTGCAATTCTGCAAATGTTCAGAAATAAGAGTAGCTTGAATCAGGGGTGTTATTTTTATAACGAGAGTACATCAATTATTTTTGTGCATTCATATCGACTAACTGATTTCCAGGCATGTTTAATACAAGTGCAGCACTTTGAAATTGGTGATGAAAAAATCTTTTTCCTGCTGACCTATATGGTGAATTAGAAATAGGGCCATGTGAGTATAGTCATACGGTTTATAAGCATCTGTTTGTGATGATAAGTAAAGTAAGGCTTCTTGCCTTCTTGTGTACTGCAATCCTGATTTAGCAACATTTTGGAGGTCTACATTTGTTATTTCATTATCTCGATTTTCGTATTGACCAAATACAACAAATTATTTTAAAAATATGTAGTATCAAAAAAAATATACATAATACATTACAGTTTTTTTGTAGTTCACTTTGTTGTTCATTACCTTCTCAAAATTGACACACCCATCTTAACATGTGGTTAAGGTAGTAAGGTGTTCTAGTGAAGGTTTCAAACTATTCAGCTTTTAATTATGGATTCTGTTAATTTAGATGGCATGTTGTATAGCTTTAATAGTTTTTTTTCTATGAAGACTCTTCTCTTTTTTTTTTAAAGGTGTGTAATGAACTAGTAAATTTAATTACCTTTTTAAATTTTTGGATTGAACGGCTGCTGAGATGAACTTTGATGAACTAGTCTTTTGTGTGATGGTGTATGTTTGCTTCTGTTGATACTGATTGCTCTTGCTGCTGCTGATTACTGCTAGTGCTGCTGTGTGCTGATGCTGCTGCTGTGTGGTGTTTCTGATGTTTGCTGGTGATGCTGCTGCTATTTGGTGATGATGCTATTTGAACCGCCTCAAAAAGGAATTGTTGGTTATCATCCGACGACAACTTTTCATCCAATAGCACCTTAACAAGGTTGCCTGGACGACTCATCTTTTTCTTTTTTACCACGGGAAGGACGTGTAGAGAGAGGCAGCCAAGCGAGGAGAGGGAGAGGTGGGCAGCAGCAACGGGGGATAGACGGGAGACGGCGACGGTGGAAAAACAGAGATTTTGGTTGGTAGCTTAATAGAAGGGTTAACTTTTAGTTTTTGAAATTAAATTTAGGCTTTTTCTTAAAGAGATGAGTTTTTTTACTTTCTATTTTCAATTTACAAAACCCAACAACAAAATTTTGAAGGTGGATTATTGTTGGTGATGCTCTAAGAGAAAAGTTGAGGCAACAAGTCTATTTAATTACCATTTTTAAACTTGATTAAAAAGAAGGTTGGGTCCTACCTCAACAAAAATATATTTTTTTAGTAAAATTTAAATGATAGAAATATAATTATTCTAGAATAGAGAATAGAGGTAGTACTTAAGAAACATGCATATTGCTAATCAAACGGGAAGTGAAGGGAACTCGCGTCGCGATCTCCTTGCGCGTTTGTGAAGCTGTCGCTCCGGCCCAGCCGACGAATCCCAGCGTAAACCATACGTAGGGGTATTTACTTTCTAGCTTAAATAAGTTGTGCTATGTGCTTAGGATTTCATGGTCCTATTTGTACTATGTGTTCACATTTTTCTCTTCATGCTGCATGCAAAATTAACAGTTTTTTTATAGAGATATTTGTCTATTTGTTTATAGAGATGCAAACTTACCTTGTGTATCTGCAATCCCCCCTTCAGCTTCCTTTTTGCTTTTACTCATTCTACATGTATCTTGACAATAGGCCTGCCTTAACCTCCTTAACCTCCTTTAGTTTTTATTTAGAAAATGTCACGGGAACAAGATAATAATAGGCCTGCAAATTCTGGACAAAGCGATGGTGGTAATGTTAGCCCAAGTGTCTTTCTAAACATAAACCAGCCCGGTGATAATCACGATAACATGGAGGTCAATTCGCCCAGCTGAAACAAACAAAATTTTAAATTAGGTTAATTTATACCGTTCGCCCATACGAGAGCTGACTAATTTATATCGTTCTTTGAAGGAGGTTAATCCGTCCGCCACTGTGAACTCTGGGGACACTGCCACTTCATCGTCAAGAAGGAGTAGAGGTCCAACCAGGATGCCCTCGGGCCTTTACACTATCACAGCGCTAGATCCAGATGGGAACCCTGTAGCTCCCGCATCAGTACTCACCCCATATTCCAATGCTATAGGCGCCATCGTGAAGGATGACATCCCTATAAAGTACCGATACTGGAAGACCAGTGATCCAGATCAATTGGACTGGAAGGTACCAAACAGAGACAAGGACCTTGCGTGGGACAAGTTGAAGCGGACATTCCAGTTCCCCACAGGTTCAGAACAAGTCGCAAAGCGGAGGGCCCTTGAGAGGATGAGCATCAGCTTCAGAAAGTTCAAGGCAGACCTTACCAAAAAGTTTGTGAAGCGGGGGCTGACACCCAATTTTGAAGATCCCAATTATCAAAGGTGTCGCCTTTTCTGGGATGACTTTGTGGCGTACAGAACGTCAGATCAGGCAAAGGAGGTTAGCGAAAGGAACCAGGCCAATGCGGCCAAAAACCTGTACCCTCATCGTCTCGGCCGTAGCGGATATGCTCAGAACGTAGACAAATGGCAAGCGAGGGAAGATGAGCTGTTGGAAAAGGGAATCGAGTTCGAGACAAAGGACTGGTGCCAACGAGGCAAGAATTACCAATATGCCCGAGGGGCAACACTCTCGGATACAGGCGAGTTGGTACACAAGGGTCCCCAATCGCAAAAACTGTCACGAAGGCTCCATGATGCCCATCAGAAGTCTTCGGAGGGTACTTTTGTTCCGAACCGGGAGAAAGATGAGCTGACACTTGCTTTGCAGAACGCTGAGCATCCGGGACGCACAACAGGAGTAGGCCTAGTGCCATGGAGGGAAGGTTTTCCTGAAGACAGACATAGGTACCGGTCTCGAAGTTATAGAAATTCCATGGACCAGTCAGAAGAGATAAGGCAACTGAAGGAACGAATGGTGAGGATGGAGGCACTGCTAATGGCGGCGGGCCTCGAAAGGCAGGATGGGGGTGATGCTGATGCTGGCCGTGTAACCAGTCCAGCTGGAAGGAAAAGCAGTTGCGCTTCAACTGAGGTTCCTCAAGAACCGGACATGGCTCGTCACCCTGTGGACGCCATCACTGTACGTACTGCATGTAGGCTGCATGTGCCAGTTCAAAACCTCACTATAGAGGTGGCACGTGGTATGGCACATCCTGTAGTGGAGGGGGGAAGCATACACGGTAAACCGATACCATCTGGCTATTCAAGGGTTGAAGTGGAGGACGTGTCGCGTAGATACAGGGCTTTTCAGCTTGAGTTTGCTCCAGAGGAGGGGGTGAACACCCTTGGAGAAGCTGTCCACAACATTATACTGTGGCGCAAACGTTTCATTGTCTTTCCTTCAGGAGATGGTGATGACGAGCCAAGCGATGGTGGGTCTAGCTCTGAAGGACTTGCTGTCTCCCCCCGAAGGATGCCAACTCCACCACCGTTGCCACGTAAGAGCCCGTCTCCTCAACCGGCACAACAATCTCCTCCAAAGGCAGCACATCAGAGCTTATCTTCTTTAGACCAGCCAAAAAAGAGGCGGCGCCTGATTAAAACTTCAGAAATGTCTGAACCACCATCTATGAAGAA
The DNA here is from genome assembly GCA_008326285.1 of Oryza officinalis. Lineage (NCBI taxonomy): Eukaryota > Viridiplantae > Streptophyta > Magnoliopsida > Poales > Poaceae > Oryza > Oryza officinalis. The sequence continues at coordinate 35,175,739 of BDMV01000006.1, read as the reverse complement.
GACCAAGAAGGCCTTATTTCCTAATATGTCGGAGCCTTGCTTGAATGAAAAAAATGAGATGGGTGAGAGCATATCATCCGAACCTAGACGTAAAATGGACAAAACAAAGGAGCCGACAAATCCGAAAGTGCCAGTTGCAGTACAGGACCACTTCCTTCGCATGGCAAGGCCACCAGCCCCGAAGAAACCTATTTCAGACTTCCAACGCACGGTCAGGAAAAAAAAATTACAAGCATTTTCGAAGGAAGAGTTCGCGAAAGATAAGGCCAAGAAGATTGAGCAAGAATTTTTACAAGGTGCAGGGCTGAAGAGTTTGTCTGATGTGGACAATATTGCGATGGCCCCGTTGGCAGCTAAGTTCAAGTTCGGTGATCCCTTGACTACCGATGAATATCGCAATGTCGTTGCCAATTGTACTCAGATGAGAAGGATGGAAGAGTGGTACTTACAGATGGCAAAGGAAGGTAAGGAGACGTTCGCCGTTTTTTACAGGGACGAGGACTTTCATCACGAGGATGGTATAATTTGGGTCCCATTTGAAGAACTATTTCAACTATACAATCTGAGAGAGCTAGACGTATCGCTACTTCAGTTATGGGCATTGTAAGCATACTTCACCCCTCGCTAGTTTTTTTAAGCCGATATCCTCGTTGATGTCTAACTTGATTTTTTATGCAGAATGGGGACGCTTGAATGTAGAGCAACCCATAACAAAGTAGGATTCCTCGATCCAGCGGTTGTCAATTCCACTAGGATTCATGAAGGCCCGCAGTCCCAGAAAATGGTGCTGGACTACCTGTACAACTCCTTTGTCAAGCTTCAGGAGATGAATACAATCCTTTTGCCCTACCACTTTAGGTAAATGTGGCATTTATCGTTGTACCTCGCATTAGTACATAAAGATATTAATTGCTCTCTCCCTTTGTATGTAGGCCACCTCACTGGATCCTTCTTGCGATCCATCTAAACGATTCCAAGATTGTCGTCATGGATGGTTTGAGAAAACCGCGAGAAGTTTTTCAATCTGTCATTGACATCCTAAATAAGGCACTTCTGAAGTATAAGAAGAAGTGTGTTCGACACGCTCCATGTGCAAATACATTCCGGGTTTGCTGCCACCCCTGGTGCTCACGCCAGGATCAGGGCACGAGCACATGTGGGTTCTACGTGATGAAATTTATGTGGCTTTTCATGGACGACAACAACTGGAACATTACGGATTCTGAGGTTCGCCAATTTTGTTTAGACGTAAATACACATTTCCAAACACATAGTACGTTTTCACATCTTCTATCCTTCCATTTGCAGAAATTAAAGCTTCCGACGAGTAAATTGCTGCCACATGTTTGCTTTGCCCTCGCTGAACAACTCTGTGGATTCATCTTCCAACATGTCATCTCGTCGAATGGCGCATATCACATTTCAAGAGCTCCAGATGGGCTACTGGGTTTCATTGAGGCTGGTGGCCCTAGTGACACTGTAGACAGTCGTTCAACGACAAAGGATAAGCAGACTTAGAATTAGTGAGCAGAATGTAGCTTTCTAGGTATCTTGTAGATTGGTTATTTCGATTGATGTCTCGAACATGAATTAAGTGTATCTATTTGGTTAATGTTTATCTATTTGTTTTCTTGAACACTTATCTACTCATGTGTCATGTGTTAAGTTTCTCTAGCTAATATTTTTATCTCTCAAAGTAACAGGTGATCTCCTGGACTAGGTGTAGCATGGATGAGGCCGGTATCGTCGTTGTTGTCCCTGGAATCCACAGGTGAGCATGTGTAACTAAAATTTTCATAGGAGTACGAGTTTAGAGCATTTGAGATGTTGTAGAGCTCAAGCGATTTTTTGTCAAGTCTCCTGAGATGTGTAACACAGGCCCGTATCGTCGTTGTTGTCCCTGGAATCCACAGGTGAGCATGTGTAACTAAAATTTTCATAGGAGTACGAGTTTAGAGCATTTGAGATGTTGTAGAGCTCAAGCGATTTTTTGTCAAGTCTCCTGAGATGTGTAACACATCTGGTCGCCGCCTTCGTGTGGTTTGACGGGCACGTCTCAGGCTGAAGTTGACTGGCACGCTGAGTCCCAGCAATATCTCCTATGTTCTCTACTCGAGCTTTGGGTTTTATATGTTAGGCCTTGTGAGACTAATTAATTTAGAGCATTTGAGATGTTGTAGAGCTCAAGCGAATTTTTGTCAAGTCTCCTGAGATGTGTAACACATCTGGTCACCGCCTTCGTGTGGTTTGACGGGCACGTCTCAAGCTGAAGTTGACTGGCACGCTGAGTCCCAGCAATATCTCCTATGTTCTCTACTCGAGCTTTGGGTTTTATTATGTTAGGCCTTGCGAGACTAATTAATTATAAAATTAATGATTGCTTTTTGTGGTTAATACTTCAAAAAAACACATATATAGGAGTATAGAGGAGTAGGACTTATGTGAATCTTTTGGTGGGTAATACTTCAAAAAAACACATATATAGGACATATTACACCTAACTGTAACGAAGCAGCAGATGCTGTGGGCCTGTTTTAACTTCCTGTTCATATTTCTATGTTTCAAGTGGCTTCGATGTTTTGACTTTATTCGATTAATGGTTCCACTTGCAAACTATGCTACGAAATGCTGATGTTGGAGTGCAATCTTGTCATATCAGGCGCGCACTGCCTCCGTAGTTGGACATTTTCCTGTAGAAATTTATATGGAATTGGTATCCGATGTTTTGCGTCCTGTAGAAATTTGCGTGCAATTGGGACGACGTTTTTGCATTGAATTTGTTTGATATACAACCACCAAACTCAATTTATGAACCTTTCTACGGGATCAAAATGCCTAACCTGTTAGAAACTCAGTTTTGGCCTCAGGATGTACAAGCAGAATCACATTTTTTGTTTGCAAGACGGTAGCAGGGCATGAAAGACATTGAGCCATTGCATTAGAACTAACGGCAAGAAGGTAACACGACTATGGTAGAGCATTGGAACCAATAGATGAATACTCCTAGATGCTCAAACTTGGAAGCTCAAAACTTTCACAGCTTGTTGCCAGCAACAAACCTAAAGCATGAACTACCCTTCAAAAATATGAGCCAAAAGAAACACTCAGGCCGCGTTACCATGATCGGATGCAATCAGTATATTCAAGGTGCTTATTTTCCTCTCGCTGTGGGATGTTGCACCTGAAACCAAGGTGGATAAGTAGCCTTTTTGTTTGACAGTTAACTAAGCAGAAATTTGGAAATGAGCACGAAATGTCTATCAATGAATTTTCTCATTATTCGTTATTTCCGGGTCTTTTTGTTGCATTCACTTACAACAAGAAACAACCACCAGCGTTTGGTGCAGCATCTGTATTTTGGTGAAATACTGTGAACTATATGTGAGACATAAATACTGTGAAATGTGCGAATATGTGAATACTTGTGGTGAATATGTGAATATGTGAATATATGTGAATCTGAGTTTCAGAAAATATATTCTCACGAATTGCATACAGAAATTATTTTTTTTTGCCTTAAGACTATAGGTGCCGGTTCTTTACAAGAACCGACACCTATATTGGACGCTCTGGTAGGCTTATAGGTGCCGGTTCCTATTAACAACCGGCACCTATAAGGACATATAGGTGTCGGTTGTTAATAGGAACCGGCACCTTTCAAGACACATAGGTGCCGGTTGAAGAACCGGCACCAATGTCTTTGGTTATTGGTGCCGATCAATAGGTGTCGGGCCCGAAACCGACACCTATTAGCCGTTTCGAACCGACACTAATAGGTATTCCTGTACTAGTGACATGTTCTAGACACCCCAGTACCTGAAGAGCCTGATGAGAATGCACCTGCTGCTGATAGAACCGCTTACAGGAGAGCATTAGATGTTGATCTTGAAGTGAGTGGCTTAATGCTTGCTTGTATGGAACCAGAGCTGCAAATGCAGTTTGATAACAACCATCGTGCGCGTGATATGATCGTGGCGCTTAATGAGATGTTCGAAACTCAAGCCGGGACTGAAAGGTTCAATGTGTCCAAGGCTTTTGTTGGAACCAAGCTAGCAGAGGGTGCACCTGTTGGACCACACGTGATCAAAATGGTTGGTCACACTCAGAGGTTGGAGAAGCTTGGCTTCCCACTTGACCAAGCGTTGGCAACTGATTTCATCCTTGCATCGCTTCCACCCAGCTATGGAAACTTCATCTCGAACTACCATTTGCATGGGGCGGAGAGGGGCTTGAATGAATTGTGTGGCATGTTGAAAACAGCAGAGGCTGACATCAAGAAAGGCGCTGGTAGCAGCCATGTGATGGCAGTACAAAACCGATCTAAGTTGAAGAGAAAGGGAAATTCTTGGAAGAATAATAAGGGCAAGGCTAAAGATGAGATCTCTAAGCCAAAACCACCTGCGCCCAAGACTAGTGTACCTATTGATACAGTGTGCTTTCATTGTGGTGGGAAAGGTCACTACAAGAGGAGCTGCAAGTTGTATCTTGAATCCTTGAAGAAGGATGGCGGTAGTAAAGGTACTCTCGTTTATCATACACTTGTTGTTCATATTACAGACATTTTCCTCGCTAACTCTTATATCAATTCTTGGGTATTTGATACCGGATCGGTTGCTCATATTTGCAATACGATGTAGGGAATGATAAGAAGTAGTAGCGTTGGAAAAGGCGAAGTTGATTTCCGCATGGGCAATAATGCAAGAGTTGCTGCGTTGAACGTCGGGACGATGCAACTTCACTTACCATCAGGATTTATTTTGGAATTGAATAATTGTTATTTTGTTCCTAGTTTAAGTCGAAACATTGTGTCACCTTCATGCTTGATGAAGGATGGTTATTCATTTGCGAGTAAAGACAATGGTTGTGTGATCTCTAAGAATGATATGTTTGTGGCTTTTGCATCCATTGTGAATGGATTATTTATTTTAGATCTTGATGATGCGTCTGTCTGTAATGTTAGTACTAAACGGCCTCGGCTTAATGAGTTAAGTCCTACATATATGTGGCATTGTCGTTTGGGTCATATAAGCGAGAATCGCATGAAGAGGCTCCATTCTGATGGGCTTCTAACTTCATTTGATTTTGAATCATACGAGACATGTGAGGCATGCCTTCTAGGCAAAATGACCAAGGTGCCTTTCACAGGTTTTCCTGAGAGGGCGGCTGACTTGTTTTAACTTGTACATACGGATGTATGTGGACCAATGAGCACGACAGCTAGAGGCGGATTTCAATACTTCGTAACTTTCACTGATGATTTTAGTAGATATGGCTATGTCTACTTAATGAAACATAAGTCTGAAACATTTGAAAAGTTCAAAGAATTTCAGAATGAAGTAGAGAATCAACGAGGCAAGAAAATTAATGCCTTGCGATCTGATCGTGGAGGTGAATATTTGAGCCACGAGTTTAGCAATCATCTAAAGAGTTGCAGAATAGTTCCACAGCTTACGCCACCAGGAACGCCTCAGAGAAACGGCGTGTCCGAGCGACGTAATCGGACTTTGTTGGACATGGTTCGATCTAAGATGAGTCAATGTGACCTACCTTTATTGTTTTGGGGATACGCTCTAGAAATAGCCGCTTTCACTTTAAATAGGGTACCGTCTAAGTCCGTAGTTAAGACACTATATGAGATGTGGACTAGGAAGAGTCCTAGTTTGTTTTTTCTAAAGATTTGGGGTTGTGAAGTTTATGTCAAACGGCTTATATTAGATAAGCTAACACCCAAATCGGACAAATGTTTTTTCGTGGGATATCCAAAGGAGACTTTGGGATATTATTTCTACAACCGCTCAGAGGGCAAAGTGTTTGTTGCTCGAAACGGTGTTTTCTTAGAGAAAGAGTTTCTCAAAAGAGAGAAGAGTGGACAAAAGGTGTATCTTGAAGAAGTTCAGGATGAGCCAATAGGGAATGACTCTACGAGTGACGCTAATGTAGCTGAACAAGTTGAGGTACCCGTGGACATTGAGACACCGCCACAGCCACAAAGATCAGCTAGACTCCGTGCATTACGTGGGGACTTGTTATTGTTAGACGATGACGAACCTACGACATACGTGGAAGCTATGATGGACCCAGATTCCGAGAAGTGGCAAAGTGCCATGAGATCCGAAATAGATTCCATGAGTGACAATCAAGTTTGGAACTTGGTTGATCTGCCTGAAGGGGTTAGACCCATAGAGTGCAAATGGATCTTTAAAAAGAAAAAGGATATAGACGGAAATGTTCACGTCTATAAAGCTCGACTTGTCGCAAAAGGTTTTCGACAAGTTCAAGGGATTGACTACGACGAGACTTTCTCGCCGGTAGCGATGCTTAAATCTATCCGGATCATTCTAGCAATAGCTGCTTATTTTGATTATGAGATTTGGCAGATGGATATTAAAACAACCTTTCTAAATGGGAATTTAGAAGAGGACGTGTATATGATACAGCCCGAAGGTTTTGTTGATCCTAATAATGCTGGAAAAATATGCAAGCTCAAGAAATCCATTTATGGATTAAAGCAACCATCTCGGAGTTGGAACATTCATTTTGACGAAGTAGTCAAAGGGTTTGGTTTTCATCAGAATGAAGAAGAACCTTGTGTTTACAAGAAGGAAAGTGGGAGCGCTGTAATATTTCTAATCTTATATGTGGATGACATATTATTGATTGGGAATGACATTCCGATGTTGCAATCTGTAAAGACTTCATTGAATAATAGTTTTTCAATGAAGGATTTAGGAGAAGCAACATACATTCTGGGCATAAAGATCTATAGAGATAGATCGAAGAGGCTTATAGGATTAAGCCAAGATACGTACATTGATAAGGTACTGAAACGGTTCAGCATGGAGCAATCCAAGAAAGGATTCCTACCTATGTCACATGGGATGCGCTTTAGTGATAAACAGTGTCCTCAGAATGATGAGGAACGAGAGCGCATGAGTAAGGTTCCATATGCTTCGGCCGTTGGTTCCATAATATACTCCATGATATGTACTCGCCCAGATGTCTCATATGCTCTAAGTGTTGCGAGCAGATATCAAGCTAATCCAGGTGAGAGTCACTGGACGCTTGTTAAAAACATCCTTAAGTACTTAAGAAGGACTAAAGATGTGTTCCTAATCTATGGAGGTGATGAGGAGCTCATTGTAAATGGTTACACTGATGCTAGCTTCCAAACCGACATGGATGATTCACAATCTCAATCAGGTTTTGTGTTCACAATAAATGGTGGTGCCGTCAGTTGGAAAAGTTCCAAGCAGGAGACAGTCACTGATTCTACAGCAGAAGCCGAGTACATTGCAGCTTCAGAAGCTGCAAAGGAAGGTGTTTGGATGAGGAGGTTCCTCATTGAGCTTGGTGTGTTTCCTAATGCGTCTAGCCCATTGAACATGCATTGTGATAACAATGGGGCGATAGCGCAGGCTAAGGAGCCAAGGAATCACCAGAAGAACAAACATGTACTTCGGAAATTTCACCTCATTCGAGAGTTCATTAGAAGAGATGAAATCAAGATGTGCAAAATACATACGGATTTGAATGTTGCAGATCCTTTGACAAAGGCTCTTCCACAGCCTAAGCATGAGGCGCACATGAGAGCTATGGGTATTAGATATCTTCGAGATTAACTCTAGTGCAAGTGGGAGACTGTTGGTAGTATGCCCTAGAGGTAATCATAGAGATGATGATGCTATGATTGTATCCATGATATATTTATGTGTTTATTGAATATCCATTAAAGACAACTTGTATTGATCAACAGTTATGTGAATTGTTTGTGAAACTCTTTTACTTGCATGGCTATTCTAAACTTGACCCTGATCGGAGTTCGTGTAGTAACACACATGAATATTAGATCAGCACATTATTAGTTGATGACTACGTTTCACAAGTCATGGACATAGAGATGTCAAACTAATAATGTGGGCGCATGTATGACATGTGCGCTGGACTGACCCGACGTGAGAATTGTCTCCATACACAACATATACGTTATGTCCTTAGACCTGAGATTGTTGTATGTGCTCAAGATGTGAAACGACTTACTTAGGGACTATCAAACGCTACTCCGTAACTGGGTAGTTATAAAGGTGGTCTTTGGGTTTGTCAGGAAACATGCTGTGAGACATAAACAATCAAGATGCAAATTGTCCCCCTCCACGTGAGAGAGATATCACTGGATCACTCTAATGATTGGATCAACAAATGCATGGCCGTGCTTAGGTTAAGTGTTAACCTATGAGTGAACCATATATCGAGAGGCAAGGGAATAACATGTATATGGTATTGTGGTGGTTCATCTGATTTGATCTTTGCGTACACATAGGAGTTGACATGTTTTGCTAGAGGCCGCTGTCAACTATTGGTCGAGTAGGAGTATTCGGGCCATGTCTATGTGTACGTGAACCCATAGGGTCGCACGCTTAAGGGCCTGGAAGCCTAATTCGGGTTGGACCCGAATTAGACTAGGTTTAGGGTCGCTGATGGGCCTCCAACTCAAGGCACACCAGGACGCCTATATAAGCAAGGGGTGGGCGCGAGGCTAGGGTAATTTTTACTCCCCTTGCCAGCAGCCGTCGCGCCCCCCCCCCCACGCTCACGCCTAGCGCTCTTCGCGGACCTAGCAGTCCGGAGGCGCATCGCTTCCTCCCCGTACGTGTGAGATTCCTCAGAGGTGCTGCATCTGGAGCACAAGGATGAACTGCACGAGGGGTGATTTGCGAGCGAAGGACGGACGTGTGACGGACGACCACGCAACTGCACGGCACTGCTGCGACGCGTTCAATTACATCGAGTCGTCTCCGCTGCACCTGCGCGTCTAGTGGTAATCCCGTAACCTGTAACTAGCAGTAGATCTTGGTTTATGAGGTAGAAAATTTTGTTTTGTCGGCTAGCGTAGCAACCTCATAACCCTACATCCCTGTCCACGCCGGCAGCCCTTGCCCTCGCCGGCTGCTCCTGTTCGCCCCGGCCGTGTCGTCCCTGTCCGCAACGGCTGCCCCCTATCCGTGCTGGGCGCCCCTGTCATCGCCGACCGCCGCTGCCCTCGCCAGCTGCTCCTGTCCGTGCCGACCACCCTTGCCCTCGCCGGCTGCTCCTGTCCGCGCCGGCCGTGTCATCCTTCTCCGCAGCGGCCACCCCTAGCCGCACCGGTCGTCCCAGTGGCTGGCAGTGGTTGCGCAAGCGTTGAAGAGGATACCGAGGAACAGCAGCGAAAACGGCTCTGTCAAGCCCCTCCCCTGCTGCAGGGGATCCATCGTCGCCCACCGTCTTACCTCGATTGATTTGGATTGGTATGGTTTTGGATACGCAATTTAAATTAGTGTTGTACTTTGTTAGTTGATGTAGTGGCTACAATTATAGGTTAGATTGATCTATATATTTTTTGCATTTTTTTATGTAGATGGACAGACGTTGGATTCATGGTGCTCTGTTTACCCCTCAGTATATTTATGGTGTCCGATCTTTTATGAATTTTGTCAAAGAGAGGTTTTTTGAGTCTGAGAAGATTTTGTGCCCATGTCAACGTTGTCTGAACAATAAATCTTTAGAGCAAAGTGAAGTGGAGAGGCATCTACTGCTGAATGGCATGTCCAGCACATATACCAAGTGGATAGATCATGGAGAGGACAGAAATATTCATGTTTTGGAGGAAGTAACAGTAATTGAGAATGCAAATGTTGATTCTTTTGTACCTGAGCACACCAATGATGATTGTGGACTTGATGAGATGTTAGGGGAACTTGTTAGGTCTGAACAACATAGAAATGAGGCTAGACCTGAAGATGGAAACGAGGGTGCCACACCACATTTCAAACAGCTGATTGAAGAAGCTAAGCGGGAGCTATATCCTGGTTGTATGAATTTTACAAGGTTCACATTTGTAATCAAGATGCTTCATGTGAAGTCATACTATAGGTTCACTAACTCAGGATTTTCTGCAATTATGAAGCTCTTGTCTGAAGCTTTCCCACAATTCAATACTATTCCAAAATCATATGACGAAGCAAAGAAAATGTTACGTGAGTTAGGACTTGGTTATGAATCAATTCATGTGTGCCCCAATAATTGTGTGCTATTTAGAAAGGAAAATAAAAAAAAGGATAGTTGTCCAGTTTATGGGGCATCAAGATGGAAAGATCCTGAGAGGAAGAAGGTTCTAGCAAAAGTATTGCGGCACTTCCCCAGGCTGCAAAGGATGTTTGTTTCCAAGAAACGATCAGAGGAAGCACAATGGCATAGGTTGAAGAGGAAACACAATAAGAAGGAAATGACCCATCCTGCAGATGGAAAGGCATGGGAAGATTTTGACAACCACTGGCCTGATTTAGCTGAAGATGCACGGAACATAAGCCTTGGACTTGCCACAGATGGTTTCAACCCTTTTAGCAACATGAGTTCATCTTATAGCATGTGGCCTGTTTTTGTGATTCCATACAACTTACCACCTTGGGCATGCATGGATGAATCTAATTTCATGATGGCTTTGTTGATTCCCGGTCCTCGTTCACCGGGGAAGACCTTTGATGTTTTCTTGCAGCCTCTTGTAGAAGAATTACTTGAGCTATGGTCTGGTGTGGATACTCTTGATGCTATCGCCGGAAAAGATTTTAAGCTTCGTGCTGCAGTGTTGTGGTGCATTCATGATTATCCAGCACTAAGTACACTATCAGGCCATACCACAAGTGGCTACTTTGCTTGTCTCCATTGTGACAAAAATCCTTTGTCATATGCCATAAGGAGCAAGCTATGTTATATTGGGCACTGTCGTTTCCTTCCGAGTGGTCATCGTTTGCGCAGGGCCAATGAATTTGCATCCCTCCATGGTAGTAGTGCGAAGCCAACTAGTTTCACCACAGAAGAGCTGCTAGAAGAATTGGAAAAGGTTAGTGATGTTAGAGTAGGACAGAAAAGGAAGCGTTCGGGCAATCGTGTTCCAATTTGGGGTAGAAGGAATTGTTTGTGGGACTTACCATATTGGCCAACTCTGAAGCTTAGACACAATCTAGATGTCATGCATATTGAAAAAAATGTGTGTGGAAGCCTCCTGGGTACCATTCTGGACATAAAAGGGAAGTCAAAGGACACAGTTAATGCAAGGCTCGATCTAGCTGATTTGGAAATTAGAAACGAGTTGCAATTATAGGATAGTGGAGATTCATATGACATGCCCAAAGCTCGATATACATTGTCCAAGTCAAAGAAGACTCAATTTTGTAATTTCTTGCAGGAGGCCAAGTTTCCAGATGGATATGCTTCAAATATACAAAGATGCTTAAATCCTGACTCAATCAAGTGGCAAGGCTTGAAAACTCATGACTGCCTGTTGATGCAAAAAACACACACTGGCCTGGGAGATCTGCTTAGCTCCAGTGCAGGTCCAAATCTTGATGAGATGCAGGCGTGCCAGTCAGTTTGATCCTGCAACTGACAAGATATACAAATGACAGATCAAAGAACCGATCGGCCAACATAGCCGATGTAGTAATTCCAGCCGATCCTGATAACAGCCGATAGCGATAGGGTTTTGAGCTATCGGCTATGTGTTCAATGTAGATTCTAACACTTGACAAAGAGACAATCGGCTGATGATAATATGCATTAGATCGGCAATGACTTGATAAAGTGAAACAAAAGTTAGACATACTCGATCGGCTGTAGATATCAATGATACATAATCTAAATCTCAAAACATATTTAAACCAAGTGATTGGGATAGATCGGACAGGGCGCCGAGACAGTATAAATCACTTATGTCTAAAAACACCTCAAGAGAGAGATTATATATACTCATAGCATAGCCGATGAAGTGAATCTAACATAGATCCAATGCCATAAAATCCACAAGATTAGATTAAACAGTGAAACCTTTATTGTCATCGGCTAAATTCAACTTATATGCAATCCTTATAAGCCAATGCAACGTCCAAATAACTCATCGGCTGAAACCCCGATGAAACCCTTATCGGCAATCAAAAAGCAGGCTAGAGATTCATGGTTCTAAGCACGACTTAGTAGGTCAAACTCAACTGATGCAGCACTAAGTATGTAAAGAAACACGGCATCTAGATGATCAAGCCCTTGACTGATTTTCAGGGTGGTAGATGCCTAGGCTAATCTAATCTAGCAAAACGATTTAGCCGATACCGGCGGAAACCCTAAAACGAGAAGCAGCCGATAAAACTAAATCGAGATGCTAATACTAGATTAACATAAGACATATGATAAATAGCCAGGCAAATATATTATCCAAACCAGAGCAATCCAAGAGGTCGAATGTACTGATGCAGCCTTGAACGACGCCGACGTAGATGATACAATTGCCTGAACCGACGGAACATTGGACTTACCCCTTCGCCGGAGATCGACAGCCGATGCAGCCCCGCGTCAGGTGCCAAATTCCGCCGGTTGATAAATAAACCGTAACAGAGTAAAAGGTGGCGATGCACCGAATTGTATTGATCGAGAGTTGATAGATTACAATAACCCCGGGTGTATATATTTATACCCATGGGAAGATACTAGTCCTTGTAGGACAAGAAAGAAACTTTCGTAAAGATAAGAAAAACATAAAGTCCTTAAGAGACACTAAACACACTTTCCTAAAGATAAAAGGAAACTAACAAATATTCTAATTAATAGATACAATTGCCTTCTTCGGACTCAATCCGCACGTGGCAATCCTCATGAAGCACACCAACCGAACCCGACAATGATCCTGCCATCTCCTTATCGGAATCGGCTACGTCGGCTATCCTTGTCCGATTCTATTTCAGCCGATGCACACCGTAGCCGATTTGGCTTGCAGCCGATTCATACTCCGTTTTCTGTAATCGCTTATCTCCTCCAATCGGCTTCGGCTTTAACTCTGAATCCAATGCATGATTTACCAAATTTCGTCGTTAACACTGCCATATTTTGTTGCAAAGGATTATACCAGCTGGGCTGAGAGGGCTGTTGGATGATGATATATATCAAACACTTGCTGAGTTTGGCAAATTTTTTAGGGAATTGTGCAGCCAAAAACTGAACAGAGATATCTTGGCTCGAATGAAGACTGAAATACCAGTCATATTGTGCAAGCTTGAGAAAATCTTTCCCCCTGCTTTTTTTGATGTCATGGTTCACCTTGCTATCCACTTGCCTGATGAGGCCATGCTCCGTGGACCTGTGCAGTATGGGTGGATGTACCCAATTGAAAGACGCTTGTATACATTGAAAAGGTCAGTCAAGAACAAGGCACGCCCAGAAGGCTCAATTGCAGAGGCTTATGTGGCAGATGAAGCCCTCACATTTTGCTCTAGATATATGGATGATGTAGAGACAAGGTTTAATCGACTCCCAAGAAATGTTGGATTTTCAGATCAATCAGCCTATACTGTTGATGTTTTTGGGCATGGTGTTAATCTTATTGGTGCATGTCATATTTCATACCCTGAGGAACTTGATAAGTTGGCTTGGTATGTTCTCCATAATTGTGATCATGCTAAGAAGTACATAAAGTATGTTCTAAAATATTCTCTATTTTGTATATTACATATGTTTCTTAATTATTTTCAGATTAGCAACTTACTGATTTTTTTTATTTTTGAGTTACAGAAAGTTTGAAGATGAATTAATAGAAGCAGGGGTGCAGGCTGTAGACCTTGGAAGAAGAACAGAGCATGGATTTTCGAGTTGGTTCAGGAATTATGTTAATATCTATCTTATTCTTGTCTTAAATTATTAGTTATCTTGTAGATAACTATCTTGGTGCTGAGACATTTCTTTTTTGCAAATGTGGAGGTTAAATGCATCAGAAGTAGTAGATGATGGTATATTTGCCCTAGCTTGTGGCCCTGACCTTAGAGTTAGATCATACTCCACATGTGTTGTCAATGGTGTACGGTACTGCACCGTCGAGCGTGACAAAAACAAGAAGACACAAAACTCCGGGGTGGCCTGTGCAAGCTCATACAGAAGTGAGATGATTGATTTTTATGGTACGTTGAAAGAGATTATTGAGTTAGAGTACCATGCCAAGCATGATGGTACAAAAAGAACTATTGTTCTTTTTAGATGTGACTGGTACAAATTGGATGGTAAGAATACTGCAGTAAAGGATGATGGGTTTTGTAAAAGCATCAATATTGACAGCTTGTGGTACAAGAAAGACTGTTTTATTTTGGCAACTCAAGCTACACAGGTTTTCTATTTGCCAAATATTAAGAATGGAACAAACTGGCAGATTGTCCAGACATTTAAGCATTGTCATTTGTACAATGTGTCTGAAATAGATGGTGTCGTATCCACTGCTGCACCCTATCAAGAGCAGACATGTGCTATGGACACTGGCAGAAGACTAGAAGTTTCTGAGATCTTACCTGACATGCCTTTGAACAGAGTTGATGAGGCTGGTCTTCTTGTTGATGCTGCTGAGGTTGCTCAACTTAGAAAGGAAAATGAATCAAAGACTACTAGTGAAGATGAAGAGGGTGACGAGGTAGAGGATGACACACTGATGGAGTACTTGAGTGAAGAAGAAGCTATCCCTGTTGAGGTTGATAGTGATGATGAGTAGTTTAGCATTTGTCATGTATTATTTGTAATATTTTCCATGTTTAGTACTGGAGTACTAGTGAACTTATCATTTGTCATGTACTAGTTAAAAGCCCATATCTGCAAGGAACAAGACATTTCAGTTTGGATTTATGGCCATATTATGTAATATTTTCCATGTTTCGTTTGGAAGTTGCCTCTGGTTTAGTTGCTAGGCACATGTGACATCAACATGTAATATATGTTTGAATCATGAGAGGAATGTTTGGATTTACGACCATATAGGCCCCTATTCCCAGCAACAATATAGTTCTGTTTGTTTGTTCTTGTGCTTTTTATTTGTGCCCCTGTGCTTTTTATTTGTTCCTCTAGAAAGACATTTCTCAATTGGGGCAAATTCTTGTAGAAAGAGTCCTGTGTTTATAGTGCTATTTATTTGTTCAATCAGCATCAACCTAAGAGTCATGTGTTCTGCTAGAACATGCATGTAGTCATTGAGGTCATCATACCTAAGAACCATGCAAGGTTCAGATACCTCAGAGCACAGGTAAGGCCCTATGATAGAGGCAAAATTTCTGAAACATCAAAGCACATGGACAGCTTCTGTGAAAATACGCCTAAGATGAGGCTAAATTTCAATTCAACTTGCACATATAGATTTTGCAAGTGACAAAAAGTTTAGATTTTGCAAGTGACAAAAGGTGCAGATTTTGCACACATGTATTCCAGCTCAAGTGAAAAAAGGTACAGATTTACATGGTTGAAGGACATTGGCATAGTCCGAACTACATATTACATGGTTGAAGGACATTGTCATAGTCCCAACTACAAACACAGAAATTCAACCATCAGTTAGTACAGGCTGGACGCCTTCTCCAGCAGCTACTTAGGATCAGTCCTTTGCATTCAGCTTGGTCTCTTTCTCCAGCAGCTACTTCTCTTTCTCCAAAAGCTGCTTCTCATACAGTTCACTGAGTGTTCTCAGTTCATTGGCGGCTTCTCTTTCTACAGCAGCTTCCCTCTTCAGGGATCAATCCATCGAAAAAATGACAATCTCGAGCGATCTACAAAATTAGTTCAAAATTAGGTGCACGTACATTAGAGAAGAAGAATATCTTCTGGAAGTTACATTGTAATGCTCAATACTGAATTCCATCCGCCACATAGTTTAGAAAAAGAGTCTGAATGGTATATAAATGAGCACACTGGAATCAATGTATTAAGAGCCTGAGAGATCATACAAAGCGGAGCAAATAAAACTGCTTGATTGAATAAACAAACAGCTGAAAAGGGTGCCCTTGCCAAAGTATCCCATTGAGCTGTGCACTTCTGCCTTTTCAACTAATAATTCTGACACTGCTCAAAGCCAATAACATAAAACCACCTCTGGTTCAAATTCAACTAAATTATTTGTGTCAAATTCTTCACCAATTAACAGTACACACAGATACGAAAATCTATCATCATGTGACATAAACTAGTAGGCGCTGCACAAGGGACAAGTGAGAAGAGACAACAACAACCGGTGGGGTAGGGGATAGGGGCCCGAATAGCTGGATCCAGCACCGCCACTATGGCTTGTCGAAGAAACAGAGCTCCCTTCAGCCATGGCGTGGGGCTGCAAGCGCCGCGAGCTGCGGGGGCAGGCACCGCGAGCTGCGGGGACAGGCGCCGCGGGGTGCTCCGGCAACAGCGGCCGCACGGCTGCAGGCGGCAGTGGCCGCGGGCTTGTGGGCGTCTTCCCTCCTCCCGTGCCTCTACTCCAGCGACCGCGCCGCGAGATGCGGGGGCCGGCAACGTGAGCTGATGTCCGTCGTCCCTCTCCTGCGCGGCAGCTCTGGCGACCGTGGGCTGTAGTCGCCGCAGACTGGTCAATTGAGGGGAAGAAAGGAGACGGAGAAAGAGGATGGGGCCGATCTATTTTGACCGACTTAGGGGAAGGAACGGAGTAATTTGCAGATCAATTTTTTCATAAAAAAAATTACGAGTTCTAGAAAACAGGATAAATTTAAAACAAAATGATGTCGTTTATTTGCACATCATCTCCTATTTTGAAGACAGGATAAATTTAAAACAGGATAAATTTATTTGCTGGATATTTTGACCAAATTTCAAACCTTTTGTAATCTTGAAGAAATTTTATCAAAATTTGAAGAATTTCCTATCATTTCATACATGAGTGATCGATGTAGTCACAACAGGCAGTAGCCGATCCACATGACATAGAGTATTTCAAGGATTACTATATATATACATCATTGGGTACTTATATAGGACAACACGATGGACTACAAGTTATTTGGTACTTTCTATATATGAGCTTTAACACCAAATCAACTACACTAAGCTAGATAACTTTGAGTTGAACACTTATGAAATCATCAACGATTACTATAGGCTATGTGACACGTATATATACCACAGCTGTTTACTATTCTGGGTTCTCCTTTAATTAAAAATAGTAATTGTCAGCTTAAGGTATATGTAGGCGTGAGATTAGTAATGGAGGGTCCTGACAGGAAAGATAATTTGCATGCTCAGTAAATAAATGTTGTTTTCATACAATAGTTTTTGCTTTCCAATTTGTTTACATTATCAAAACTAAATTTAGAATTCTGTAGAACGAAGTATCTGAAGGTTGTAAATGTCCAGTCGGTTGCCCTTTTAAATGCAAATTTAAAATGAGAAGATCAATTCCTAGGGATTGTATGTTTGTGCTCCTCACAATATAAATTAGTTTACAAGTGAGTTCTTTTCAGTAGAACATGCTAACATCTGCACTTTTTGTTCCTTCTCATTGCAGAACCTCCGCTCAATCCTTATTTACTTCTACAGATGAGAACGTGTATGCGCAACAACGCACGCATGCAGCAACTAGGACTTCCTGTGTTATCTCAACTGTCTGAGCACACTACTATTTCTCCAGAAAAGCAGCAGTAGCAGGACACAGAAATCTTTGGTTCGGAGTACAATGGTGAAGATGATGCTAACAGTGATGCCCATCTAAGTGATGATGACCTGGAAGCTCCTATTTTATCATCTATGGTGCTAGTTATTCCATAGTGTCAAATCTTAATATGTGGTTTGTATTCTAATTGCATCATATATTTATCTCCCATTCTGTATGTTTGATTGGTTATTTGTAGAAGAAGACAACAACAAAGAAGAGGAAGAGAGGTGCTGAGAAGGAACAACCTAGGATGCAATCTAGTGTTGTCACAAGGGGAATGAAGAATCGTCCAGCTGATGTTAATGTAATGAATAATCAAGCTGAAATCCCTAATCAGGCTACAGAGGAAGGAAAACTGACTATGTTCTTGTAACAAATCGTCAAATTTAGAGACAACATTCCAAAGTACTATTACTAATTCTATATTGCATTGTAGCTGATGCTGGCGAGCAAAATGGCCACCTGACTGGAGATCAGCACATACGCACTGAGCTGAACCTAGATGGACACACTCCAAATGGTGCCACAATGAATGATGTCAATGAAAATGAACAAACACAGGTTCCCAATGTTGCTGAAGGTGTGTATTTCTAAGTCTTGCACATTGTAAACCTTTTCCATAGGACAGTAGTATACTAACAACTCCTTTGTAGATGACCTATTTGATGAGGAGGACAGGACGAGGGGACCTAGTATTGGGAGGGAACTTGTTCGGATGACTCGCTTGAGGAAGAAAAGACTTCCTTTGGTTATTGAACCAGGGAAGAGAAGACCAAACTCAGTGATGATCGCTGCAAAATTTGCAACTGAGTGCAACATTGCAGTACGACAAATTGTTCCAATATTTCCACATTGGAAGGAATACAAGAAGTATCCTAAGATGATCGACGCGTACATATCGAGAGTTGGTGTAAGTGTTCAAACTTGCCTCTTTCCACTATTTATTTGCAACATTAAGATTGTGCATTCAATAACAATTGGCAATGTTGTTTACTGTCACCAGACAAAGTTTCATACGGATGCAAATTCATTACCCATGAAAAAAGCATGTGTGGCTATGCTGAAGAAAGCTATTCGCCAGCAGTGCTACAAGCTGAAAAAGAGGTATTTCGATGCTTTGCCACTACATCTAGTGCCCAAAACATCTCCTGTGGACACAATGACTAATGAGCAATGGGATAAACTTGTGGACCATTGGAAAAATGAGCAAAAAATGGTAAGATCATCCAACTGTTCCGATCTCATCATGTTTGATGTCATGTGTGCTTAACAACAAACTGTGTTGCTGTAGGTGACTTGTGAGAAGAACAGAGAGAACAGAAGCAAAGTGCAGTTCCATCAGACCACTAGTTCTCGCAGCTATGAAATGCAGATTGTAAATTTGGTGAGTACAACTCATTGGCACTTTTAACTAGAACATGCTGTTGGAGCTTCAATTGCAAGATATTATATATGAACATGCTGTTTGTGAGGTCTTTTCTTCTCTAATCTCTAAATATTTAAAATAGCTTTGTATGTATCTATGGCACAAAGATTAGTAATAGTTGACAAAAATCTGCTGCTGGTTGTGAGGTTTTTTCTTCTCTGCATGTTTAAAAGAGCTTTGTATGTAGCTCTGGCACAAAGATTAGTAATAGTTAACAAAAATCTGCTGCTGGTTGCTTGGTTTTCAAAATTATATCACTGCATACTAAACTTGGGGCTCCAAAATTAGTTATGCCACCAACAGTAGAAAATCTAGAAAATGTTGTAAATTAGTTTGCTTACTGCCTTTTATCTGTGTTAGTAATACATACAATCAGCAATAGTTTTTTAGAGTGTCCTTTTCTATTTTTTCAGGCGGACAAGTACAAAAACGAACCACCAAATGCACTGGAACTATTTAAAGAGATGCACTACAGCAAAAAGAAAGGATTTGCTCCTGCAGTTCAATCTCTTGTTGTAAGTAAATTATACTTAGTTCACAACCTGATGATACATTAGGTTCATATGTCATGATCATTAACCTATCTGTCTCTTTCGCTGCTAGGTTGAAATAGAGGAGAAGTTGAATGAACCTGTAGATGATGGTCTTCAAGCAAAGGATGTGACTGATGTGGTCTCTCAGGCTCTTGTTCAGAAAACTAAGAAGAACAAGTTTCTTGTAAATGTGGGGCTCAAAAGCAATGCCAAATGTGTTAGTGCTGAGCATGACCTAGAAGAAGAACTGGTGGTGGAGAAACAAACATCAAGTGATCTTAGGGAGGTTGTCAAGGCTCAACAACAGCAAATGGAAGAAATGATGAAGAAATTCCAGGAGGAACAAGCAGCTAGGGCTAAGAAAGATGAGGAGTCGAAGAAAAGACAAACTGACATTGATGCACTGATCAAGAGTTTGATTTCCATGGTTCCAGGATGCCAACCAACACAATAAGGTTGTCTTGGGTTATCGACTAGTGCACTTTGTTGTTGGTTGCTTATTTTGGTGATGGATGCTACGATCTGAATAGGTGGCTGTCTTTTGTTGAGTTGATGCATGGCTGTGAACTTATGTGCATGTGAACTGCAGCATGGTCTTTGACCTGTGCATGCACGATTTTTGGTGATGGATGCATGTTGTGTGAACTACATTTAGATGTATGTGTGAATTGTATGTTCTGTAGGGGCAACTACAACAAGGTCTTTGACCTGATGCATGCTTTTGTTGTATCAAACTTCATATCTAGAAGATGTATATGTGATGATCTATGGTCATCTATGACTATATGAATCATGTGAATTTAACTTTGAATGTGCCGTCAATTTAAATGTGAAATTGGTGTCCATTTAAATTTTAATTTGGAGCAATTTAAATTTGAATGTTTGCTCATATGTTATGGGCCACAATGGGCCAATTCTACTATGCAATTGGGCTAGCCCAATAGTGTCTACTAAAATATGGGCCTAACTAAATCTAAAAAAAATACACAAAACATGGGCCTAATTGAAGAAAATGGGCCATAGAAAGCCTACTAATGATGTGGCAAGGTGGCAGCCACATCAAATCCAACATCACCAAATGACATGGCAAAATCTGACGTGGCAACAAAACCATCACAGCTCAGTTCATCACCATAGCCTCTTCAGGATTTTTTACAATTTGGTCCTTTTAAAAAACTTATTTCGCAAATAGACCCTTGGAAAAACTTATTGCAGGAATGGTCCCTTTTGGTGCGCCAGAGACATTGGCACCGCCATCGAACATCACGGCGCCAAGACCGGTGGCGCCGTCGGGGTGCCACGGTGGCAGAACACAATGACGTGGCGGGAGGGCGGCGCCAGAGTGGCTGGCGCGCCCCCACCAAGGACGGCACCAGCGATGCTGGCGCGCTCGTCCGGAGGGAAGGGCACTTAACCCCCCGTGGGCCCCACCCCAGCTCATCCCCCCACTCGCCCCAGCCCGAGCCAGCCGAACTGAGAGCTCTCAGCGCCGTCTCTCTCTCCCCTCTCACCTCTCCTCCTCAAATCCATTCAATTTGGAGCCGTTTTTCGCGGGATTTTTTGTGGAAATCGAAGAGCAAGGTATGCTCCTCCATTCCCCCCTCTTTTTTCTCATTTTAATCGGTTAAATTTGTAGATCGAAGGGTAACCCTAGAACCCATATTTTGCCCAAATTTTTGATTTTGAAGATTTAAATTGGGGATTTGTTGAGTATAGTGTTAAATGTGTGCAATGTGCTTATTGGAGATATGATTTTTTGTAGTACATTGTGTTGTAATGTTGATTTGTAGGTGGTTTGGTTGGATGGATGGATGGTTGGAGGAAAAATTTTAGTTGAGACATGTGAAATTGCTTTAGCTTTGGAACCAAATTTTTGTAGTGCATTGTGTTGTAATGTTGATGTGCTTGTTAGAGAGAAAGAATTTTTGTAGTACATTGTGTTGTAATGTTGATTTTTAGGTGGTTTGGTTGGATGGATGGATGGTTGGAATAAATATGTTTGGTTAAGTAGTAGCTTTGAAACAAATGAAGTTATGTATTAGTTCACGTGGTCAATTTGTATGACGTTTACGAAGGATGTGGTATTTTTTATTTCTAAAGTGGCATGATATTTTTCGGTGTAGATGGATAGACTTGTTCGTGTTTACTACAGTGGTAGAGTGGTTGAACCTTACGTTGGTGCACATGTTGAGTTTGAGGATATGTCATTGAAGATCATTTTGTTTGCCACCCGTCCCACTTTTGATGAACTAATGTCACGAGTGAAAGATGTTCTTCAATGGACCAAGGATAATGTGGAGATTGATATTTATGGGAGGTACGATGTTGGTGAAGGACATAAGTATGTATTGAAGGTGCTTGGTCAGTTGGATTGAAAATTTTATTTTGATTTAGTAAAAGACGCTGTGCCCTAGCCAGCTTCCTCGCCCGCTCCTTCGCACGCTCTTCCTTCTCCGCAAACTCCCTTGCCATCTCCCTGACCTCCCGCTCCTCCTTCCTCTTCCTCTCCGTGATCTGTACTGCCGCAAGTCGGAGACGATGATCGATGCGTTCCTCTTCCCATTCACGTTAGCTACGAAGCATCTCCGCATCGCGGGGATCAATCTCCATGTCAATCCATTCCACAAAGTCGCACAGAGGAGGCAGTATCTTCGCTACCTGCACATTCTCTGATTTAAATGATTTTCATTACAAATTGTAGTGCAGTATCGCAACCTCGAAAGTACAACAAATTACCTCCACTGGCTTCGTCGCCTTTCCTTTTTTTCCCTTTGCTTTAGGCTCAGCCTTAGGCTTCTCCGGACTGTACGTATAATTGCGACACATCCAGTACCTCTGGTGCTATGTCTTGTGGTCATCACTTATTGCAAAACGACATTCGTCACCGCACCAACACATGGGACGGATAGCGTCCGGTGGTGGTTGCTACCTAGGACAATAGCCAGTTTGATCCTTCCTTATTATTCTACAAAACCAAAATGATCTCCCGCAAAGTAAATTATTGTGACATTTTATCAACCAC
Source organism: Oryza officinalis (assembly GCA_008326285.1). Classification (NCBI taxonomy): domain Eukaryota; kingdom Viridiplantae; phylum Streptophyta; class Magnoliopsida; order Poales; family Poaceae; genus Oryza; species Oryza officinalis. The sequence continues at coordinate 35,153,279 of BDMV01000006.1, read as the reverse complement.
TATCTTATATATCAAATTTGTCATCTTTCATATAGCACATAGCTACAAACTTTTACCTACATCAATTTCTCCATACATCCATTCAAGTCAACACTATACTCAACAAATCCCCAATTTAAATCTTCAAAATCAAAAATTTGGGCAAAATATGGGTTCTAGGGTTACCCTTCGATCTACAAATTTAACCGATTAAAATGAGAAAAAAAAGGGAGGAATAGAGGAGTATACCTTGCTCTTCGATTTCCACAAAAAATCTCACGAAAAACGGCTCCAAATTGAGTGGATTTGAGGAGGAGAGGTGAGAGGGGAGAGAGAGACGGCGCTGAGAGCTCTCAGTTCGGCTGGCTCGGGCTAGGGCGAGTGGGGGGATGAGCTGGGGTGGGGCCCGCGAGGGGTTAAGTGCCCTCCCCCCGGACGAGCGCGCCAGCATCGTTAGCGCCGTCCTTGGTGGGGGCGCGCCAGCCACCCTGGCGTTGTCCTAGGTGGGGTGCGCCAGCCACTCTGGCGCCGCCCTCCCGCCACGTCGTCGTGTTCTGTCACCGTGGCACCCCGACGGCGCCACCGGTGTTGGCGCCATGATGTTCGATGGCGGCACCAATGTCTCTGACGCACCAAAAGGGACCATTCCTGCAATAAGTTTTTCCAAGGGTCTATTTACGAAATAAGTTTTTTAAAAGGACCAAATTGTAAAAAATCCTAATAGCCTCTTCCTATAGTTGCCTTCCGGTTTATCCATGACGATCAAAAACACCAACATGTGATGTTCTATTTTGGTCCAAAAAATGTATGACAAGGGATAGGTGACGTTTCACTGGACCGTCACCAATAGTTAATCGTGACGCATTTTTGCTTATGCGTGACTAAATCAAAACGTCATGTAAAGCCAAATTTCTTGTAGTAATTCATTGCATTGGAAGATTGGTTTGTATCAACCTGGCAAGTGTTTGTGCCATTCCAATGATAACCCCATACTGTTGCAAAAAGGCCGAAACTTACAAGGCTTCTAGGGTCAAATGCACTATAGTCTACAGGTAGAAGAACTTGTTAGGTGGGTCCATGGGTGCATGTAGGTGATTGCAGGTAGAGATTTCTGCATGTGTGTTTCATGCAACAGATCATGGGACTTCCTAGAGTACGGTAGCACACGACTCCAACAAGTCGGAGGTTAAAATGAGTAATTGTCATTATCAAGTATGGTACCTACATTCACTCAGTTAAAGTTTATTGTTCTGATTTATTTTGATAATACATCCTTAGGGATTTGTATAATTCTACCATAATGATCAAGTTGATTGTTGATGGCAAGTGAACATCCTGTAAAATGTCCTAGCAAAAAAATAACATGTAAAATTCAGGGATTCCTACATTTAAATATTCCTTGCCAATCAATAGAACCTCCCTGTTACTTTTATATGGACCTTTGGTGCTTACTGTGTCTTGTTCATGTTTATACAGGTTTTAGTTTCGGGCAGAAGAAATATGCTCGTTGATTGTTGAGAATTGTGCCCCTGAATCTGGCGCCACGGAGCTGCTAGCCTGCAGGTTTGTCTATCAAGATCATGCGTATAGTGCCATTCTTAGGCCATGTTCGGGAGAAGGAGTTGTCAACTCATCTCTCTCGTTTTTGCGCGTACGTTTTTCAAATTGTTAAACGGTATACAAAAGTTGCTTTTAAAAATCATATTAATCTATTTTTAAAAAAAAATTTAATAAATACTTAATTAATCATGTGCTAATAAGTCGTTCCGTTTTTCGTGTGAAGAAAATGAGTTTTCAACTCACCCAAATAAACGCAGCCTTAGAATAGTAGTGTACAATGAGCAGCCTGACTTGCTTGGATGCAGCTGGGAGTAGTTCAGGTCAGTACATAGTATGACTCATCTGATGGCACATGGCATATGTTTCTTGTGCCGCCTTTTGAAACTCATTTATGTTTGGTAATTCCTGGAGAAATTCTGCTATATGATGTGCTGTTCTTGAGTAGAAGCTGAGAGGGCAGCCTGAAACTGAAACACCGTTGAAATTTGGTGTGTCCGATAGTTAAGTGGCTGTAGTTAAATTTGTTTTTTTTATTACGACATATATAATTTAAATTTTAAGTTGCATGGTTGTGGAATTACTAAGTAACCGTGCACGTGCAATGCACGTTATTCACAATATGTAATGCACACAATCACATTCAAGATGCAAAATATGAAAACAATTAAGATTTTCTTGTTGCAATGATTGAGTAATACTATTATTTTTTTAGTTAAAAGACAATCTGATAAGCATACATCAGTGTAGAAAATCTTTCTACCAAATTAAGTGAAATAAACTTCAGAGAAATGATACCATACGAAAGTCTTCTTTCTTGTTTACAAATAAAATCTCCAGTATGAACTTTAAGGTGGGCATTTGCACCAATAAGCAATAACAAAAAAAGACAGAACAGACTGAACAACTATGACTCGTATATTTGATTCAATTATGCACCACCTATACAAACGGTAAAGAACCATACAAATGAGGTAGTGAATGATTGAGAAGCAATCAAATCAGCCAATCTGTAATAAAAAAGAAAAAAAAGCAGAGCACATTATCCATGTGAAATCCATTATACGTACACTTATAATTATTTATCTTTTTGTAGAATATATTTGTCTTTGGATATGCTAAAACCAAAATTTGATGAGTTTAGTTATTGGATAGGTGCAGCCTGAGGCAAGTGATAATTAACACACCAGCAGCTGCCAACTGGGAGCATTTAAACATTGATAATGAGAAGTTAAGCACCCAAATTCCGAGACCAGAAAAAGAGAGCAGTTATCCCGATTTAGAATCAAAACTGGTCTATGCCTTCACCCCTACATACTCTGAGTTGAGTTTATGTAATAGATTTATATTACCCAAATATATTGCGTTGAGAGCAAAGTTCCGGACTACATCATGGCTTGATTGGACGCATAAAATAAAACATTAACAGTGGGAGTACATAAAAATTCTACCAACTACTGTAAATTTGGTGATGCAACACTCTGGCCACAAAATGCTGTTAACTATCATAATCCTCAGCTTAATATATTCAAATTACATTATAACCAAAAGAAAAAAAGAGACATCATAAGGCAATAGGAAATAGCACATATTTTGAACAGTGCACTGGGGGAGGGGGCAGTTTGGCATTGCAGCACTTTTATATGAAAAATAGTTAAGAGAACCTTAGATACAAATGCAGGTTAAAATCCAATGAGAAGGCCGAAATTCACACGATTTGTTTGTAAGAACATGTAGATGCACTGTAGCAAAGGATTCGCCAATTAAAAAGCATGGGCACTTATGCCTCATTTCTTCTCAAGTGTGGGTGTGCCCATTGGAAAATTTATGTTTTTCTCCAAATTTTACAATGTACACCACATGTCAGTGTATAAACAAACAACAGATTGGAAGGACCAGGTAAATGCCCATAAAGATCATGTGTTCAACTAATCAGATCAGGGGAGATAGAGTTAACATGACATCACATACAGGTTTGCACCTTTCACATTTTCTAACATACGCCAAGTTTTGCTTCAAATAATATAGAAAAGATAACTAAAAGGATAGGTATGTGGAGAGGTAAATGCAAAGGTGCAGTCGCCCTGTCGATATTATTTGAAGCCATGACTGAATATAGGGATAAATGTAATCACCTTACCACAGCCTGGATGAAGACAGATAAAATCCTTTTGTCCTGCGTCAATAAGATGGTGTCTCTTCAACTTGGAGCTATCTATGAATTTCTACATGAAAAAAAGCAACAAGATTCATCACATGTATATTGGCAGAACGACACGGATGGATCGGTGAATAAGTGATGGTGGGAGTCTAAAGACCATACTTTGGTACATGGGCAGTATTTCACTGATCGTCACTTACCATCGTCTAATTCGTTATGTAAACAAGATTGTTTCATTGCCCAAGTGCCTCAAGCTCAAGCGCACAACCATAACTCCTCCATGAACATGTGAAAAATAAAGGTTGTACTCAATTTTCAATTTTCGTTGTAGTACCTTTTTACTGTGTAACAAAAGACCATTTAGAAGGCAATGCATTAATTGGAGGGGATTGTTGAGGAGCAAACAAGGGGTCTCAGTTAGGCATATCTGTCCCTCAGCCCCTACCTACTCTTTGCTCAAAGAACAGTTCACAGCATCATCCAAAAACAGTTGCAGGACATAAAAGTGATTCATAAAAACAAAAAAGATGGCGCCAACACAATATTCCCTTAACCCCTTAAACGTGACTGGTGCCTGCCGCGATGCGCGGTAACGCCGCCTCGCTGGCTTCCTGACCCGCCCCCCTCCAATCATCCGCTGCTGCGCCAGTCCCCGCCGCGCCATCATCGCCCTCCTCCATCAATGTAGAGAGCCGCCCAGCGCGCCGCCATGCGGCGGCGACACGCGGAGGAGGCGCGGAGCGAGAGAGGCAGCGAGTAGCACGCGGCGGAGTCATCGCACGGGGGCGGGAGTGCGGGCGGAAAGCGCGGTGGAGAGGATAGGGTCGCCGAGGGGAATCGGTGTATAGCGCGGAAAGAGGGTGGATTGACTGATGAGATTATTTGACCTAGCAGATGGACGAATGAGATGAGATGGGATGATTTCACCTGTAAGATTAGAAGGTAAAACTTCTCCTTTTTATATTAGTATAAATATATCACATATTAACATATTTTTTTAATTTTTTTTAATTTTTTTATAACTATTTAAATGACATGTAAATAATAAGGGAACATTCAAAAGTTTGTTTTCCATGATAGAACTCTACGTTGCCTGAATTTTGGACCTTGTGGCTAATTCGTAATTATATGTCTAAGCAGCGCATTAAATTTGACCTTTATATATTGTCTAAAATTACCCAGCGGTTAATTAACACCATACTTGTACGAACCACTTATTAGCTAAATCCATCTCATAAAATTTTAAGATCAAGTTGCACCTCAGAGTCCAAAACGAGTGTAGAAAATTATTATTCCCCATGAAATCAAACCGAGTATACACTAGTGCACTATGCGCGCTCGCCGCGCCACGCCATGTCGCCGGCGGCGAGCTCGATCACGACCTGGTCTTGAAGGGCACGTAGGTTTTGAGCGAGTCGAGGACGCCCTGGACGGAGGCGGCGCAGGCGGCGACGGTGACGAGGAAGCAGACCAAGCTCAGGCTCTGCAGCGCCACCCACTTGGCGCTGAACCGCGGCAGCTGCCGCTGCCGGATGTACATCTCGACGGGGAAGAACACGGTGAGCGGCCAGAACGCGATGCTGCCGAGGATGCCGAGGATGCTGTTGAAGAACGGCATCAGGATGGCGAGCAGCGTGATCACTGCCACGAACGCCGTCCGCCACACCAGCCGGAACACGCTCACGCCACCGGCTCGCCCCCCGCCCAGCAGCCCCGGACACCGCCGCGCCACGCCGCCCTCCACGGCGGCGAACAGCGGCTGGCAGAACACCTGGAACCCGCCGACGAGATGCACCACGATGCAGGCGTTGGCGAGGTCCACCAGCCAGTACGGCTCGTAGAACCCGAAGCCGGTGAGGATGTTCCCCGGCGCGCCGTTCCCGAACGCCGAGTAGCCCAGGCAGCCGCACAGCATGTAGAACCCAGTCGTCGTCGAGATCCCCATCGCCGTCGCGCGCCGCATCGTCGCGTTCTCCGGCGGCGGCGACCGCAGCGTGTCCTGGATCTCGATGAGGATGATGGCGTAGGAGTAGGCGAAGGCGACGTTCCCCAGCGCCTGGAACGTCAGCCACACCTTCTGCGTGGCGTCGACGTCGACGCCGACCACCGTGCCGGTCAGCGTCGTCCTCCCCAGCGGGTCCATGATGGTCTGCGCCAGCGACATGCCGACGGCGATGGCCGCGTACGAGAAGGACATCACGGCGGCGATGATGGACAGCCACCACAGCTTGTGGAAGTTTGGCAGCTGGCAGAACACGGCCTGCACGACGCCGAAGCCGATGATGTAGGCGCTCGTGTTCTGGCTGCAGTCCGTGCCATGGCCACGCCAGTGGAAGCAGTTGGACTTGTTGATAGCTCTGCACACACGCATGCACGCCATTGTACATGATATCATCAACAAGGTTTTAAATCTTTAGCTATAGTTGCCGCTATATCTGAAGATAGCTATTTGCTCTCATGAGTACAATTTAATCGCTATTAATAGCTACAGACTGATGATTCAGCCTGCTTATTAGTTATTTAAGAGGGGCTACCGCTAACTGTCTTAGCCGACTACTTGAAACACTGGTCATCAATGGCGAGGAGGAGGAACTTACGCGGCGGAGATGGAGGCGGTGATGGTGTAGCCGATGCCGGTGCCGAACATGTTGACGTACTGGCAGAAGCCGCAGAACCAGACGTGCCAGCCGCCGAGGTAGGACTTGACGGCGTCGGTGTAGGTGTAGTTGCGCTTGCCGGTGGCCGGGTCGCCGACACGGTAGCAGTCGGCGAGGAGGCCACAGGTGTAGAAGGTGATGGCGGCGAAGAGGAGGAGGGTGATGGGCCCGGCCACCCACCCGAGCTGCGCCATTGCCCACGCCAGCGACAGCACGCCGGACCCGATCACCGCCGTGATGATGTGCGCCGTCGCCGTCCACACCGTCCCTGCAATTGCATTTCACATGCACCCAAACACATATGTCACTTGAAATTGAATATTTTGTTCTGTCCGTTCAAAGTTCAGAAGAATTTAAAACGAACAAATTATTCATCAGAAAACAATGCGATTGAATTGCAGGGTATGAAATTTCTAGAATTTCAGGCTACCGGCACGAAACTATTTTGCCGGAAATTTTAATTTTCATTCTTTTTTCACAACCTAAGTTGGCTCTGTTAATTAGTTATTGGTTTTCACAAGCTACAATTAATTGCCTGACCTATCCTCTACCAGTTGCTGGTTTAAGTTAAGAATATGTTTAATTGTGCATATCAGGTTCCTCGTTTTAAATTTTAGGGGAATTTTCGAATTCTCAATGACAAACAAGCATTCAAAGCGCAGCTAGCTTAATACAACAATGTCGCCAGCTTTTTTTTTCCTTTTTGCAAACAGAATGTCGAGAAACATTGATTAAAAAACAGATGATCAATGATGCCAAAAGAATTCGATGCAGACAAAACAGTCGCAGTTCTTGACATAGACATGAAACGGCCGGCTGCATATATAACAGAATCGCCAGAGGATAAAACCTAGAATAGCAAAGATCAATGGAAGATCGAATTGGAGTTGAACACGGAAGGACCTTCCCATCCGGTCTCTTCTTTTTTTTTTCCATGCAAGTACATCCTACTTTTACTCGCAGCGCATGCTTACGATAACTTTTTTTTAAAAAAAATGTAAAATAACATCCTACAGATAAACAAGTTATAAAACACCATTACATATGAAAGCGATCCATAAAATCTAACCACAGAATATCAACAAACCCTTGATGGTATTTTAAAGTTAAAAGATTTTTTTAGCAAGCAAGTGTAACTTCCGACTAAGCATAAACACACGATCTAATTGTCATACATCCATAACTCTACTACTTATATCAATAGTGCTTTCCAAAAATCTCAAGAGCAATGTATCTGAAGTCAGTATGTCTTTCTACGAGAAAGGTACAGGAAACCAGCACAAAAGATCTCAAAGGCTAGCTAGCTAGGTAGAGCAGCTGCTAATTGAACTAGCTAGACTGCTATATGATCATGTATGAGCAGGACGAGTCAATGCATGGCGCCGCGCCGCCATCGCCGCCGGATTCGGTGATATTGCCGGCGTCGGCTTCCATGGAGACCGTTCTTTTTCCTGCTGATCATGATGTCTTCTATACCTAGGAGGCTAGGGTTAGGAGTGGAGTATATGCCTATCTGTGCAAGAGGCAACTTTAGGGAGATGTGCCAGTTTTTATGGGCAAAAACCCAACCCAATCACAAGGACCTCTATTGCATAGCGTAGGCGGCGACGCTCTGTGGCATGGTGTCCAAATATCTTTGCTTCCTAATCCATCCGTCCTATAAAAACTATATTCCTTAAAGATTATTTTTCATACAACATTGTGATCGTCCTAATTAATAAGTTTGTTTTAACTCCTCTTATTTGTTTCAAAATAAGTTTATCTTTTAACAATTATTGCATCAAAATTTGTGAAAGTAGAAAATAAAATTGCATTAGGAGTAGATATAACGAACAATAATTGTATTGAGATTTAATAAAATAAGAATATTCTAGTCTTTTTTTGATTTTGTATTGGTATACATGAGATAGGTAAAACTGAAATTATTTTGGGACAAAGGAAGTACAATACTGCATCTACAGTACCATTTTATATTATAAGATGCTTTGATTTTTTTTAAGTTAAACTTATTTAACTTTAACCAAGTTTATATAAAAATATAGTAGCATTTTTAACCAAAAAGTGTAGTAATATGATCAATGTTACAGATGATTTAAAATATATTTAATGTTAGATTTAATAAAAACTAATATAGTGGTGTAGATGTTGCTATGGTTTTTTATAAATATAATCAAATTTAAGAAAGTTTGATTTAAAAAAATCAAAACGTCTTTCAATATGAAATGGAGGGATTATATGTCTGTAGGGTTCAAACTCATATATGGAGAAACTAGTCTATTGGTTTCTATGAATTTTGTTCATAACCTTAGATGTTGAAATGCGGAAATTCCATGGGAAGAAATTTTTGCACTTCCAATTATGAAACGGTAAATAGGCGCTTTTGCACTACCACAAGGAAAATAATTAACAATGTTCCTCCACTACTCATCATTGGCGTAGATTAGTCTGACGGATATTTATATGTCTAATAAAAGAGTAAAATTCATAAAAATATAGATACTTTTATTAATCTATCGAAAAATTACATTTTAAATCAGTGTATCCAACCCTACCAACTTTACAGGTCTAGTATCAAGTTATTACGGACCTACGGATTTAAGATGGAGTATCACGAAACCACATATTTAATAACAAAATTATCACAAAATTACCGGTTTAGCACCAATTTGATCACAAAACACCAATGTTTATACTATCTTCAACACAACAGTAGTGCTAGAGAGATTTGAACTCTAAAAATATATTTTTGTGATAACTTCAATATACATGCTAAATCTATAATATAGTTTTGTGGCAATTTATTGCTAAATCTATAGTTTTTTGATATAATGTCTTGTATCTGTAGTTTTGCAATAGTTCAATCAAAGTATGTGTAAACTCTTATATCTAATCTGATGTATAATTATTTTTCGGGTTAAATCTTCATCCAACTATGGACAGGGGACAAGTAAGTGTAATTTAACAAAGTCCATCTGTTCTAATAACAGGGTCAATTTAACCAACATTAATATTTCCTCATAGACAATTGGACAAACATCAAAAGGTTTTAAAAAGTAGTAATAAATAAGTGGAAACGTGAAATTTTGTTCCTATTTTTGGCATCGGTCCAATATTAATTCTGAACCAACTCGTGCATGCGGGGCAAAAGGAAGGCAACAAATAGCCAGAGATTCTTTATTTTTTTCCTTAGATAGCAAAAGATTCAAAATAGAATAATTAATTTTCTCTAAATCCAAAGGATTATGGTGAGCACAGCTACAGTTGGAGGCAATCAATACTAGCCAATTCGACTGATCATGCACCAAAGTAAAACTAGGATCGATCAAGCCATGCATGACCTGGACACAGAGATTATTACATGCAGATAATGCAAGGTTGGTAAAATTAACGTAGCATTATTATTTGATCATCTACTCTACCCAAAGCAAAGCAAGCTTTCATAATCCAATCTGTTGCGAGAAATACATAGAGTAGCAGCAGTAGCTCGTAGGGAGGAAGAGGCCCGAGAGTTAATTCCCATGGGGAATCTGCATCTGCTTTCAATGACCCCGTTTCACGAAGCCTGACGGCTTCAGTCCCAACAATTTCAATTCAGGTTTCACCAATTATTACTGGATAATATAGCAGCTATCAGATGCAGAATGAATCTCCAATCAACATCGACCAGAAAGAGGATCGATCGATTACCAGGATTAAAAAAACCAACAATCTTTTTCCGTTGCATGGTGATCATCATCAGCAAGAGGAGGAAGAAGAAGAAGAAGAAGAAGAAGATCGAAGAGAAGAGTACCTGTCCTCCTCTCCTTGCCGTCGTCGTCGACGTCGCCTTGGCTCCGGGGAAGGTAGACGTCCATGGCTGATGCTCCGCCTCCGTTGATCCCTCCTCCCATGCGAAGATCGAGGCCGAGAGCTAGCTAACTAGCTATTCGATCGATCGATCGATCGTACGTCTGTCCGGTTGATGCGCGCGCGCGCGTGGTGGATTGATATGGCTAGCTCGGCGCGTGGGCTAGCGATCGAGCGAAGCAAAGCTGCCTCCGACGATGGCGGTGGGTGGGGGAGTGGTGGTGGTGGTCCGGAGAGGGAATAGGAGAGGCCAGTGAATGGCCATATATATATATATATATAGCGAGCGAGAGCCGAGAGAGAGACCATACATGCAGCTCGATCGATAGCTTTGCTACTCATAGTCATAGAGAGAATCTGTCGATCCTAGGAGGCTATGAGGCCGGCTATACGCTGGAAACAGGGGATACCGCCGCGCCAGTGCGTTCAAATTAAAATTAAATCCCCTTTTTTATATCCATAAACAGCTTAATCAAAATATGCGGTATCTAAAGAGGTAAATGAAAAAATATCCATAAAGAGCACAACTCGTGTTTTGCTGCTTTTATCTTATCTGCGATTATAGAAATTAATGTGTCAATTCGCTTTAATTCAACTCGTCGGGTTTCGATATATTGGATATTTCGGTCCAAAATTATTTAAAATTTGATCAAATTTAAATAATTTATGCTGACTTCAAAAAAATACAAAATCTGAAAAATTCGGACGAAATAGTTTCCTATGGAGTCCGATGGACCAGAAATTTTGCAAATTTTGTTCCAGAATTTTGAACCTTGCTTCGGGGAGGATTGTTGTTAAAACATGACTTTAGATATTGTTTCGTGCAGTTTCTGATAATATACGGATGGATTAAACAAAAATTAAGTAACTAAGATTAAGCTCTTTAAGACAAGACGTACTGGAACATTAAAGAGCTCGCCTGAAGAAGGATGATGGAGGTAGATACTGGCATGGATAACTTCCCAATCTTTTTTATGCGTGAAAACTGATCAGAGTTTCTGTTAAATACTATGTTCAAATGTATAGAAGGAATTAGGAATGATTCTGTCACATGCCCTCAAGCATGTAAAATCAAACTTAATCTTTACATGGAGAATAAAAACAACAACAGACTATATGAAAAATGCAGTCGCAATTGATTTGTTATTTTCACTTCTCCACGCATAGACCGAATTTACTCCAACATGTTTGTCAGGCATATTAATCTCCGGGTTTGCTAAAAATGTGGTGCCATATTTTTCACTTAATTTTGGTCACTTTTTGCCTATGTGATTGCTCCCTCTCCCCAATATGTAAGTATGCTTCTTACCTCTCCTATCTCCTTTTTCAAGTAGACAATAATAAATTACTTTTAATCATTATTATATTATACATTGTGTATTAGAAAATTATATAAATACTGAAACTTACAATGTAGTTACAATTTAAAATATAGTATAATATAATTACAGTGTAATTGTAGGTAATTTACATTGTAAAAACGATTTGGCTTTTTTTTGGTGAAAAATATGACGCTATAGATATAGAGTAAATTACATTGGCTAAAGTTGTTCGGTGCACGCATCATGGTCCTACTCTTTGAAGAATTTGCATATTTATCTCTATGGTCATGCTAAATATACCATCGAATGTCCAAATTTGCCATGATCATTGAATTCTATAGGTGGTGTGGGATGCCATGTTGCAAGGGGGTCCACAGGCCATGGTCAATTTCATAGAAAACCCCTTAGGATCCAAATCTTCTTCAAAATCGCCAAGGCAGAACTAGGACAAAAAAAATATCAGACGAAGTTTCATACCCCTCCACCCTCCGTCGCAATCTTGATGATGATAAGCCGGTTTCACTATTCATGCCACTCATTTTGGGAATGTTGTGTGCAAAGCAGAAGCAGATGCAAGGAACTGTTATCTGGCAGCTTCAAGGAAGAGAAGCAACTTCAGAGAATTGCAAAGTGGGGGTGACAGATGGGTGACGAATGGCAACAGGGAACTTTAGTGTGTTGGATTCACAGGAAAGAGAGACAGCTACGAACAAAAGAACAGGGATGCCGACGGCAGTGACTAGGGGGGACATGGTACCTTCGAGGAAGATCAACAGGTATTGTGAAAAGCGCAACGGCATGGTGGTAAGGAATGAGGCACACGTATAACAAGAATAATTTGGGAATATGAACAATTGTGAAGAAGATTTGGATCAAGAGAGATTTTCTACAAAATTGGCTATGCCCAAGGACCCCTTGCAGTGTGGATACACCTAGCATGCCACATCGACTCTAGGATGTAATCATGGCAAACTTGGACCTTCAATGGTACATTTAGTAAAATTAGAACGACTAAATTTGCAATTTTAAAGATTAGGGATTGGGATGAGACACCACCAAACATGTGTCATAGCAGGTATCCCGCACCTCTCCGATCTGAGGAAGCCGAAACTAACACGTCTGTCCTGACTATATTTTCAGGAGTCAAGCTGGCCATCACACACACTAGAATCAAGAAGTGTTCGAATATCATTTGGTAGCCTAGTCATTCGAGAAAGCCAATAGGGTGTAGTTTCGTAGGACGTACTCCAAGAAGCCAAGCCTAAGCCTCGGGAATCAAGCGGGCTCAAGCATGTTTTTCCCGAGGACCACGACAAAAGGAGCAGCGTAATAATTTGGCGGCACCAACTTGCAGGTGTAGTCCTGAGCTCGACAGCTAGATAAATGGGTCCCCTCATAGAGGCCAGAATATACCTTTGTACCCTTTGCAAGTAACATCTTTTTAGGCACTAATGTAACTTCCTAAATGGGTTGGATGGCCTGTAAAAGGGCAGCTTGTCCTATCAGGAGGCAGATGCATTCTGACTGAAAGAAATGCTAGCAGTAATATACTAAATATACCCATATACCTTTGGATACAATCATTACTTAGAATAGGCAAGGTCACCTAATTTCCTCCTCTATCTTCTACTTGTCAATGACATTTTGTCACGACATATATTGGAATCGTCCGCGGGGAACGCGAGTGACCTCGAAAGGTAGATCAAACCAAGACCTCAGCGAAGGTAAGTGGTACAAACGAGATACGCTGAAGTGTTCAGACAATCGCCTCAGTCGCTTGAATTCGACGTGGTAGAAGCAGAGAAGCCGAATCTGAGAACATGAATGATTTCGAGTAAGGTGCAGCTATCGAAGATGAAGAGCAGACAACTGAGAAAGCAGGAGTCACAACTGCAATGGCAAGTGGAGTGCTAGCGTTGAGAATGGAAGCATTAGCAAATATGGTGTAAGCACAAAGGGCTCTGATGGTCAACATGGCATAGTACAAAGCAATGCAACAAGAAATACAAAGACTTTAGCAATTACATCAAGACATGATTCGTGCACAGGAAGCTTTGATGCAGCTCCTCGACCCATCTCAGGGGGTAGTCTTCGTACAAGTGCAGTTGTTGACGTGGCTTCACATTCTTGACCAATCGACGTCAAGCCTTTGATCGCTTAGCAAAATGCCTCTACCAAGTTCAATTTAGTTTGTTCAGTTGCACCTTCTGAACTTAAACATGAATAGTGTTTTGACTCCTAATTTGAATACGACAACCTAATAACAACCATTCACTACAAACCCAAACCTTTCGATTCCATTTCAACCCACCCAACAACATTCAAATCACAATAACTCAATTACCCAAAATCCAAACATAGCCAGCCAAGCAATCTTTCATGCACATCAAAAGGACATCAACCCAGTAACTTATACGACCAACCTAATACCCCAAATACAAATACTAGTCAATATACCTCAACCAACCCAAGCTATACCAATACAAAACCAACCATCACAATAGAACATACAAAACCTCATTGCTCAGTTAATCCATCAACATACCGAGCTTCACGACACAACCCATCCCACAGCAAAACCCACAACTAGTCTCACAACAAACGTATAAAACATTGAACTTTGCACAACAGCTTTATCACCAATAATATCAATACACATAGTTTCAACCTTGCATGCTAGCTGTTTTGAGCTAGCAACAATTTGTACAACCACAAGGAGTTTGATCAATCAATGAAAAATGTTCTCTAAGTCCAGTATTACAAATGACACCCTAGCCAATGAAATTCAAGCTTCCGAACATAACAAAGTTCAACAGCAACATAAACCCAAATGAATTCTTGAGAGTATAATAGACAACAGTTAGCCATAGGTGGAGATGGCAACGCAAATGCAAAAGTCTTGCCCATAGTACTCAAAGAGATAGCTTTGTCCTGGCACTTCACAATACCAACATTATCGGTACACTCATGGGAACAATTGAGGGAGATGTTTTGAACTGGATTCGAAAGAACTTATGAAGAGGTGAAAAGGGCAGAAGATTTGATGCAGTGAAGCAACTGCTATGGCAAATGATTAGAGAATACATCACGATATTCTCGAGGGTTCGATGCCAGATTCGAGGGGCTTGTCGTAGTAGGGACCTCGTACCTCCTCCGTTCCAGCGAAGCCAAAACTAACATGTCTATCCTATTTGATTTGAATATATTTTCAAGAGTCAAGCTGGCGGGTCCATGCTCCCATGGCCGGCCGACGGCAGATCCATGCACTGTTGCCATTGTCCAGGTGTCGTCGTCGTCGATGGCCGACTGCGGATCCAGGCACCATCGTCGTCGTGGCCTGTAGGAAGCTCAAATGTGGAAGAAGGCTGGAGGAGATGGTGGGAGGGAGAGGGGATAGGGATGTAGGTGGGGAAGGAGTGTGAGGTAGAGGGAGTAGGTGAAGGGAGAGAGAGGGCTGAGGGAGAAGAGGAGATGGAGGAGGAATTGCAGGACTTAGCCGGAATTTAATAGCGCCTCCACATGGAGTAGGCATCCATGGCCATGCATGGCATTGACAACAAGTAGTGTGCCAGTGCGCAGGGTGGGTGCGGAGCTATAGGCAAGGTGAAAGGTAGGGGACGAAGTAGCACCGCGGCAAGGTCGTCGCTGTGGTCGGACAGGAGGGGGATCGACCAATTTGAATTTTTTCCCTTGAGAGAAGCAGTCTATCTCTCTCCCTCTCCTGACATGTGGGCTATGGGTAAATTCGTCCAGTCAGGTTGGAAAGAGGAAAGAAAATATGAGAAATTTGAGAAACTCATGAAAATAGATAAAAAGTGGCATGGAATGAAGGAATTCGCACTTCCGGTTGCATATTCTAAAAATAGTGCGAATTGAGTGGCATATTCTGAAAATAGTGCGAATTGGATGGCGTATAGTGAAAACTCTCTTTGTACCCTTGGCATGTAATGTCTTTTTTAGCCACTAAGTAACTTCCTAAAGGACCACACTTACAGTAGAACACTCTTGCACTTTTGTCAGGGCACCACACATAATTACACTAATGACATGTTTTTGGGTTGGTACAGTCCTACACTGCAACACTGACAGCGCAATGCAATTTCTAGCAAAATATCAAAAAAAAAAGAAACGTTAGATATGAGAGGAAGGACTCTCATATCGAATTTTATTAAGAAGGGTGGTGAGGATTCGAGCCTAGGCCGGCTAGCCCACCACCTTGTGGTTATAGTTGGCCAAAAGGCCCATAGCTCGATGGCCGGGCCTATGACATAGAGATTTGGTTCGGCCCAGGCACGGCACGGCTCGACTGTTGTTGGGCCCGTGCTGGCTCGACTCGACCGTTGGGCCGTGCCTGCGCCTCTTCCTCGGCACGACGTGCTGGCCTGGCATGGCCCGGCCCAACGATCAAAGAGGCAAAATAGACTTATTTCAGCCATATAAGACATGGCTCAAAGAGATGAGAGATGCAAAATAAACTTATTCAACCATTAAGACATTGCCATAAAGATTAGACAGACAAAATAGACTTATTCCAAGGAGGCACACTGTGGGCTTGTCATGCCTTTGGGTCGGCTCGGCATGGCCGGAGTCTAGCCGTTGGTGCAGCTCGTGAGCGGGCATGCCCGACGTGTCGATCGGGCCATGCCTGGTTGTGCCTAGGCCGGTCCGTGCAGTCCATTTGGTCATCTATACTTGTGGTACTAGCCGGAAGACTTTAGGCGTTTCTCCTTAATCATATCGCCCAATTGTTCAACTGCTTTGGTTTCAGAAAAAGAAAAGAAAGAAAGAAAAAATCTTCATCACCAAACCATTGTGAAGCTTTAGAGCTGCTTCTAATCTGCCCTTGTCTAACACAACCATTTATCTTTAATCTGTTATCCATGCCTGTCTCTTGAGAAGAGTTCAAAACTAGCCTTGTTTGTTAAACATTGCGATTCTTACATGAATAGGAAGCTTCATCTATTTTTTATACATGAGCGACAACCGAAGATGGTCTCCAACTCTCTAGAATTTCTTTGACCTACACAAGTTGTGTAACACAACCTGAGATAACCACACTCTTTCCAGCTGAACCCTCCTCCTGACCGTCCGACGCACCGAGCTGGTGACCGAACTCTGCTAACTTTCCGGCACTTGTGTGCATGTTTCTGCAATCCATTTCAGGACGCAAAAGCAAAAAAGGCGTCGTGATCGGATGATCACGACTTGGTCTTGAAGGGGACGTAGTGCTTGAGCGACTCGCTGACGCCCTCGATGGAGGCGACGGCGGCGGCGAGCGAGACGAGGAAGCAGAGGAGGCTGAGCGTCTGCAGCGCCACCCACCTCGACGTGTACCTCTGTATCCGCCGCTGCCGGATGTACATCTCCACCGGGTAGTACACCGTCAGCGGCCAGAACCCGACGGCGCCGAGGAACCCGAGGATGTCGTTGAAGAAGGGCATCACGATGGCGAGCACCGTGCTGACGATCACGAACGCCGTCCTCCACGTCAGCCTGAACATGTTGATGCTGAACGCCTTGCCGGCGAGGACGGGGTGCTCCCGGGTGATGAACTCGGAGCTCGGCCACCGCCTGGCGGCGAACGTCTCGACGGCGGCGAAGATGGGCTGGCAGAACACCTGGTAGGCGCCGACCAGGTGGACCACGATGCAGACGTTGGCGAAGTCGATCAGCCAGTAGGGCTCGTAGAAGCCGAACCCGGTGAGCATGTTCCCCGGCGCCGCGTTCCCGAACGCCGCGTAGCCCAGGCACCCGCACAGCATGTAGAACGCCGTGGTGGTCGACACCCCCAGCAGCGTCGCCTTCTTCATCGTCTTGTTCTCGGCCGGTGGAGACTTCACCGTGTCCTGCAATTTCCAGTGTTGGTTTTTTCAGACTCTCATCAGTTACTGATAAAACTTGCAAGCGATCAAACTGAGCCATGTTTGTGACTGTTGCTCAAATGTTCTCAAACTATGAATTTTTCTGTGCACAGCTTACCTGAATTTCTATAAGAATCATGGAGTAGGAGTAGGCGAACGCGATGTCGCCGAGCGCTTGGAACGCGAGCCAGATCTTCTGGGCTGAAGTGACATCAACTCCAACCTCAACGCCAGTCAGAGTAGTCTTACCAGTAGCACCTGTACGGAGTACGGACACATGGAAATGATGAGAAAGCTTCTACATACTAAGCAGTGATACTGATACCATCTTCAGAAAGATTTCTTCACCTGATATTGTTCGCGCGAGCGAGAGGCCAACGGCGATAGTCGAGTATGAGAAGGACATAACCGCGGCGAGGATGGAAAGCCATGAGAGGTCACTGAAGTTGGGCAGCATGGAGAAGAAGATCTGGACAACCCCAAATACGATCATGTACGTGGTGTCGTAGACGCCGCAATCGGCCTCGTGGCCGTTCTTGTGGTAGCAGTTGGCCTTGTGCACAGCCCTGTAGAACATCATCCAAATTAACCTCGGAACAGTGGCATTGAGTCGTGAAAGCAATGGAGAATCGCAGTATGCCATTGTGATTTATGAACAGATCAGTTCTTCAGAACTTACGCTGCGCTGATGGATGCTGTGATTGTGTACCCAATTGCTGTCCCAACCAGGTTGACATACTGGAAAACACCACAGGACCAGACTTGCCAGCCACCTGCATATTTAAGAACAGCAACAAGGCTCAGCATGTATGACATCTCTGAATTCAGAAAGAAAATTCTAAATTTTCTGACGCGTGCATATCGATGTTCATGTAGACACAACTTGTTATTAGTATTTACCTAAGTAGGCCGCGACGGCGTCCATGTAGGTGTAGTTGCGCTTGCCGCTGACCTGATCGCCGGTGCGGTAGCAGTCGGCGAGGAGCCCGGAGGTGTAGTACGTGATGAGGGCGAAGAGCATCAGAGTCACCGGCCCGACCACCCAGCCGAGCTGCGCCGTCGCCCATGCGAGGGAGAGCACGCCGGAGCCGATCACCGCCGTGATGATGTGCGCGCTCGCCGTCCATACGTTACCTGCTCAACGAATTGCACAAGTTTTCAGTCCTTCAACATTCTGAAAATTCAACCATTTCATTCATGACTGTAATTCCTTTCGAATTTCAGTTCTTGTCTCCTTGATATTTACTACTCAAAATCTCAACTGTGAACAAGTTCACTCCACTTAGCGGACAGCATGCACCAAACCGAGGGGAAAAAATGATTAATACCCACATGCACCCATGGTTCATGATCTGTAACCCCTCAATCAGTATATGTATGCATACAGTTAATGAGTTTCTAAAGAATGATTAACACAGTGCCTTGATTAAGCGGATGAGGACACATGCACACTTTGGGACAGAGTACAAGACCCATGTCCCATGCCAACTGAAACGGAATAGACAATTCCAAACAAATCATTGAGCCATGGAGCCATGTCACCCTCTGAACAACACAAGTCAACAACTCAACATATATAAAGGACCTACACATGTGAACATGTGATCTCTTAAGTCTTGATGAACACAAAGGACGACCCGCAATTTCCGTTTGGCTTCCTCTAGCCGCTCCAGCCACCGCCGGCATAGATACTACTAGTCTACTATTGTACTGCTACTAGCTAGCAAGAAATTAGACTACCCATCTGAGCTATAAGTCCCAACTCATATTAGTGCTCTACTATATAATGCTCTGTTCAGAAATGCATTGACGCGTTCAGTAAAAGTTGTTTTCATTTTAACAATTCAAAAAGGCCACTAAACCATTCAACTGTAACTACACCAATGCGCAATTGCACATTACATGTCATGAAAAATTACATTGTACTTTTACATAGCTTTATAAAAGTCTACAGACTTTGTGAATAAAAAAAAACATGCCAAAGCCCCATATTAGAGACTTTTCCCCCATACTAAACTACCGTACACATGGATATGACCAGGGTTTGCAATTTCAGTGGCCACCGAAATTTCGGTGTTTGCCAAAATTTTGAAAATTCCATGAATTTTGGTGTTTTCTAACCGAAATTATTTGAAATTTTGACTGAATTTGAATAAATTTAACCAAATTCACAAATATTTGAAAAATCCGAAAATTTCGGAGGAAATTTCTGCTTGCCGGTGGGGTCCAAAATTTTAAACCATGGATACGACACGGTTGTATGGTTTTAACTACGATATATATGCGTGTATACTGTATTATACTGAATCTTACTGCTACAGTAGCCCATACAGGTAGAGTTGTGCATGCGTAGAGCTGTGCGCACAAAGGTAAGAAACGGCAGGCCTACGGCGCATCTATCATCCTCGCATCGGTGACCTCATCCCAAAGATTATCCAGCCCAGTGCCTGACATGGCAAAAATTTGGCAATTTCCTTCTCCTCAGTCTCTGACCGGCTATGCCTGTGCCCGTATCTCCCATTGAAAGAACCGAGGAGATAGGACAAAGTCCACTATGGCCCTGTTTAGTTCCAAACTTCAAACTTCAAAATCCATCACATCGAATGTTTGGACACATGCATGAAGTATTAAATGTGGACGAAAAAAAAAACTAATTACACAGTTTGCGTGTAAATTACGAGACGAATCTTTTGAGCCTAATTGCACCATGATTTGACAATGTGGTGCTACAGTAAACATTTGCTAATGACGGATTAATTAGGCTTAAAAGATTTGTCTCGCAGTTTACAGGCGGAATCTGTAATTTGTTTTGTTATTAGACTATATTTAATACTTCAAATGTGTGTCCGTATATCTGATATGATCTGATGTGACGTTTTTTTTCAAAATTTTTTTGAATCTAAACACGGGCTATATAGTACAATTGGACCTGAATCCAAATTCCTCCTTTTTTTTTCATGCACGGCTTCTTTGCAATGCAGATTTTCAAAACACGAAAAATAGGAAAATTACAGGAATGGAGTGTCCATGGCATCTCAAATCCTATGAACTGACTAACCATAAAAAAAACTACAGGAACAACATTTTGGATAAGTATAAGAAAAAAATACATGAACCAAATAAGGTCTAAGGTTGTGTTCGGCACTCCACTTTTTCATCTTTTGCTTTCTTGTTTTCTATGAGGGACATTTTTCAAATTAATAAATGGTATGTTTTTCGCAAAACCATTTTATAGGAAACTTGCTTTAAAAACATATTAATCCATTTTTAAATTTTTAGCTAATATTTGATCAATTATGCGCCAATAAACTACCTTGTTTTTCGTGCGGGCAGAAGTTCCCAACTCCCGGACACAGTCTAAAAGGTTGGAGCTCATGTTAAAATTTCTTTTGAGCCAATCCAAAGAAATTTCATAGGATTTTCGGATAGGTATTTCTTTGATCTAAAGGACCACATAGCAAAAATTTTCATAAGATTGAATTCTTCTAAAATTCCTAAGAAAAAACCTTTTGGTCCAAAGGAGCCATATCGTCTTGGTACGCAAGAACTTTACGTGTGGTTTTATTTAAGAACTGAAAACCAATTGATTTGCATAGAATCAAGAAAACTTTTGCACATTTCAAACAAAATCTACGGATTGGCATTCATGCATTCCAAACAAATCATTCATTTTGGAGCGCGAAAGTTATCTGGGACGTTGAAAGCACGAATATCATCAGTTGGTGCTGCGTAAAAGGTACGAGGACATTGATTCTGGGCGATCGGAAACGGCCAGGAAGGCCATCCAAAGAGGGGCTTTCAGGCCGAAATGATTCCTTGACAAGTTAGCACCACAGTTACTTTAGATATGATCTCATTGAAGCTGACTAACAATAAGATATATAAATAGATATTGGTAGCTTAAGGTGGACCGCTCAACTAAGCATATACTCCTATCCAACTTTTCGCGTCAAATAGTACGGTGAATTTAATGGATTTTCCTCCAAACATGTGCCGTTCAAGGAATCCAAATTGCAAAAAAGCAGCTACTACTGCTAGTCTACTACGCTTTTTTGCGAGTCAGAATTGCACGCATGGGATGGAAATGCGCTGGCGATGAAGCGCTCTCGCATGCGCGCGTGTTCACACTGCTCGTGCCACGTCACACTCCGAGGAACAGCACGTCACTTGTTGATCAGGCGGAGCTGTATTGCGAACGTGGCGTCATCTAGACCGTTCATGCTCAGATCGAGTGGCTGACGCGCATTGACCATGGGGGACGCGGCTGTTGACCCGCAAAGCGACCCCTGCTGTGCTGGGTGCTGTGGCTGGTTGGCTCTGGCCTCTTGCATCCGACAGCGCGAACGACGCGGAAGGGCGGAAGCAAATTATTCACGCGATATAAAATAATTAATACTTAATTAATTAATTAATTATTTTATTTCAAGACATGTGCATACATACTAATATACATGTAACACCACAATCACATCCTACGAAAACGTCTCGTAACACATATCGAGACGAAAACCAGTGACATACATATATGATCACACTAAAATCTTGTTGAAAGTATAATTACATGTGCCTAATATTTATAAGCACCAGAATTTAAATCTCAATAAATGTGTATGGAATGATACACTCATAACTTCGTGAGCACACCTTTGATCTTCCTCAACTAATTAATTAATTTTGGACCTCTATATACTTAATTAATTAATTAATTAATTAATTTTTGGACTCTAGGAACAGACAGATCTAGAAGACGGGGTAGAAAAAAAGGGAAACACAAACAAAAAAAAACGCACACCGTTTGTCCAACGCAGTAAAAATTCTGCAGGGTTTCACTTCGCAGAGAACACTGTGGTTCGATTTTTTTTTTTTTACCATGATACATAGGCACAAACGATGTTCATTCATGGCGGCATGGCGATGTTGGCTATGGACGAAGCCTACCGCACGAGCACCACCAACAAACAAAAAATCCACGGGAGTTTCCGGGAAAAGGGAGGAAGAAAACACAGAAGTCAGCAGTGATCACCAGCAACAACCAAAAATCCATCCGAGGCGGCGGCGCCGCTCGCTAGATTGGAACAGAAACCGAGCAGATGACAAGGTTGTTCACGCCTTCCCTTTGAAACGTTTCGTTTTTGAATTCGGACTACTTGTCTCGAATTTGAACCCACTTTTCGTGGAGTTTTCTCTACCAGAAATCGTGCGTGCACCGTACGTGTTTCTAAATCTCCCTTTTGGGTAGGATGATCCACTCGAGTCGCTGACCTCATCTCCTAAAGCGAGATTGATAAACCGGATTATGCGCCCAAAAATAGGAAGCGAAACCGCAACAATCCAATCCATCACAAAGACACACACACGCACGGAAACACAACAACCCAGCCACATCATCGATGGCGGAGGGAGGAGAGGAGGAGGTGTCGGGTTTGATCCGTACCGGTTCGCCGCTGCTTGCCGTCGTCGTCGACGTCCTCGCCGCCGGCGCCACCGTGCGGGTGGGCGGCGTAGTAGCCCCCGCCGCCGCCGTCTCCGTTCCGCACCGCCATCTCCACGTCCTTCGCCATCTCGCAAGTCGCAACCCTCTCTCTCTCTCTCTCTCCGGGGTAGGGATTTTGTGTGGAGAGGATGAGGGGGAACGAGTGAATGGTGGCAGTAGAGGGGGGGGAGCCGCCAGTATATATATACACATGAAGCGCGACGCTGCGGCGCTGGTCCCCGATTCACCTTTTTTTTTTTGGGTTTCGTCTTTTGTTTTTGGCCAATTTTATCAAAGCGATTTGAATGCACGCTTCCGTTTTAACCTGTTGATGATGCAACTGCATGGAGGTCAAATATGGGCTCTGAAATCGGAAATCATGGTGGTTGGAGAGATTCAGATTTTTGTTTTCAATGCCAGGATTCCCGTGCAATGTGGAACCGAAGTATTAATGCAGTGGAATCTTCTCTTGCATAATACTCACATCATTTTAAAATATATAACTTCGTTGACTTTTCATATGATGTTTAATCATTTGTTTTATTAAAAAATTATATAACATATCATTTATTTTCTTATGACTTATTTTATCGTCAAATAAAATATAACTTTAACTTATACTTTAACATAATTGTATTAAATTTTTTAATAAGACGAATGATTAAACATTATGCGAAAAGTTAACGGCGTCATATATTTTGAAAAGAAAATAGTATTATCTCTCTATCTTTATCTTTATCTCTATCTATACTACTTAAAAGTTAAGGTGGTATTCTTTTCTCATTAAGAGTAAGATTAAGATTTTAGCTCGGTTTCCGTTAGCACGTTTTTTAAAATGCTAAACGACGTATTTTGTGCGAAAACTTTATATAAGAAAGTTACTTTAAAATATCAAATATATCAATTTTTCAAGTTTGTAATAATTAAAACTTAATTAATCACGCGTTAATAGTTTTCTCGTTTTGTGTGTCCGCTTTTAATCTTCATCCTAAGGAGATTCGAACGGAACCTTAGAGTTGTTCTCCCTCCGTTCTCTCCCTCACTTCCTCCTAAAAACCATTTCCCTCCTATAAAACCTAAGTTTTCAAAAACTTGACCATGTCACTATCTCTACTACTTAAAAAAACTTTTTCCTAAAAACTATTTTCCTCCTGTAAAAACTGATTTCTAAAAAAAACCCAACCATGATAAAAAAAACCAATCAACCCTCTTTGGTCCAATCTTTTCACTAAACTGGATAAAGAAACCGTTGCAATGCACGGGACTATAACTAGTTGCCAATAAAATACTTGTTATAAAAGTGAGTCGATATAGCATAACGACAACTAACTTTTTCGATCACTGCAACTATTGATCAATTCAGACATACTAGATTATGACATAGGAACACACGATATTTCTTAACGATGTTCAATCGAAGACATATCCCCGAGACTCTAATTATAGGCATTTTTTTTCCAAATAAACATAGCACCTAGCCATTACGAGTTCATGGCCTCGCCGTCACCCTCTTTCTCTGTGTCTACGCTACAATGTAGTTGGCATGGTGACATTATGACGTCCTCTTTTTTATTTAAAGGGTTGTTAGGTTACAGAGTTTGACTTTAACTCCACCTCATAACACCCATTATAACTCTAAGTTCAACTGTAACCTATTAAATTAACTAATATATTTGACAACTATTTTGTCGACGAGTTATACGCCTACCACGGTATTTGTATAGTATGGGGATTGTTGGAACCAGGGTATATGCGAGATTGAGGTAAAAGAAATGAAAGACAGGGATTTTTATACAGGTTCAGGCCCCTTAACTGACAGGTAATAGCCTTACTCCTATTGGCCGAAGTCGGTGTTGCCTTTATATATCAATATCACACGAGTACAATATTTGGAATGACCTAATCTAGTTAGGATCGGCTTGGCGATATGAAGCTCTCACACATTGTTGATGATTAGAGTAGTCTTCTTCCTCGAATATGAACTCGGCGAGATTGGAGGTAACTCTAGATCCCTCATGTTGGCTTTTGTGGCTCTAGATTAGTTCTGTCTAGGCTTGCCTCGGATTGTCTAGATCTGTATTTGCTTGTATTCTGACTTGGCATGTCTTTGTCTCTCTCCTCTCCTTCTAGGGGGTCTTGTATTTATACCCTCGGATATCCTCTTATCCAAGTAGAATTAGGAAGACAAGTATAGATACAATTCGAGTAATCCTTGTAGTATCCGAGTAGGACTCTTCTTCTCGTTCCTTGTCCGGAACACTTCTATTCTGTGAAGATAGTTTCCTTCTTTATTCAACATTCAACGTATTTTCTTAACCAAAAGATATCTTCTCTTATACTATTAAGTATATGGTATTTTTGTATATCACAAACTCATATATAGGAGGTATGCCTTATTGATAACACTAACATATTCTAACTGTCATGATTACAAATAATATGCCATTTTAATTTTGCTCATAGGAATTAAGAAAATTAATTCAACGGCTCTGTTGTTGTTCTTTTATACTACTCCCCCGGTCCTAAAATATAATCACTTATAGAGTACGTTGGAGAGGATGAACCATTTATCCGTGAGTAGGCAGCATTTTATTTACCAAGAAAAAAAGATTAAAAAAATGACTAGATGTTCTGTAAATGGCTTATATTTAGAAAATAGTTAAAATGGCTAACATGACTTACATTTGAAATCGAATGAAGTAGAAGATTTTTAGCAATCACCAGAACATGGTTTGGTCTCTAAAACAGCTCATGGGATGCTATGATTGCTAGTATACCATAGATCAAGAGACACACATACCACAACCATCCTTTTTTACATAGTAGTTGTGAAAAAAAGTGGGATGCTATCACCTTTCTAAAATGAGCAATGATACCCTTTAAGGGCATAAACAGTGGTTCAAATTGCTAATGTCTATATATAATCTTTCAAATCATATCTAGATGATGTGGAATCAACTTGTATACTATATTTGTCTATTCAATAATCTGTAGTAGATTTGAACCATTGATGATTTGATACTACATAAAGTATATGTAGTATTAGGGTTTGCACTCCCCTTTCTCATCTTTTACTCCCTCGTTTTCTGCACACACGTTTCCTAAACTTCTACATGGTGTGTTTTTTTCAAAAATTTTCTATAGAAAAGTTGCTTTAAAAATCATATTAATTTATTTTTAAAGTTTTTTTAGTTAATACTTAATTAATCATGTGCTAATGAACTATCTTGTTTTCTGTGCGGGGAATGAGTTACGAACTAGTAGGCTGAACTAAGCCCTAAGCACTCTATACTCCTTTGGAATGTAGGATTCTTAAAATGCAGGAATAGGGAAAACGTAGGATTCAAATGTTTTTGCACCTTATCCTATGGAATGAAAAATATATGAAAACTACACAGGAAAATATTTGGATGGAGCTAAGAAAAAACACATGATTTAGAAGAGACATAGACACAAAGGAAAAAAAATCCAAGATCTTGGAGCTCTTGATAGGAATTTTAGAGAAATTCCCATAAAACATGCCAATCCATAGGAATTTCAGCGGAATTTTAGTGACCCAATCCTTTGCTCCAAAGGGCTTCATATGAATTTTTTCTATAGGATTTAAATCCTTTGAAATTCCTCTGTATTTTATTTGTTCCAAAGGTGGCATTCTTCTCTCCCAATTACTCTTGCTACTCTACATGACGCCCATTCATAAAATCTAATGCCAAATCATTGTTAATGCCCTAAAGAGCATACGTAAAGGATTGAACCTTCGAGCTTTTGAATGGCAAAACATCCAAACCCCTCACTCCCAGTGTGCCAGAAGTTGCTAGGCGCTAGTCGGGTAGCCAAGTCGCTAGGCACTAGTCGGGCGGCTACCTAGTGCCTAGCGCCTAGACCCGCCGAGGCGGTGCCTAGGTATCCTTGGCAGGAGGGGAAAACACCATGTAGACTTGCAGAAGAAGGACCAGAGGAGCAAATATGTTGGAGGCAGCGCCACCGTCAGCCATGCTGGGAGGGAGATGGAGAAAAGTAGAGAGAAAGAGGGTAAGGAGAGGGAAAGAAGGCGATTTGAAGGACAGAAGAGGATGCCTACCATGCTCACCACTATCGATGCCCATCGCTGTGAGAGGAAGACGATGACGGCTGCTAGGAAGGGATGACCGGATTAAGAGAAAACCCTCGTACACTTCCATGTGTTTTCATGCGCCAAGTGGGCCTTGATGTATCAAGGCTATTGGATTATAATTCATCTCCCCAACCCTAACTTCTTTCCCGTCTCATCTTGATCGATACATACACCCACTACTACATAACTCGTCATCGTGAACGGCCTATCCGTGTCAGGGGATTGCCAACCGTCACACCGGCGTCATCTTTGTCGGGCTGAAATGAACACCAACAAAGATGTCCACTCACAGGCAATTTTCATAGGCTTCTAGGTCGAGCCCATCACCGATGACACTCATCCGTGATGGGTTAGAATAAATGTCCGACAAAGATAATCTTTGTCGGGCCAAAAAATATCCCCATTACGAATGACACTTATCGGTGACAGGCTCAGACAAAGGCTCGACAAAGATAACTGTCTAAGCTCGTCAGCAATGATAGTCATCGGTAACGGGGCAGCCTTAAGGCCCGACAAAGATATCTATAAAGCATGTCACCGGTATTCATTTATTGACCGTTACCGATATTTATTGCTTACTATAAATACTCCAACTGTCCAAAAGCATGGTTATCCTACTGTTCACACTTGTGGTGGGAGGTGTGGGGGCGAATTTTATCTATTTTTTATAAAAAACAAAAAATTCAGAAAAGGTCTATTTAGGTATTTGGAAAATAATAAACTCCCTACAAATTTGGTAATACTTATATTACAAAAAAATTATGTAATATTTGTTCATTTTTGCAGTGATGGACGAAAGTTGGTGAATGTAAAATACTACTCGACATAGCAAAGAGTATAAAAGTGGCATTTCAAATTTTATAAACGTCGCGGAGGAGGAGAGGAAAAGAAGAAACAATGATTACATGACTTGTCCATATGCAGATTACAGACATAAGAAGATGTTTGATAGCAGAGTAGATGTACATACTCATCTGATACGTCGAGGATTCATGAAGGACTACACATGTTGGAGGAAGCATGGAGAGCAAGAATCATTCGATATTGCAAATGCTGTGGGTAGTGGCACACAAAATCAAGAAGATGAAGATGAACATGACATATTTGTTCCTTCTCCATTGGGTGGTAAAATGGTTGATGTCGATCACGATCAACTGCAAGATATGTTGCGTGATGTTGAGGAGCTAGTTTACAACGAGAGAGATTCCTTGAAGTTCACCAGGTTGGTCAGTTATTCAGAGACACCTCTTTACGCCGGATGCAAGTCAAAGCACACCAAATTATCAGCAACCCTAGACCTAATGAAGCTAAAGGCAAGTGGTGGATGGACAGATAAGAGTTTTACAGAACTTTTGGGTATAATGAAAGGCATGTTTCCTAAGGAGAACGCATTGCCCAAGACAACATATGAAGCACAGCAGGTTTTGTGTCCTTTGGGGTTAGAGGTTCGTAGAATTCATGTTTGTCCAAATGACTGCATATTGTACAACAAGCAATATGCGTACTTAGAGGTCTGTCCTGTCTACAAGGCTTCTCGATACAAGCAAAAGAGAAGTTTTGACGAAGAAAAAAGTCAAAGAGATGTGGCCCGGTGAAGGTTGTGTGGTATCTACTTATTGTTGATCATTTCAAGAGAATATTTGCCAATCCCAAGGAAGCGGAGTTAGTACGTTGGTATGCCACAGAGAGAAGAAACGATGGTATTCTAAGGCACCCTGCAGATTCGATTCAATGGAGGAATATAGATCAAAAATACCCAGAATTCGCAGCTGACCCGAGAAACATGAGGATATGTTTGTGTACGAATGGTATGAATCCTTTCAAAGATATGAGCAGTTCTCACAGCACCTGGCCAGTTCTTATTACAAACTATAACCTACCGTCATGGTTGTGTTTCAAAAGAAAAAACATTATGCTGTACTTGTTAATCCAAAGACCAAAACAACCCGGCAATGATATTGATGTGTTCTTGGAACCTGTTATCGATGATCTAGAAACACTCTGGGAAGAAGTTGTGCAAACTTGGGATGCGTATGGTTAAGAGAACTTCAATCTTCACGTTCTACTATTCTGCACTATTAACGACTACCCCGCACTTGGTAATCTTTCTGGACAAACTGTCAAAGGAAAGAAGGCTTGCTCCAACTGTATGGGAAATACACGCAGTAAGTGGCTTAAGAAATAACGAAAGATGGTTTACATGGGTCATAGGAAATTGCTCCTGCTACGTCACATA
The DNA here is from genome assembly GCA_008326285.1 of Oryza officinalis. NCBI lineage: Eukaryota > Viridiplantae > Streptophyta > Magnoliopsida > Poales > Poaceae > Oryza > Oryza officinalis. Next base: position 35,124,073 of record BDMV01000006.1, on the reverse strand, counting down.
TTTAGAAGAAAGAAAAAAATTTCAACGGTAAGAGAGAGCTTCAACTTGCTCCCACGGACTTGACCGGAGATGACATGCACAACATGGTCAAGGACATAACTAATGAGTTTGGGAAGAAAAGAAAACATAGTAAGGCAAAGGACAAGGGTATATGGAAGAAAAAAATCCATATTTTAGCGACTACCTTACTGGAAAGATATTGAGGTCTGTTGTTGCATTGATCTCATGCACATAGAAAAGAATGTGTGTGAGAGTTTGGTCAGGCTATTGCTGAATATTCCTGGAAAGACAAAGGACGGATTGAACGCTCGCCTAGATCTACAGGATATGAATATTCGAAGTGAACTCGCGCCAGTAACTAATCCGGACACAAGAAGAGTGTTCCTCCCTCCAGCTTGCCACACCTTGTCGAAGGATGAGAAGATGCAAATGTTATTCTGCTTGAAAGATATAAAAGTTCCATCGGGCTACTCAGCAAGGATAAGTAAGTATGTTTCGTTGGATGATCTTAAACTAGTTGGAATGAAGTCCCACGATTGTCACGTGCTAATCACACAACTCTTACCAGTTGCTATAAGAAATATTCTTCCACCGAAAGTCCACCACATGATCATGCGGTTGTGCGCCTTCTTTAATGCAATCAGCCAAGAGGTTATAGATCCCGAAGATCTTGATGGGTTGCAGGCAAATATTGTCAAAACTCTCTGTCACTTGGCGATTTATTTTTCACTGTATTTCTTCGATATCATGGTTCATCTTTCTGTTCATCTTGTCAAGCAAACAAAATTGTATGGCCCAACTTTTCTAAGACAAATATACTTGTTCGAGAGGTACATGGGAATTCTGAAGTCGTACGTCCGAAATAGAGCAAAACCGGAGGGAAGCATCATTGAAGGGTACACGACTGAGGAGGTTATTGAGTTCTGTGTCGACTACATGTCCGAGACTGTTCCTATAGGAGTTCCAATGTCTCGTCATGAAGGAAGGTTGTCAGGTGTTGGCAATTGTCCCAGATCAAGATGCATATGCCCAGGCCCATTTCTCAGTGCTCCAACATATGGTAGAAGTTGCCCCATATTTCAAGGAGCATTAGCGAAGGTCTAACAGGAGAACATGGATTGATAGGATATGTGGATCAACAGAGAGCATAACTCTCATTTCAACGAATGGTTCAAGAACCGTATTGCAATGTCGACCGATGGTCCAAATGAAACAGTAAGGAGGTTGGCAGCGGGTCCTTGTTAAGATTTTGACACATGGCAAGGATACGATATTAATGGATACGTATTTTACACCGTCAAACAAGATGATAAGAGCACAGTACAGAACAGAGGGGTTCATATTGATGCATTCAGGATCAACTTGGGTCCAACACATACTATGGCCGCATAGAGCAGATCTGGGAGCTGAACTATATGAAGTTCAAAGTCCCTTTGTTTTGTTGCCAATGGGTGAATTTATGCACTGGTGTCAAAGTCGATAAAGAAGATTTCACAACTGTAGATCTAACCAAGGTTGGATACGTCGATGAACCATTTGTACTTGCGAAACAGGTCGAGTAGATTTTCTACATAAAATACCCGGCAAACAAGAAGTTGCACATCGTTAGGGATAAAAAGAGAAGAATTGTTGGGGTCGACAACGTCGTCGATGAAAACGAATACAACCAAAATCTGCTTGTAAGCCCCACATAGACCTCGACGATGATCCCGAAGATGATGTGGCCTATGCTTGTTCAGATCACACGGAAGGCATATCCTTGTAGCATGTATTATTTCCATTCACTCCAAATTCCTATCCTTGTAATGAAAGCCTTTGTATTAATTTGATTTGTTATGTAAGCCTTTTTTGCAATTAAACAAGTATTTGGTTCAATGTTTCAAAACTCGGACTTGCTATGTAATATGCTGAAAAGCTGGGGTTTTTCCAACATTTCAATAATTTTTGCTTTAAAACGGAGGAAGCAAATGATGCACTCCCACTTAATATTGCATAGCTTCTTTAGAAAACCCTTAAAAAATAAGGAAAGTCAACATTTCTCAACCCTCAAAGAAGCACAAAAAACAAAATAGTAATATGTCTATTATTACAAAAAAAGTAAAAAAAATACTATCCGTGACGGGCATTAAGATACAACCGATTGAGATGTTATCTCAATCGGGCTTTTACTTCGGCCTGTCATGGATGAGAAACATCTCAATCGGCCTTTTAACCAAAGCCCATCACGCATGACTACATCTCAATCGGGCTTTTAATTAATGGCCATCACGGGTGACTCCGTAATGGTCCTTAATCAAAGACCGTCACCGATGTCTGCCATCCGTAACAGAGGTAAATTGAGGGCCGCCACGGATGTGGTTTGACAACCTAAAGATTAGGTTTCTTCACAGATCACACACCCTCAGATCTATTCTCACTTCACTCCTCCGTTGCCACCGAGCACCGCCGTCCCCGACCTCCACTGAGCCCGGTGTCGCCACCGCCCCCAAGTGCCGCTTTCCCCAAGCTTCCTCAAGCCTGGCGCCACCGTCCTCCCGAGCGCCGTCGTCCCCGACCTTCCCCGAGCCTGACGCTGTCGCCTGCCCGAGCACCGTCATCCTACCAAGTGCCGTTGTCCCGAGCGCAGTAAGTCCGTGAACTTAGGTAATATTAGGGTTGCTATTTAGGGTGAATTTAGGGTTGCTATTTCGGGTGAATTTAGTTTTGCTATTTAGGGTGAATTTGTTTGTGTAGTTTGGGGTGAATTTAGTTTAGTGTTGGATGAATTTAGTTTAAGGTGAATTTAGGGTGAATTTATGGTGATTTTCTTAGTGTATTAATACATATAGGAAATGTATGGTAATTTCTTATGTATGTATGTTGAATGGAGTGATAGTGACTTGGTGAATTTTTATGCATGTACTGTGACTTAGATTATTTTAAGAATTTTAATGCATGTATGGTGATTTAGGATATTTTATGTAATCTAGTGTAATTTTTTAGTGTATTGATACATATATGTCATTAAGTGCAATTTATGGTAATTTCTTATGTATGTATGATATTTTTGCGGTATTTAAGTTTGTAGGAAATGTCGGCGACAACTAGTGCAACCACATTTGGACGTAACCCTAGAATTGCAAATAGGCTACCTAGGGAATGGTTAACGATCACAGATGTTGACGTCGAAAGATTCCCGGTGGCTCCAGCATCGGTAGTGAAGCAGTTTGCAAGTGTATGCGGAGTCTTAGGAGGATGACACTTCAGCATCCTATTGGACGATTTTAAGGAAGTGCCACAAGAGGACAAGGAGACTAATTGGGAGAAGTTCAAGGAGTCCTTCGAGTACCCTCGAGAAGACGAGAACAATTTGAAGCGTCGTGCACTCCAAAAGATGGGCAGTTGGAATAATTTCAAGACAAAGCTCGTCAACGAGTTCATACTCAACCCGAACCACCCAACACCATTTGGCACGTACTCGTGGATCACAGAAACTATTTGGGGCCAGTTCCAAGCTGCAACAACAACTCATGAGTTCTTGGCAAAAAGCGTGGCCGCCCGACAACTCCAGGCTAGAAACAAGCACCCACCCTGGCTTGGCACTAGAGGATATAGAGGGAGGCAAGAGCAATGGCAGAAGGAGGATGAGACTACAGCACAATCTAACACCCCGCTGCCATTTGCTGACATCCCAGACGATCGAGCAAGGAATTGGGCAAGGGCACGGGCCGTTAAGAACAGAGATGGAACACTTATGTTCCCAAATGCCGATGATGACCGAGTGTACCAACAAATGGTGAGTTCTCGATATTGAAAAGTAAATCCGGATGTCTCTTTGTATAGTAGGCATGATTTAATCTGACTTCAATGTAATGTAGGTCGAATATGCTATCGAGAGACAGCCGTCGCAAGAGGTGTGCTCACAAAGACGCGAGGACAACATCCTCACGAAAGCATTGGGCAACCCAAAACATTCTGGACGGACAAGAGACGTTGGCTCTAACGTTCCATGGAAGATTGGGTTGCCCCAGTACTCATGGCAGTACAGGAAGCGGAAGCTGACTAAGGCGAAGAAAGAGGAGCGCCTGAAGGAAAAGATCAAAGCCGAACTTAGCTTGGAATTTGATCAGAAACTTTCTCAGGTGAAGGCACGCATTAGGGGAGAGCTCCAGTAGTAGAACAACGACCCTGCCTCCACTCCTAGAGTACAAGCGAGCCCCACGCAACGGCGAAGTAGTTGTGCGTCAACTGATGCAGCGCAAGAACAAGAACCTGTCCTTGCTACAGTCGATCATATAACGGTAAAACGATGATACTATGCACATGTTGTCTTAACTAACACATCTAATATACTCTATTCTAAGAACGTGGATGAATCTATCGCAGGGACCCACACAGTGCATCCTAGAAGTTATACAAAATTTCTCGTCCGCGGCCGCCAAAGGAGTCGCTTTCAAGCCTACACCAGAAACCAAAGTGCACGAGGTGGACTTGGTGGCTAGCCATGCTAAGGACAACTGGGTCAACTAGCCTCTGGAGATCTCACCAAACAATGAAATTTTGACCCTTGGAGCTACACGTGGGACCTTCATTCAATGGCCCAAGGACCAAATTGTCATAACGATGGTTCATAGGTCAAATGCACCAAGTTGTACGCCGCCAAGATCCGCTCCAGCTCCTTCAGCCGCTACTGCAATCGAAAGCCCACCACAGGAGGATATAACTTACAAGATGATACAGATTTTGGATTTGATCCTATGGAGGCCGATGACATGGCTAATATCCCCTCTCCGTCCAAGAAAAGCAAGGCACATTCTTCTCCACTAGTTGTATCTAGCAAAAAAGCTCGTGGAAGGGGGAAAGGAAAAGGAAAATTGCAGACCTCACTCTTGGCTCCCAAGAAGCTAGATATTAGTTCATCCTAAGAGCTTAGCTCTGACAACCTTCCAATTAGGCATGCTATTGGTTGGAGACCACGAGCTAGCCAAGATGGGTCCGGCTTCCCAAGAGTTGCACAGATACTACATGGAGAGGTCGAACTCAAGGAGAAAGAACAGAGAGACGGCTATAATGGGCCATCACGATGCATAGCCATTTCTTGGGCCAGCTTCCTATATTGTGGTAGACTTCACGGATCTCTTTGACCTATTCAGGCTACGAGCGGTGGACACCAATCTTTTGAAGTGTTACACGTTGTAAGTATTGATGAGTACAAAATATGCTGATAACAATCCATATAGAATGCTTATAAGGGTTATTCCGTTGACTTGTAAGTTAAGTTGGCAGAAGGCACAAAGAAACAGAATCCAAGTTGGCTTCCTAGATACAACCCAAGTCAACGAGACAGCTCTCAACAATACATTAGAATCATTGACAACTTATGTCAAGGACTGCTTGTGGGCTCGCCAGGACAAAGAATTTATTCTATTAGCCCATAATCAATAGTAAGTATGTTACCTAATTCGATGAAAATCCACGACACTTATAGCTTTAGTATTTAACTTGGAATATATTAATGCCACAGGTTCCATTGGATTCTCATGGTCATAGTGCCAAAGTGGAGTAAGGTCTACTACCTTAACTCCCGAATTAATAATAAATACAATTTTGACGCACTTGAAGCTGCATTAAATGACGCATGGGCCCAATATGTAGAAAAAGGCGGCAAGCATAAGGAAGGACGTCCTGACCTCTATCACCACAAAGACTTCCCATGTCGTCAACAAGTTGATGAAACGTGTTGTTTCCACGTGTGCCATAACATGAATATTTTGCTGGATAAGGTGACATTGCTAGATCTTGAGGTTTGTGCTCACACAAAAAAACTATTAATTCAATTGTGTACATATATATACACACACAAATATATATATATACATATGTGTCACACCCTGAAGTTTTCCTAAATTGTAAAAACCAAGTTTAATAATTTATCGGAGAAATTGTTTAATTAATCTGGAGAAAAATCCAATTAATTAATGCATTAAAGAAGTGGAAATGGCAAGGTGAAATTTTTCTTGAGTTCCCCATGTCAAAATACATTAACAGGATTTTTAGTGGAATTTTCAGAGCCATGGAAATAATTTTAAACCAATTAAAATCAATTTCAGAATTTGTTTAATCCCAGAAAAATCCCTTTTCCTTTCTTTTTCTTTTTCTTTTTCCTCTTCTTCTTCCTTTCGGGCCGTCGGCCCAGTCCGGCCGCGCGCCGCGCGCCTTTTTTCCCCTCCCGCTGGGCCGGCCCAGCCGGCCTTCTTTCCTCGCGCGCGCCCCTCCTCTCTCGCGGGCCGACCGCAGGCCGAGGCCCACTAGCGCCGCGCCCCAGCCGCGCAGCCCGTTCGGCCTCCCCGGCCCGGACCACCGACAGGTGGGCCCCACCTGTCGGGGTCGTCTCCCTCCTCCGGCCGGCGGAACCGGAGGGGAGCAACCGCCGGCACCGCCGCTCCCGCCCACTTCCCCGCGCCCCGCGCGCTCCGCACGCGCGTGCGCTCCCGCCGCGCCCGTCCGCGCCCCACTCCGCCCGCAACCGCCGCACGAAAGGGCGGGATCTTTTTTTTTTCCCCCGGCCATCTCTCTCTCTCCTCTCTCTCCCACTCCGCCGCCGATTCCGCGCCCCTCGGCCACGATCTCTTCTCCCCGCGCCCATAAAAACCACCCCCGCTATCCCCTCTCCCTTTTTCCCCATTTTCGCCGTCGCTCCCGAGCCCCCTAGCGCCGCCGCGCCGTTGAACCCTAGCGCCGCCGCCTTCCACCATCTTCGGCCGTCGCCGCGCGCCTTTCCCCGCCTCGCCAAGCCGCGCCGACGCCGCCGTCGCGCTCGCCGACCGCCTCCGCCCCTCGGCCGTGCCTCCGCACCGCCATTCCGCCACCGGGCGCCGCCCTCGCCGTCGTCGTTTTCCTCTCCGGCCGAGCCCGGTGAGAAACCTTCTCCTTTTTCCCCTTCCTCTCTTTTTTCCCCGGCCGCGCCGTCCCCTTTCTGCGCGAGCGCCGCCCTTGTTCCGTCCCGCGCGCCGTCGCACGGCGCCGGCGCCCTTGCGCCGCCGGCCGCTGCGCTGGCCGGCCGCCGGCCTCCGCCGCGCGCCATGGCCGAGCCGCCCGAGCTTGGGGCCGTGCCGCCCCGGCCGCCTGCCGCCCGCGCGCCCTGGGCCGTTAGATCGGCCACTCGGGCCGATCTCGGCCGTCCCCCTCCGTCCCGCGTGGCCGCCCACGTGGCTGCCCCGTGGCTGCCGCGTCGGCGCCACGTGTGCGCCACGTGGTGCACCGCCGCCGCCGCGGTCCCATGGACCGAGTCCACGGTGGACCGGTCGCCGCCGCCGCTGACGCCAGCCCTGGGATTAATTGCGCAATAAAATAATTAAGGATTTTTCTGTTTTAGTAAAAACATAGATAACTTCAAAAATTCATAACTAATTCATCCGAGCTCCGTTTAAGTCCATTCAAATTTCATTAAATTCATAAAAATGCAGAGTGCTTTGTTTCAGTAGACTTATAGCGTGTATTGTTGTTTGCTTTGTTTGTTGCATAGATTCCGAAACCTCCGACGCGCCCGTTTATTTCGAGATCGTCGCAGAGGTAGCCTCAGCTCAGGAGCAAGGCAAGTCATGCTTCACATTGATCATATTGTACCTATATTTACAAATGTCTTATTTTTCCGTAAACACTGCATTATTTCGCAATGTCATTTCATGTGGGATTATACCTATGGTGCTCAGCCAATTATATTGATTATCTTGTATTTTTGATAGCTTGGGTAATTAATTCGTTGTTCGCTGTTTTTAGGAGTGCTTAGCCATGCTTAGCTAACCTAGCTCGCTAAAGGGGATCACCTTGAATAATTAATTAATGTAGTTCCTATGGTGACACTTTGGTTTAGGAGCCACCATGGTAATAATATTTAACTAAAATATGCTAATGGTGGGCTGTGGGTGCATGGTTTTGATGGAAGCACCCATGGCAATTAAGGACCGGTTCGCGGGAAACCCTGGAAGAAGTATCGTGCGTACCACAAGCCAGCGTGGGCAACGGCTGGACTTGTAGTGTAGCTGTCTCTGGCTGACGTACCAGAAGAGGGTGGGCGTGATGGAGTTGGGTCGGCGGGGGACATACCCGTTGATCGGCTGCCGGATTCACCGTGGCACGAGAGGGGGCTGCCTACCTTGGATATAAAGGTGGGGGCGAAACCTGTGGTGTGGTACGGCTGGTTAGAGGGGGTTATGCGAAGGGTCCTGTCACAGTCTCTATTCGGGTACTTTCCAGTATCGCGACGCATGGTTGACATGATGTTGAGGCTGTGTCTTGTGGGTACAGATGTACACCTCTGATCAGAGTAGAACTATTCGAATAGCCGTGCCCGCGGTTATGGGCGATCAACTAGATTCACCGTGATTAGTCTCACTTTCTTAATAACTGGAATTACTGGAACTGGTTTAGTTCAGGTGGCTGGTTTGGGCCTGTCGCAACGTGGATATAGCGTTGGACAGTGATGGTTTAATATTGTTCAATTAATTCAACGTTTTACTACTGCTTTCAACTACTGTTTTTAAATGCTTACTTTATGCAAATAAACCCCTGCCTTCCTTTGGAATATCTTGCATCATGCCTCCTTTTCCGGCATGACTTGTTGAGTACCGTGGGTAGTACTCAGCCTTGCTTAATTTTTCCCCACACCAGAAGAGGAGTATGCGTCCGATGGAGGTTTCTCAGAGGAGTAGGTTTCGTCCACCGTCAAGGATGCTTGTGGAATGGTGCCAGCCCGTTGCAAGAGTCCCGTTCTAGTTTAGTTGGTCTTTTCGTCTTTCCGCTGCATTTCTGTAAGACTTTTATTGTGTTTGTAAGACGTGGATCTGTATGTCAACATTGTCGTCTGTGTACCCTGGCTGGTCCTGGACAGGGGTTTTAATACACATTCAGTTTCGGAAATTCTGGTACTGAATTTCCGGGCGTGACAATATGTATATATACTAAGTTTATGCTCACTTGCAGGAAAAAATTAGCAAAATTCCGTCACACAACTTTGAATATATTAGAGGGGAACTAGCTGCCTTCTTACTTGCGGAACTCATATCTCCAAAAAGATGCTTTAGAATGAAGTAGCTCGACCAAAATTTATTGAATATTTTTGAATGCTTGTCAAAAACATGTGATTATGTAACATTTATATATAATATTATGTGCAATACAATCTCTGATGTTAATGTATACATTTGCAATGCTAATTATATAATTTGTTTCAAATTATAACCCAGTTTTGCAAGTTTTGATGCTTCACTCTTGAAGATACATATCGGTGGTTTGATGATTGTGAATATTGATGTGATTGTCCATGTATGAATTGATGGCATATGTGAATGGATGTGTTAATATTAGCAAAGGCCCGAGGCTAGCCAAAAGTAAAATTTATTTATTTTTGATAAATTACTTATTGGTGACAGGTTAGGATAAAAAACCGATGCCGATATGCATAACAGACGTCGGGTCTAACATAGAGCCCTGATGGTCCCCAAACCATACCGACAAAGGTGACCACCGCCTCCATGTGTAACCTCCGCACGAGGTTCGTCTAGCACGCCGACTAGGGGCAAATTGCGGACGGGGACTCACCGCCGAGTGCCTAACAACCGGCGCCTATTTTTGGAACACAGTGTCGCGAGGCCTATTTTTGACAAGCCGGCAAGGCGGCGCATAAGTTTGAGCAATTTTCATTCAAGATTTTGGACTCTTTTCAAAAGCAAATGAATTTGGTCTAGCTATGAGATCAAATTTCATGCATATCTGGATGAGGGTTTCTTTAATTCAAAACTTTTACAAGATTTTCATACAATTCATTTCTAGTCCTTAAAAATCGTATGAAATTATTCCATCATTTTTGCATGAGGACTGAATGATATGTGTCGATCCATATCATATTCCTCCCTCCTTCACGACCACATCCATATTGGTCCATCGAGATGGATTAAAAACTCCCACAGTTGCGTGACATGTTGCTTCCAATGTATATAGCTAGCCCTTTGACGAGCCATAGATGTTGCAGGACATGCACCCTTTATCGCATACCACCTACCGTACCGAGCGTTGACATGTAGGCCCCATGACACATTAGACATAAATGTTAGTTCTCGGTACATACTAAATCAGAGGCTACGTGGGTTCGAAACTTTGCTCATTAATTTCTAACAATCAATAAAAATATCTAGTGCTATGCATGTACTCTTTGTCCTAAAAATAGTTTAATTTGTGTACAGATTTATCTTTAGAATTATTTTTTTATATAGGGAGAGTACGGTTTTACCAGGAAATTGCGGAGTGAGCTGTTTGGCAGTGGCAGCACCCCTTGATCACTGCCAGACTGCAGCAGTACAGAATACTGGAATGTCAGCTTTTCCATCCAAGGAATGAAGGAGCCAAAGTTTGCCTCTCCATCAATATGATCGGCCAAATAGTTCGTGCCACGTTAGTGCGTATATATGTTACTACTATTTGAGAATCGAGATCAATGGCCCCCTATATATGTGTGTGTGGGTACAATACTACAATGGGCAGTACAAACAAGTGCAACTTGGCCACGTACTACAGCTTAGCTATCATCCATCCCTGATGGGATCGATCAGATCAGATCAGTGTGCAGTCACCGTCCATCGCCCGGGGACCAGAGCCCATACGTTGGTCGTCCGGTGTGCATCTGGATGGCTCCCAGCAAAGCCCAGGTTTGGGTAGCTCGAGCCAGTGAGTTTTACACGTTGAGAGGCCGGCCGGCCCGTCCGGATCTGATCCTATCTATCCGATCCACCCTCCAGGCCACTTGTGTGGAAACTATAATATGTTGTATTGTATTATCTCTTTTTCAAAATTTATGATATCGTTAATCTTTTATACGACGTTTGATTTTTTGTTTTTTTCAAAAATTTAATATAAGTATGTAAAAGTATAAGTTAAGATTATAGTTTATTTGATGATAAAACAAATCACAATAAAATAAATAATATTTATATTTTTTTAAATAAGACAAATGATCAAACGTTATACGAAAAGTCATCAGCATCATAAATTTTAGAAATGGAGGAAGTATTACATTGATCTTCTCATATGGAATATATATAACGTAGATATAAGGTAGAGAGACTTTGAGTACAATAAAAAGTTAAAGTATAGAATTTTATCTCTAAAATTTATATTTTTATAATTTGTATTTTTACTTTTATCTCTAACCGTATACTCCTATATCTGCACGTACGGTTGATCTATCATCACTGCCGCACTCGTTACAGTGCCGCGTATTACCGATGCAACTATGCAAAAGCACACGCCTACGTGCATACGTTAGGCTGGCTACACCGCACCATCTCCAACATCTTCCAATTCACCATAGCCTCTCAATCCGGCCTAAAGCTCTACAGCTATATTGGACGACAATGTTGGACACAGGATTGAACTATTTCGTGTCAAAAGAAAAAAAAATACTGTGGATTGGACTTCATGTGGTCTGGACGTACGTGGCTGGAAACTATAATAATAATCCTGACAAAACTAGGTGGATTAGTGGGCATCAGGTTCATAATCCACTCACAAGCAATATCACTGAATTTCGCGGAATGCGTCGAAAAACTGACAAAAACCGATGAAATTCGAATAAATTTTGCCAAAAATATTCAGTTTAATTCTTTTTTGAACTTGACAAAAAAAACAAGTGGTTTGTGCTTTCGACCCGTCCGAAAAGTTTGGATTTCGTGAAATTCGAACCGGATTTCACTTGAATTATGAACCCTGGTGGGATGCATCTCGAACGTTGTGACAAATTAATCACCTGTTACACGACGCAAATTAAACGCAAGCGCAGATGGATCGATCGCACTGCACCGTACGTGTTGCTTTCGTCACGTTGAGTACACGGCACCGTGCATACATGTGGGTACGTGACCGATCGGGTCGGGTACGTAGAGTCGTAGAGCGACGACCAAATATATAATAATGCGACAAAAGCAACAGCCGTAGCTTTTGTCCTCGTATGAACCGGGACGCTTCCGAAAGTGGATGGTTTTGATATTTCCATGTATGGACGAGCCCGAAAAAAAAACAAAAATAAATAGTAAAGCCTGAGACGCGGCGAGGCTGCAAATATTTTCACTCTCGGTTCAGAGAGGGAGATCAGGTCCCCTTGTTTGATTGATGTACCACAAGAGAAAGTTATTCATTCCGTTTCTATGTGTACTTGTCAGTTCATGTTTAAACTTTAAACGACATTTATATTCATAATTACTTAGAAAGATACCTATCATTAAAGTTTATTGTATCGTAAATATAAGCATTAAGTTTTCATTTATCATAGTCTAACTATTTTAAAAAATAAGGGATTTAATGATTTTGCTACTCTTTAGATTGGATATCAACGTGTTATTGACTCACACGGTCCCACATATAATTGTCATGGGGGTGATAGGTGGAAATCTAGAATAACATATCATCAAATTTACCATGGTGTTGACAGAGTCTCTTTGATACGTTATCAAGTACTATGGTGTTGGCGGTAAAGGAATTTAAAATATAAGTAGCTAACCCGTGAATTCACTTATAGGTCAAAATAAGCCAAATCCGTTTATTTTGCCTTCACGGGTTTGTCACTTACATAGTTAAGAGGAATTTTTCACCATCACTACAAATGCAATACATTTTTTTTAGGAGAGGGAGGAGAAGTAACCAAGAGCAAATGAGAAAAGGACAAAAGGGCAAGAATTATCCAAATAAATACACTATCGATGGGTTTACTAGCTCAGTACCATATTGTCAAGATATATGTGGTGCTAAAAATTATAAAGCCCAATACTCAATTTCTTTTTTGTGATGATTTGTCACTTCTAAGACTGACCATGAAACATGGGATTATCCGAGTCAAGGTAGTCCTCACTTGAGATAGTTGGGAGGCAGATAATGAAGACTTTTGCCTAGTGCGATACATCTCAACGTATCGATCGTGGAGGAACCCCGCGCTACAAGCCTACAAAGGCTATACACAACAGCAGTACAGAACACAATTCTTCGATTCTTTATAATCCGTTTGCCGGGTGTCGATCGACCAAATAATTGGACCAACAGTCGCATCCTGTGATGAAGCATGCATGTGGCAAACTGATTGATTAGAACAACAAGAAGAGAATCTGGATTGCAAAGCTTTAGTACAGGACACCGGATAGAACAAGATACGTAGCCATCTATGCAACATGCATGTTACATCTTCCCCCTTCTTCTTTCTCTCTCTCTCTCTCTGAATTTCTGTGGTAGACGGACGGTCAAGTTCACACCGCCGCGTGCATAGTTTGGCCATATAATACACAGATTTTCAAAAGATAATGGAAACTTTATTCAACTCAGCTAGTTATATCAAGATGATAGAATCGTACCAAGAACACTTCCAACATCATAATACACAGTAGTTATACGGTGGTTGCATCTTGTGCCTTCCCTGCTGTCTTGTCCTGTACAAAAATTCCCTAAATTCCCTGAAGAAAACCAGATCTAGCATAAATAGTGGTTCAGAGAAGAGTGGCATAAAGAAACATGGAACACAATTCTAAACAGATCAGCTCGCTGTTATAAAGTATATAGTACTGTATGAGGAATACAAAGGATTCTTTTTCTTAGACAAATACAAATGATTCCTCATTGTATAATGTGACTTAATTTCGATGGCACGCATCTGCGTATTTGTTATTAGCTTTATTTTGACGAGCTTGGAAGGCCCCAAATAATGGGCAACCGGGAAATGGACACAGACTGGCCATCAAGCAGATCTGGTGCAATTTTCATTGCAAATTGATTATTCATTCTGAGTCAGAAGATGCTTGATCTATATTATCTAATAAAAATCTATGGATCAAGAGAAAAAAATAAGCAGATGAATAAATGGATATTTAACTTTAGCTAGATTTATAAATATTGAGGTAACCAAATTTGCCACGATATAACGAAGTGAGCGAAACTCAACTGGTTAAGTTTCTTGTGGTGGAAACAACCTATCTGGTTTCAAATCCTAGATTTAACACATATGCTCGTATTTACGGATAATTATTTTTTCATTAGTAGGCGATGTACCCGTTAACAGCAAAACGCCCGTGGTCACTTTGTCAATCGCAATATATGTTGGTCCAGTCTTCCGAAGATGCTGATAAGGGTAGGGTGTGCATGTGTGTTCATAGGGTGAGTGTGTGCGTATTGGTGGACGTCTGCGTTTGTACTATTTCTCAAAAAGAAATTGTCAAGATATGGAGTAAGTTGAACAATAACTCCCTTCTTTAATTTAAGACAACTTTAAAAAAATCAATGCAGTTTACACGGTGGTTTAGACTAGCTACTAAACATATAAATATGTTGTTATCATTGGCCGTCCTTTTGCATGCACTTCATTTAATAAGATCCTTTGGATAGTGACATCCAACACACTGGTCAATATATGCATATAAATTCCAAGAAAGAGCAGCAAAACTTGAAAATCAATTAAAACGAGGACCATGTTTGTATTGTTTTAATCTAATTTATAGTAGGCAGGATCTGAAAGTAGATATCAATCAACTGCTACTTAAGTCTAACAAGTGAGCCAGGTGTTCTTTTTTTTAGATAATGAGTGAGCCAGTAGTTCTGCAACAAGCTGTAACTGATACTGGGAGCAGATATATAAGCTGATTTGACTGAATAATTGCATATGGTTGAACCAATTTGCTCCAGTGTGTCCTTTTCCCCAGCAGTATCCTTTAATCAGGACAAATGCTATAAAAATACAAATCAATATCAGTCATATAAAACCACAGGAAATCACATTCTGAAAACCACAGAAAATTCGTGAGGTGGACTAATTAGCAACTTCAGGGAGTGAGCCGACAAGCTGACAATTCGGTGACAGTGAGCGAACATTGATCAGCTACTGACTGCTTAATTTCTGCTGGAAGTAATTAACTAGCTGCTGCCATGATGAGAGAGATGTTAGTAACTCAGTGTGAATATGTGAGCAGGATGTTTTCTAGAGTAGCTGAGGTAGCAACACATGGAGTGGTCTGATGCATGGCTTCTTGAGGCCTTTTTTTTTTTCATTTTGTCTGAGGCTGTCAATATTTAGTCTCAGTTTTAACTTTTGAAAAACATGCTATATAGCATAGACCCTCTGCAATGTTTCGAAGCATGACAAACACATTTCTTGGTACCATGGGCACACAGAATATGAAATGGTTAACAGTTAGACCTGCTTAAGCATCCAAGGTGAATCAAGATGCCAATCTTGCAAACTGATCAAAAACCAATCAAAATAACATAGACTGTTGCAAAGCTGCCTGATAATATGAATCAAGGAAATAGTTAGGCCCATCGAGATTCTTGAAGAAATTTGGGCCAACTTCTTCGTTGAATGAGGCCTACAAACAATTTGGCATGGGCCCGAATGAGGCCACAAATTGGACCCGTAACTTGGATATTCATGGGCTGAGCTTATGACCGTCTGCTATGTTAAATGGATGAAATTGGGCTCACAACAGGCCGAGATTAAGCCCATCACCAATTTTACATGGGCAATGAGTATGCTCGTAAAAGATTTCCCACGGCCCGAATGAGGTGGGCCTCATAAAAAATGGGAAAATTTAGTTTTTCTTTTGAAGGAAATGGGCTAAAAATGTACTAGGATACTTACAAGGATTGAAATTACAAGAATGTCTATGGTTGCGCCCATAGATGAGATTTTACACGGGACAAATGTAGGGAAAAGTACACCAAAGGTCCCCCAACTTGACAGGCAGATACAAAATCGTCCTCCAATCACAATACCAGGTACCGGACGTTCCTTAACTGTCAGAACCGGGTATTTTTCATCCCAATGCAGGATTGGAGCCGGTTTTGTCCGACGTGGCACGTTGACCGCGGTCTTCGGCGCTGAGTCAGCACGAGCACGGGTGGGTAGTTAGGACATAAAGACACATCGATTTGGCGCGATTCCAGCGAAATCGGGGACATGGGGAGGCGCCAGTTAGGGCTGGCCAGCGCCGGCGGCGGGTGCCTCGAAAGTGTGACGACCGATGAGGGGATGGTTGTTGGGGTGTGGACCACCTCTGGACAGAAACAGGAGGGCAGAGGAGGTGTGTGGTGGCGTCGGTGGTTGGGTGCGGCAGCGACGGCTTCGGGTTCCGGGGCATGCCATCGAAGCGGCGGTCACGCAGTGGAGCAGAGGCCGGCGGCGGGTTCCGGGTCCATTAGGAGCACGACGGTGAGGTCCAAGGTGGCTAGAAGCGGCAACGCTCGGGGCTCAAGGCGGCCATGGGAGCAGCGGCCGGAGCTCGTCTTCGGCGAAATTCGTAAGAGCCCAGGCATAATCGACTGGCTCGCGGCTCCGGGGAGCTTCTCCGGTGCTAGAGGAAGTGCTTCCCTCGCTTGGTGTGGTCGGAGGTGGTCGCTAGGGGCGCGGTCGTCGGTGGCTTGCACACGGGCACGGCGGCGCGCACATGGCGCCGGCGATGGGGATTAATCAACGGTCGCGCGGTGCGGGGACGAGTACGGAGGCGCTAATGGAGACTACCGACGAGAGGAAGGCGGCCGGAATCATGCGAATGCTGCAGAGCAGCTAGCGTGGCTCGGCGCAAGGGCGAACAGAGCGTGGGCTCACACGCGTGCTTGCGTGTGCACGGTGAGGTCGAGCGTGGGAGAGGGGAAGGACGGTGACTCGTTTCCTCACCGAGCGGCAGCCGAGGAGCGGCACACCGAGGGGCGTCGGCAGCAAAACAACGGGCGGCGTGGTTCCGGTTGGTGGAGCTTGGTCTTGCTGTTCGTCCACGCTCCTGGCGGCCGAACGACAATGGGGGTTCGCTCGCTGTTCGTCCACGGTTCCCAGCAGGCATGAGGCAACTTCCGCGAGTACGGGCTGCCTGTTCTTGGCTCCAGGACGGCGTCGCGCGAACGCATCCGAGGTGTTCGACAGGGATGGCAGTGGCGAATGTGTGGCAATGAGAAGAGAGTTTTAAGGAAGAGGAGAAGGAAGAACGATGTGTCTTTATGTCCTAACTACCCACCCGTGCTCGTGCTGACTCAGCGCCGAAGACCGTGGTCAACGTGCCACGTCGGACAAAACCGGCTTCAATCCTGCCTTGGGATGAAAAATACCCGGTTTTGACAGTTAAGAGACGTCCGGTACCTGGTATTGCGGTTGGAGGACGATTTTGTATCTGCCTATCAAGTTGGGGGACCTTTGGTGTACTTTTTCCGACAAATGTATGACCATGGATGAGGAGATTATATAGGCCGAAATTACACGGCCCGGTTTAACGTCCAAACTGGACCCACCATATGAGTGAAATGGCCCAAATATTGAGGAAAATATCTCGAGATTCGGGCCGTGAGCTCAACGGGATGCATTTTAGGCCTTGAAGAATTTTTGTATTTTTACATTTTTTTATTAAAATATTTTAAAAATAATTTTTTGTTTCAAAAATTTACAAATCTAGACGTTTCACATCCGTCAAAGTAGGCATTAAGGGGTCTAAATGTAAAATTTGTAGTATAGCTTGTTAACTATATGATTTTGCAATCTAAAAATATATCATATAAAGTCTGATGAAATCAAACTTTGTATCAAAATTGTAGATCTCGAGGAGATCTACAACTTTGTAGTTAACAATTTTTTCATTTAAAATCGTTCAGATGTCCAAATATTCATTACAAAATTCAAAACCTATTTTAACAAAATCTCAGATCTACGTTTCAAACGACATCAGATGAAGATATACTTTATATAAAATTTGTAGATCTCGATGATATCTACAACTTTGTAGTTTATTACTTTTTTATTTAAAATCATTTAAAGTGTCGAATAAGTATTACTAGTTTTTAAAGCAATTAAAACCAACGAAAAGGGTTTGAACACAAATACAAATTTTACATTTAGGTCCCTTAACGCTCTGTGGAAGGGCGATTTTTAAAAAACACCCTTCTAAGGACGTGAGATGTCGATTTGTAAATTTTTGAAACGAAAAATTATTCTTGTAAATATTTTAATAAAGAAATATAAAAATAAAAAAAGTTCTTGGGCCAAAATTTGGTCGATCATATGAAACATATGGGTCAAAATCATGACCATCGACGACAATAAATTGCTCGAAACTAATCCCAAGGTCTTCCTACCACGTCCCAAAAATAAAGACGCCCAAAATTAGAAAAAAGTTCACTTTGCATCCCTCAAATAATGGTCGAGTTTAATTCACATCTCTTAACCGTAAAACTGGGTATTAATTGCCCCCCAACATTCAAAATCAATGCAAATCAAATCCCACTGTCATTATTATTATTTTTTGAACCATATACCCACATAAATATGCCCCCCACATATTTGTTTTAATTTTTTTCATTGACTTTACACTGCTTTGAATGTTGGGGGACGCTTAATACCCTGTTTGGTGATTGAGGGGCGTAAATTAAACTCAAGCTCTATTTTGAGGGATATGAAGTGAACTTATTCCCCAAAAATTTCATGTCCTCCAACTAACGAGCCCAAGTTAGAGCATCTCCAATAGACTATCCAAATTAGACTTTCCAAACATTAATATAGCCAGCTCTCCAATTGATTTGTCATACCGAACTTGTTGCTCACTCCAACAGCCTCTTCATCTAGCCTCTGCTACCCCTTGTTCTTCCTCCTCTTTCTTCCCCTCTTCCTCTTCTCCCACTAGGGCCATCCCCGAGCTCCTCCCCAGCCATTTTCTTCTCTGCGGCGACAACGTCCACGTGAGGGCGGATAGCGACGACAGGGCGGAAGAAAGGTCATCAATGGGCGCGGCGGACCGAGGCGGTGTTCTTGCTGGGACAGCGCCCGTGCGGCAAGGGCGCTGGATCTTGTCGCTCTCCCGTCTACCCCAAGGCCCCAACCCTATCGTCGCCATAGGCTTCCTCCGCACCGATGGAGGCAGAGGCGGTAGCAGCCCCCGAGTCTGCGTCGTCGACCGAATTCGCCCAGGGACGGAGGCAACGGGTTTTCCCCATCCCCGTGTGGATTCGACTAGCGGCGGAAATCAGAGCCGAAGGAGACGACGGAGATGGAGATGGCCCTGAGTTCGTGCCACTAGATGGCCCGGGGCGAAGACGGCGGTGCCGGATGTGGCCAGCAACGGAGGCAGCGGCGCCTCTGCCAGGGGAGCCAGCTCAGGTAGGAGCAGCGGCGGTGGCAGGTGCAACTGGGGCGACGGCGAGGAGGAGCTACGGTAAGGAGGAGGAGAGACGACGGCAACACCTCGCCACCGCCGCTTGTCCATTCTTCTGTCTCTCCACTCCCTTGACGCCGATGGCTGGCGGCCGCGGCGATGCTCGTTGTTGTGTCATCCCACCGTCATGTCTCCCTCCTTCGCTGCTCCCAACCTTAGTACGTGGGTGGTGCGGGGAGAGAGAGAAGCCTATCTGGCATGGTGCCCAAGAATGGCAAGCCAGTTTGTGATGTGACCATGACTACTATGGATACAACCGTTGCTCACATCATATGTCAACAGGAAGATGTCAAGATCAAGTTGTCCAAGTGCTGATTTAAAATGGCCGCCAAATATGCATGCGAGCTCTGTTTTGGGCCCATGAGTACTTGATGGAAAGCTATTTGAGTCCTCTTTCCAATGGATCCAACCTCATCTCTAAATTCCATCTTAGTCATCTGCAGTTAAAGAAACAAAATGTTGTGTCACCTATAATGGGCCTATGGGCTTGTAACTTCATCTGGGACCCCGGCCCAGGTGGCACCCATGTGGGGTGCACCCCAACCTGGTGGAGCATGACCTAGGAACCCCCTTGGCCGTCCTTTCGCCCCTTTAAATAGCTAGGTACCCCTTTAGGGTTTCTCGGGTTTTATTTAGATTAAAGTTTAGCTTCGCTACTTTGCCGTGTAATCCCGTGATCGGTTAGATCGCTGGTTTGCTCGTTATGAAATCCTAACTTATCATTTGTATTCAATTCCTATTTGCAATTTAGATTGCTTTTATCTTGTTCTTACTTGTTTCTTCGATTTACTTGTAGGAATAAGGTTGATCTGCACCGGCATGATCAACAACCCACGGAGAGGTGTATCGATCGCTAAGACGTAACATAACAACGTCTCATACGGTTGTAGTCGGGTCGTCAACATTTCTCCTAAATTGTAGTTATCTTCAACTCATCAAAAGATCGGGACAACTAGATCCCTGAGCGTATCGAGTGGAGTTCAGGGTTTATCAAGTGGTATCAGAGCTGCTCGATGAGTATTTATCTACCTATAACCAGAAAATAGCCATTCAAAAAAATTTGCTTCCATTACCTAGCTATCTTTGTGCCATTGCATTGTTCTTTTCAATTTTTGCATTGTTGAGTTTTGCGTTGCATCGTCGTGTCATGTTGCTAGTCTTAGCGTCTAGTCCGTTTAGAATTTCGAGTTCTGATCAAGCTTAGTACCACTGTCGCCGTCGTGTCTTCGTTACCGTCGGGATCTTCGAAAACGGAATCGTGTCACCCCTAGGGTTCCGTTTTTCTCGTTTCAGGCATTTTCTGTCGGTTGGTTTTGGAGTTGCGTCTAGGGTTTCTGTCGTGTGGTTGTGCCATGTCCCATGTGCGTGCTGTTGCTGTGAGAAAGATGGAAGGAGAAGATTAGATTAGATTGGATTGGTTTCTATTTCGTTGGAGAAATAATAGTAGATTGGATTGGTTGAATATTAGTTTCCCTTTTATCCATTACACCAGATCCGGTTTCCACTCCACCTCCTACCGTACCTCCACTACCTTCACCTCCTACCGTACCTCCACCTCCCCACCATATGGTACGCTTGTTTCCTCCTCTACCTTGAGTTGCCCAACGCATTGGTGAAAAATTTTTGAGTGTCGGATTGGAGATCTATTTGCAAAAACGGAATCTATGGGATGAGAGCATTCCATTTTTGGATAGATCAAAATTTTGAAGTTTGGACTTTTACATTTGAGTCCCTGTAATTTTTATATTTACATTTGAGTCCCTGTAATCTTGCATTCAGGTCCTTGAGTTGTTTTTGCCGAAAAAATCAAAAAAAATGAAAAAATAGGCAGAAAGGTACTAAAAAAAGAAAAACAAAAGTTGCACCCAAAAAAAAGAAAGAAAAAGAAAAGAAAGAAAGAAAGAAAGAAAGAAAGAAAGAAATAAAAGAGAAAATCAGCTGTTATCATTGAGTTTGCTTTTGTATATCAGAGTTGTGCTTGAGTTGATCGTAGTGCTATCTTGTGGTATCGTTTGTGTCTAGGCTCGATTCTCTAGTACGTTCTAGCCTAGGACCAACACGGTACTTGACTTTGAACAATTATTCAACTTTGCATTCTCTGATTTGAGCATTTGCTATTCCTTTGCTACATATTTAAGCCTACTCAAAGCTCCACAGATTTGATTGTAGCCGTATGGCAAGTGTTTGCCAAGGCATCGATACATCCAACCTCCATTGGGTCTAGGTTGAGTCGATGTGGTCACAATTCTGCTTGCATTGGTAAGAACTTGTAAGAGCTTGGTTAAAAGTTTGAGTGTGTGTGATATTTGAGCCTTCACTACCTAGTAGTTGATAAGAGCGTGCATATTCTTGTTTATGTTTCTTGTTTGCTACTAACCATGGCAGAGCTACGCAATGGGATACAAGATGGTCATGCTCAACATTGACTTCTTCAACTTCGACGAGATATGATGACTTCTCTATGTGATGCATATGAGGTACCTGACTATAATTTTGCACGAGTTGAATCTAAGTTACCATTCTACGATGGGAAGTACGATTTTGTTGCTTATATTGATTGGAAGCTAGCAGTAGACAAAGAGTTTGATAAATATAATTTATCTGATGTTCAAATGATTAAGGCTGCTAGTAATAAGTTTACCTCTTCTGCATTCTTTTGGTGGAGTCATGTTAGTAATAAACCTGAAACTTGGGATGAGTGCAAAACCATGATGAGAAAGCGTTTTGTGAGTTCTTATTACAAATGTATTCTTCTTGAGAAATTAGAACATCTGAAATAAGGTAATAAAACCGTTAGAGAGTATATCTATGAATTTAAAGTTTGTATCATCTATAGTGGTATAAAAGAATGCAATGAGAACACAATGCGTAGATTTTTCAAGGGGCTTAATTCTGAAATTCATGTTATGCTTGCTAATGTGACATATAATTATATTGGACACCTATTCATGCTTGCTCGTAGCATTAAGAGTCAAATCATATTAAATGCGAGAAAGCATGAACAATGTGATTTATCTCCTGTTTCTGAATATCCTATATCCTTGTATAATGTTGATGTGCAAATATTGGAGGAGCAACCTTCTGCGTCTCTTGTTACTAACATTTTGTAGGGAGTTCAGAACATTCAACAAAAGGAGAAGAATGATGTACTTGAGAAGAAAGAGGAGAAGCATGAAGCACCTGTGATGTCTGAAGAAAGTTTGCAAGGTAAAATAAATGGTGCTGAGATAAATGAATGTGAGTATTTTCAAGCTGAGCTACATATGTCCACTTTTCATGCTATAGTCGAGCAACCATTAGTGGAATCAATTGTTGAGATTCCTTTGTTACAAGTTGATTTGTTTGCTATTCCTTGTGATAAAGAAGAGTTGTGTGATAATGCTTCACTTATATCAATGCCACAACTAGTGAATGAACATGCTATTTCTAATGTTAGTTCTTTATGTGTTGATTTTAAGCATGTTGTTTACATTGCTAATGAAGTTGAGCAACGTGAATTGGTATCTTCTTTAAGTACTTAGTGCTACATTTTTTTTGATGACTTCTGTAAGCTCGATAATTTGAAGAAGAAATTATTTGCTATTGATTTGCCATGTCCAACTAATACTATATTTTATATATTTCGGCAATATATTAATAGATGAATATATTTGGTGCATAGAGTTTACATATGCTCAGATTTACAACGTTCTGTATCGGTGGATAAAAATTTCAAGCTAGAGGGACATATTATTGCTAATCATGCCACTTCGAATTTCTTTAGTTTTGATTGGAAGAAACAGATTGTTTTAAATGGACTACAACGAAGAGCACCATATGAAAAAACCGAGGACGGTTTTTCGTGAAAAAGGGGAGGATGATGTGACCATGGCTACTATGGAAAAAACCATTGCTCACATCATATGTCAACAGGAAGATGTCAAGATCAAGTTGTCCAAGTTCTGAAATTCAATTCGGCCACCTGCTACAGTGCTGATTTAAAATGGCCGCCAAATATGCATGCGAGCTCTGTTTTGGGCCAATGAGTACTTGATGGAAAGCTCTTGGAGTCCTCCTTCCAATGGATCCAGCCTCATCTCTAAATTTCATCTCAGTCATCTGCAGTTGAAGAAACAAGGTGATGCGTCACCTGTAATAGGCCTATGGGCTTGTAACTTCATTTGGGACCCCGGCCCAGGTGGGGCCCATGTGGGGTGCGCCCCAACCTGGTGGAGCACGACCTAGGAACCCCCTTGGCCGTCCTTCCACCCATTTAAATTAGCTAGGTTTCCCTTTAGGGTTTCTCGAGTTTTGTTTAGATTAAAGTTTAGCTTTGCTACTTTGCCGTGTAATCCTGTGATCGGTTAGATCGCTGGTTTGCTCGTTACGGAATCCCAACTTATCATTTCTATTCAATTCCTATTTGCAATTTAGATTGCTTTTATCTTGTTTTTACTTGTTTCTTCAATTTTCTTGTAGGAATAAGGTTGATCTGCACCGGCAAGATCAACAACCCACGGAGAGGTGTATCGATCGCTAAGACGCAACACAACAACGCCTTGTACGGTTGTAGTCAGGTCGTCAACGTTTCTCCCAAATCATAGTTATCTTCAACTCACCGAAAGATCGGGATAACTAGATCCCTGAGCGTATCAAGTGGAGTTCAGGGTTTATTAGTTTGGGCTTGCCATGTTTGGCCATTCGGGGGAGAAGTTTGGCCAGTCATTTGGCTTAGCCATCCTAGTAGCGATGGTGTGGAGTGGGATTTTTTGCTAAAATGACCAAAATTTAGCTTGGAGAGTGTATTGGAGAGTCTCTTGAAGATGCTCTTAGGCTGATCATCCACAATGGACCTAATTTAGGAATAAGTTCACTTTAGGTTCCTTAATTTGTCATCGAGTCCAAAATTAATCCTTGAACCGAACTCGTAATATTGTGTCAACTTTGGTCCCTTGGCAGTATACTGGTCGGTTTTGGCATACGTGGCAAGTGGGATCCACGTGGACCTCACATGTCAGTGGCTATCTCTTTAGTGATTTACTTTGGTTGATTCAGAGCGCAGACTTAATCATGGCAAACATGTCGGGTTGCTGCCACAGTGTGGGGCTTGCGGCGATGTCAACGGCAGGTTTCATCAGCTTGCCTATATCCTCCACGAACTTGTCCATGCGGAGGCCAAGCAGGCACATGGGCACGATGAAGTCGTCCTCCCCCTTGGCGTTCTTGAACGGGATGAGGAAGCTGGCCACATCGGGGATGGCGCCAACGCTGGCCACGTCGGGGATGGCGTCAACGCCACCCTTCGCTGGCCCGCCGTTGTTAACGACGAAATTTGGTAAATCATGCATTGGATTCAGAGTTAAAGCCGAAGCCGATTGGAGGAGATAAGCGATTACAGAAACAGAGTATGAATCGGCTGCAAACCAAATCGGCTACGGTGTGCATCGGCTGAAACAGAATCGGACAAGGATAGCCGATGTAGGCGATTCCGATGAGGAGATGGCAGGATCATTGTCGGGTTCGGTTGGTGTGCTTCATGAGGATTGCCACGTGCGGATTGAGTCCGAAGAAGGCAATTGTATCTATTAATTAGAATATTTGTTAGTTTCCTTTTATCTTTAGGAAAGTGTGTTTAGTGTCCCTTAAGGACTTTATGTTTTTCTTTTATCTTTAGGAAAGTTTCTTTCTTGTCCTACAAGGACTAGTATCTCCCCATGGGTATAAATATGTACACCTGGGGTTATTGTAATCTATCAACTCTCGATCAATACAATTCGGCGCATCGCCACCTTTTACTCTGTTACGGTTTATTTATCAACCGGCGGAATTTGGCACCTGACGCGGGGCTGCATCGGCTGTCGATCTCCGGCGAAGGGGTAAGTCCAATGTTCCGTCGGTTCAGGCAATTGTATCATCTACGTCGGCGTCGTTCAAGGCTGCATCAGTACATTCGACCTCTTGGACTGCTCTGGTTTGGATAATATATTTGCCTGGCTATTTATCATATGTCTTATGTTAATCTAGTATTAGCATCTCGATTTAGTTTTATCGGCTGCTTCTCGTTTTAGGGTTTCTGCCGGTATCGGCTAAATCGTTTTACTAGATTAGATTAGCCTAGACATCTACCACCCTGAAAATCAGTCAAGGGCTTGATCATCTAGATACTGTGTTTCTTTACATACTTAGTGCTGCATCAATTGAGTTTGACCTACTAAGTCGTGTTTAGAATCATGAATCTCTAGCCTGCTTTTTGATTGCCGATAAGGGTTTCATCGGGGTTTCAGCCGATGAGTTATCTGGACATTGCATCGGCTTATAAGGATTGCATATAAGTTGAATTTAGCCGATAACAACAAAGGTTTCACTGTTTAATCTAATCTTGTAGATTTTATGGCATTGGATCTATGTTAGATTCACTTCATCGGCTATGCTATGAATATATATAATCTCTCTCTCTTGAGATGTTTTTAGACATAAGTGATTTATACTGTCTCGGCGCCCTGTCCGATCTATCCCAATCACTTGGTTTAAATATATTTTGAGATTTAGATTATGTATCATTGATATCTACAGCCGATCGAGTATGTCTAACTTTCGTTTCACTTTATCAAGTCATTGCCGATCTAATGCATATTATCATCAGCCGATTGTCTCTTTGTCAAGTGTCAGAATCTACATTGAACACATAGCCGATAGCTCAAAACCCTATCGCTATCGGCTGTTATCAGGATCGGCTGGAATTACTACATCGGCTATGTTGGCCGATCGGTTCTTTGATCTGTCGTTTGTATATCTTGTCAGTTGCAGGATCAAACTGACTGGCACGTCTGCATCTCACCAAGATTTGGACCTGCACTGGAGCTAAGCAGATCTCCCAGGCCAGTGTGTGTTTTTTGCATCAACAGCCGTACGCCGCCTTGCCCCACTAGAAGTCAAGGTCGTTGAACCCGACCTTGGTCACGTCGGAGATGAGGTAGGCACGCACCACCGTGAAGTGCGACCAGCAGCGCTGCACTCAAAGTCAAGGTTGCCAAACTTGGCCTTGGTCACATCAGAGACGAGGTAGGCACGCACCACCGTGAAGTGCGACCAGCCGCGCTGCACCATGTGGTCGGCCACCAAGCGCATGTACTCCACGTTCACCTCGCCCTTGCTCGCCTTCACCAGGTCAACAACATAGCAGGAAGCTTTGCTACACCCCAAAAGCTAGCTCAAGAGGTGAGGGACTCACCCCATTAAACTTCCTCAACTCCCCCTAAATAATCAATGTGGGACTATTCCCAATAATCTCCCCCGTCACATATTGGTGCCCCTCAGCACTGACCGGCCCCACACATGGGCACATACAGGCCTCACACCCGCGGTCCATTGGGCTTCGGGCCTACACCATCCCTGAGTGTGCAGAAGCACTAGAGATTGTAGACTTGGCTCTGATACCACTTGTTGGCTCAAAACCAAGAGACGTTGGCCCAACTGGGAGAAAGTCTTACTACACCTCAAAAGCTAGCTCAAGTGGTGAGGGACTTCCCTACTTTTAAGTTGATTCAACTCTCCCTAAATAACCAATATGAGACTATTCCCAACAGCTAATGGGATTTGCGCACATGTCCCCGGCGGTGGCGACGATGACGGGGAACACAAACGCATTGCTATAGCACCGTAGTATTCCTCCGGAATGCCGACGCCGCTCTTGTCGTCATGGGCGTTGATGATGCAGATCATTTGCATCACCTCGTCATCGTCGGGGGCCAGCGCCATCGTCCGGCACTTCCAGAGGTAGCCAAGAAGCACCTCGAACATGGTGGCACGCTTCCGGATGCCCGGTGGATGTGACCTCACGGCGGTGACCTTGCGGCGACCGAAGAACAAGGATCGATGTGCCATGTCATTGAGTGGCATGATGGTGCCCTTGGTGTCAGACACCTCGTCGTACTCCCGGTGAGTAAACCCTGGTCACGATGGGCTCCGCGCCTCAAGCAGCTCTCGCCCCCACACCGGCCACACTGACGGCACCACCGTGCCACGCGCCAGCTGTGCCATCGCGCCAAGGAACTGCACGAGCCCCTGCGCGTCCACCATCGTGTGGTGTAGCCGCACCGCCAAGATGAACCTGCCGCATGACAGCCGCGTCACCTGGAACAGCGGTGGCGGCGAGCCCAGCACCGCCGATGAGCCGAGGACATCAAACACGAGCTCCTGTAGGCACGGGAACAACAAATGCAACATATCATCGAAGTGTTCGAGCCTCACGTCAGCATCCGCCTCGATGAACAGCATTCCCTCGTCGGTGCAGTCGACAATGAGCTTGCGCCCCTCGAGCTCCCTAAGGATGAGGACGACTTCGCCATTGGCTACGTCAGTCACCCCCGCCACTCCTTTCCTACCGAGCGCCACGTGCCGTGCACCACCCATCTCCTCGTTACGTGCTACCTGGAGAGATAGGAAAGAGAGAGGAAAGAGGAAGAGGGAGAGCGAGAGAAGGGAGAAGAGTTGGCCGTTGATATGTGAGGCCCATGTAGATCTCACTCGTCACGTCAGCCAAAACTAGCCATTGTATTGCCGAGGAACTAAAGTTAGCACGATATTGTGAATTGAGGGATGAGATATAATTAATATTTTGGTTCAAAGACAAATTTTAGACTTAGGCAG
Organism: Oryza officinalis; assembly: GCA_008326285.1. Classification (NCBI taxonomy): domain Eukaryota; kingdom Viridiplantae; phylum Streptophyta; class Magnoliopsida; order Poales; family Poaceae; genus Oryza; species Oryza officinalis. Next base: position 35,096,252 of record BDMV01000006.1, on the reverse strand, counting down.
CGTTCGAATCCTCTATAAGCAGAGGATAAACTTTCAGATATTCGTAGCACGCTTTTCAAACTACTAAACGGTATGTTTCGTGTGAAAATTTTCTATATGAAAGTTGTTCTAAAATATCAGATAAATTCATTTTTCAAGTTTATAATAATTAAAACTTAATTAATCACACGTTAAGGTCATCTCGTTTTACGTGAAGCACTTAATCTTCATCTTTATCTTTATCTTCAGGAGATTCAAACACCACTTAACATCAGATTATTGAGGAACCTAGAGCTAACTTATTACCCTGATTTACGACCACCATCAGCAGAAAATGGGTCGTATTAGGAATGCACCATCGACTGCATCATAGGAATCGAAATTAGGCCCATAACTTTGCTACTCTCTTCGTCTCACATTATAAAAATTTTTGGATGAGCATCAAGTACTAATTTTGAGATGAAAGGAGTAATTATTAATGGGTTCCAGTTTAGAGAGCCAAAATTAGGACAAAGCCAGCGTCTCTCTCTCTCTAGACTCTCCAATGGCGATGGCGGCGGCGGCGGCGGCGGCGGAGTCAGCGGATGCTGCCGCCGCTGGGCCGTCGACGCTGAGCATCTATAAGGCGGCGCGGCGCATCAAGCGGCGGGAGAGCACGCTGTACAACGCGCTGCGGAGCGTGGCGGATGACGCGGCGTTCGTGGCGGAGATCGCGGCGCTGTGGCCGGCGCTGCCGCTGGTCGCCAACCTCCGGTGCGGGCTCTGGTACGCGCCGCCCCGCGCCGTTGCCGCTACCTGCTACTTCAAGTCCACCGATGGACACGCCGGCAACTGGGCCTTCTCCACCGCCCGCCTCAATCTCCACCTCGCCCTCCTCGCTGGTCTGCTCCTGGTCCCCCCTGTTCATTGTTCAAGTATTCGGTCTAAACTATGCTATATGTTTAATCTAGACATCTAGAACCAGGGTTTAGCATTTAATTACTCTAATTAAATTCTGTGCTGATTCAATTGTTTCAAATAACCATGGTCAAAATAGTTCTAACATTTCAGTAATATCATTGTGGCTATGCGGATAGTTTGAATTATTGTGTTGCTGTCTAACATACAATTTAATGTTACTGTCATTTTTTGGAGAATTTTCCGTGCTTAATATGATGTTGAGGAGTGCATAAGGCCTGTAATGCAAGTAATTTGTTTTTGTTTATTAGGGGAGAGAGGAGGGTGCATAATTGTTGATTCAACAAGGAGAGGGAAACGTTTCCCTGACAGCATGTCAAAGACCATACCCATTTGGTGCTGTGTCCTGAACCGAGCAATTCAGAGGTATCGGCTGCAGACTATCAACAAGGTAAGTGGAGTGGATTTGGATGTGGTTGGTATATTGGCTTCCTATAGTTCTACTGGAACGGCATTATGTCACTCTACCATTTGTGCACATTTACCTCATTTCAAGGCTTTTTATTGCTATAGTTTAATACTTAAATTTACACAGTAAATAACCCTTGTGCATATGTACCTCATTTCAAGTCTTTCCATTGCTATAGTTAAATTTGTACAGTACAAATGCATAAGATGCCTATTTTGGTAACTAGTAACTACTGTCCTTAGATTAAGCCAAAATCTGGGCCCAAGTGATCACTATAGAGAACCAAAGGCAAACAACAGAAATAAGGCTGTTGAAATTCAATGTGATTCATGTCTCCTGTTCTTCCTGTTATATGATCCTTTCTTCCTGTTCTTCTCATTTGTCCCTTTGTTTGAATTAACAATTTCACACTTTCCGTGTTCACCCCTCATGATATTTTGTAATTTTGCATGTTAGTCAGCTGCTGTAGCAAACAAAGATGCTGAAAAGATCTCTGAATCATCAAACTGGGATAACTCAGTGCATCTTCCTGTATGGGTTCTAGAGACTGAGAAAAATGCTATAGAGGGGCGTATTGAGGAATGGACGACCCAATTTGAATCATGTGGTGCAGACATTCATTCTCTTGCGTTAAGTTTGCAAAAACCGCTACGTCCATTGTGGATATCACAAAGGACACGGATATGGTTAAATGAAGTTCCAGAGCTTGAATCATGGGATTTCACCCCTATCATATTAGTTTCAGCATCTGCATCTGGTGCAGTAGCTACACAAAGGATGACTTCAGAGTTCAGCTGGCATTATATTCCTGGAGCTGGAGATGATGAAGAGAGTTGGGCACGTGGTCTAACTCCTACATTATTCTGGAAGCACTCATATGATCTGCTTGATGGTGGACCAGACCTTTGTAATCAATTAGTTACAGATATTGTTGAAAAAGATAGGGTCTATCGTGCACAGAGAGGTGAACATTCTCCCCAAATTACAGCTAAGCCTTTGAAGTGTTCAAGCCACGATAGTCCTTTCAGTAATGGTGATCATACAAGTATTATGCAACCAATGGACTCAGATCCTCCTACCATTACTGTTACGGACAAACAAAATTCCAGTGATGGCCATATACTCTTCTGGATTGGGACATTGAACCTTGCAGTAGCATCAACTCTCCGAGGTACAAAACATGATTAATTAGACAGTTGCATATTTTTTTATTATTGTTTGTGTTTTCTTGCCAATAACTTGTCATGGACCAGTTTGATCTTTTGTAGAACTTTTTCCTTCAGTGGGCATGTTTGTCATTCTTTTATGCATATCTTCATGTACTGCAAAACAGTATGCTAGCCTATATACAAGTATTTGTATTTGGATGTGGACATAAATCAACTAGTTTAGAACCTTCCTTTATTCAAATTTATTGTTTCAGGATACAAAGTTTATATGATGCAGGCAAATGACTGTTGATGATAGTCTTTTTCTGTATGCGTGATCTATGCAGTTGAAGATTCCTTGGCTGAAGTGGATTGTATACTGAACTGTGACAGCACATCAAATTTACCTTCTACTTCATCAGAGAATTCTTACCTTGAACTACCTATGGTGGTAAGTAAAATTTTCTGACCTTTGAAGTCTTCCCATTATGTAAACATTGTTATCATGTTGTACTTTTATGCTTTAGGGATCAAAGGACGACCGATTTTCGTTGATGAAAAACCTTCCAAAAGCAGTTAGCTTTGCAAACAGAAATTTGATTGCAGGGAAGAAACTACTAATATGCTGTCAAAATGGTAAGGCTAGCATATTTCACCATCTGAAAAAGCTTACACGTGTTCTCCACTTCTCATGCTGTAATAAGTAAAACCATAATTTTGCCTATAGTTCTTTTTTCAAGTTAGCCCTTCATTGTTATTTTACTTCCCTCACAGGAGAGGATATAAGCATCTGTGTGGCCTTGGCGATAATTACACGGTTATTTGATTGCGATGGTAAGCATAGTCATGAATGTGAATATACAGCTTCTTTCTTTTTTTAAAGGTAGAAAATAATTCAGTCTTTCTATGAATTTTGTTTCTCTTGAATTAAAAAGATAATTATGTGTTTCATGGCATTTGTCTTTCATTTTTGTACTCATTTTGATGTCAAAACATAATAATGCTTGATATCAAATTTTATAGAAGATTAGGTGGTATGTTCCACAATTTTATAATTTCACTATGTTGACTTTACGTATCTTTAATTAATTGTTCTTCTCTATTGCAAGGATTCTTTGATCATGGCAATTCGTTTATGAAAGGAGATGTCACGAAGTTGGAGATGAGGAAGAGGCTGGTATTTGTTTGCAAATATGCTGTTAATGCACGACCATCTAGAGGAAACCTGAAGCAGGTCTATGGTTTCCTTTGCAACGAGAAGGAACAGTTTTCTTGTTTGGCGTAGTTCATTTACGTCTAGTCTTGTGGACCATGATCTGTTGTTTCATATCCCCTGCAAAATGCATCTGATGTATGAGTTCTGATCAGTTATCCAAGTTTTGGTTTATGAGTTTTTCACGTCAATTGATGAACTGCTAGTGTATGGGGAACCAATAGTCGCAAATTGCCCTTGGGATTTCACTGACAACACCTTGGAGATGATCTTATACCAGGTTAATCAACAATTTGCTGGGTTCATAATACATGATACATGGCAAAACTGCATGGTGACCTGTTTTTTATACTCAATTGCACTTGTGCAAAATCATCCCTGTAACGAATTCTCTGGGCCGGTTTTTTATAATGCATGATAATCACGAGATTTGTGCGAAATCATCTCTGTAAGACGATTAGCAACAGTGAATGAGAATTTGCTGTATTATTAGGATAGTACCGTTCCTAATGTTCAAGTAATCCCTTTGCTTTCACGTAACATATTGGTCGGATGCTGATGCGAAACAAGAAATCTTTCATATTGTTTTATTTAATGGAAGTCGACTTATTATGTTAACTAAGCACACCATGCGGAATTGGCAACATTATAAACACGGCAAGGACCAAGAACCCTGTGTAGATACCATCACTATGACCATCTCAATTGGTCGCAAAAGGCACGACATTAAGCAGTGACTCACTGACTCGTATCCCAGACATGCATTGCACTGTTGAAACACGATGACCCAATCTGAATTGGAAGAGACAAAGAACATGCGCCGTGATTAAAGTACTATATATGCTAGAGTCCGACAAATTTCCTCAAAATCCAAGAACACTACAAATGCCTCAACATTGCAAGAACATAAGTGGCAAAATTTTTGTAGTTATAATCAAGCATTCAGCAACATTGCCACAAGGAGACAGCTCTAAACAAAGCAAGGTTTTGATAATGAACACATCAAGACTGCAAGATGAGTATCATCTCTCACTTTTTCTTCCCAGCATCTCCAGCCTTTGTCTACAAAATTAGCAGATAATACGAAGTTAGATCACGCACTGAAGTTGAAGCTACCTAAGTACTATTACAATGTTGTTAACATAAATGTTCAAAATGCTGGGTTGATACTTGGTACTGACCTTCTTCACACCACGGATCTTCTTTGCCCTGTTCTTCCGTTCCTTCATCTGCTTACGTGACTTCTCTACCTTAGTGGCAAGACCATTCTGTCAAGAATAACAAAATATTAGCGATTCAAACATGTCATACATCGGTACATGTGCAGTTGCTATTTCACATGAATCAATCAATAATATGAAACACTATGCTGCAATAACTATGGAAGAAATACCAAAAATATCAAAGAACAAGTATCTGAAGGCATAATGTGTACTTTGTACACCATAACGTAAATACAGTTCATACAACTAGCCAAAGCAACACTTCAATACCAAATAGGAGAAGTGCATATGCTGATAATGACTGTCACTAAAACTGGTTTTCCATACTAACATGTTTTACGATTTTGCCTTAGCATATTACTATCATAAATCAATAGCTAATGACCATACAAATTGCATTCAGTGATTAGTTAGTGATAGTTTTCTTTTGTTTTGAGAAGAAAAGTTTATATGACCAGTATATATTTGAGATAGCATTAATGTCCAGAACAATATGCCACACAATCTCATGGAAATGCAACACGCCCTGATTAAACAAATCACCTACTCCCTTTGTTTCTTTCTATAAGGCATATTATGAAGTCTATAAATAAGTCAAGTTTATAAACATTGACCACTAGTTACTCAAATTATAAGTATATTTGAAATGTACAAACTATACCAATAGAATTATACTCCAATGTATTTTCATATAATATTAGTTATGTAGGCATTAACAAGTTAGTTTATGAGTAACTAGTGGTAAAAGTATACACTAGACTTTTGACTTCATAATACACCTTACTAAAAGAAACAGAGTATATTCTAATATGCACCCAAACTCATATCACTCGACAAACTAATCAGAAGCTTCTCTTCTGCAGCTGGTTCAGCTAACCATGTGCTAATACCTTGTCTCGTTTTGCGTGCCATCAAAAATTCAAGCAAACACCTATTCCAAACTGAACCTGGTGTTTGGCTTCAATTTTCAACGGCACACAAAACGAGACAAGCCATTAGCACATGATTAGTTGCATCCATTTTTTATGCCACCCATTGGGTAGTCATAGGATTTGCCACCTTCTACACCTAACCATCTATTACTCCCGCTGTTTCATATTATAAGACGTTTTGACTTTTTTCTAAGTCAAATGTCCTTAAGTTTGACCATGTTTACATAAAAACTTAGCAACATCTACAACACCAAATTAGTTTCATTAAATCTAACATTGAATACATTTTGATATTATGTTTGTTTTGTGTTGAAAATGTTGCTACATTTTTTAATAAAGTTGGTACAAGTTAAATAAGTTTGACTTAGAAAAAAGTCAAAACGACTTATAATATGAAACAAAGGGAGTAGATTCTAGAGTGGGGCAAATTCTAGATTGCTAGTCTAATCATGGATGACATATCACTAATTATCCCAAATGAAATCCACTTAAAGTTGGTAGCTGATTTAGGGCCGGCTTGGTTCTCTACCATACAAAAATTTGGTAATGTCAGGTTACGGCACTACCAAATTTTGGTAAGGTAGAGATGGGATAGGTCTTATTTGGTTTGCTACCAAAACTTTGGTAATGCAAAATAGGAGGGCATTACCATAATTCTAGTAAGGTTGCGACCAAAATAAGCCTCACAAAAATTTGGCATTCCAAAATTTTAGCAAGGAACAAACCAAACCAACTCTCAGTTACACATTGATATACTTTCAAGTGTCAATGTGATGGATGATTTGGGGAACGGAGAATAAACTATATTCATGTTGAATTAGGCCTAAAGGGCATATATAGATCACAACACCAAGAATTCATGTTGAAAAAGGAAAGGACAACAATACCATGTCTTGTGATGTATAAATGCCCACTAGGTCTAATTCAACATGAACGCAGTTTATTTCCCAAATCTTCAATTACTTTGACACTAAGGTTCTTACTCAGCTATCACTTCACTTCCACTAAAATGTAATAACTGGCATATCACGCCAGTATGTTCAAATAAAACCCTTGGCTAAACTACCTGTCGAACTGCTAAATGAGACACGATTTGACTAATCACACCGAATTCCCACACCTAAGCTCACACGGAATGCCCAATGCATCTCTCAAAGCATAGCAGCTGCTTCCAAACAGTAGCTGCACCTATAACCACATCAGAAAACTAATCTGATCCACATACATCACACGGGACAACTTCCTAACTGCTTCTCATACAAACTAAAGAAAAATCCTAATACAATCTAAAGCCATTTTGAGTGATGCGTACGTACCCTGATGAGCCTGTACTTGGGCTCGTACTTCTTGGCGGCGTCGAGGTTGTCGTAGATGAGGCCGAATCCGGTGGACTTGCCGCCTCCGAAGTGGGTGCGGAACTTGAACACGAAGATGCAGTTGGAGTCCTTCACTTCGTACAGCTTCGCCAGCTTCTCCTTCAGATCCGCCTGCAAGCACATACAGCGGCGCCACGCGCGTCAGCCTCACTTTCTCCCCTCACGCAGCGAAACCCTAAACAAACGCACCTTGGAGACGTTGGCGCGGCCCGGGTGGAGCACCTCGAGCACGAACTGCTTGCGGGAGAGGAGGCGGTTGGTCATGAACTTGCGGGTGCGGAGGGTCACCGCCGCGGCGGCCTTGGACTCCGACATGGCTGGCTTCGCGGGTGCGGCTGGCTCGCCGGCGGCTGCAGCTTGCGGCGGCGGCGCGTGGGAGAGAAGGGGAGGCGAGAGGGAGGGAGAAGGGGGGAGAGGCGTCGTGAGAGTGCTTATGTAGTGAAACCCTAGCTAGGGGAGTTACTAGTCGTCTCGTCATTTGGGCCGAGGTGGATTGGAGGAAGCCCATTTCTTCTCTTCATGGGCCATGGGCTTTACGGATTTACTAGGCTGATGAACTTTTCCCGGCGGAATAAGTCTACTTAACATCTCTCAACTTTTCATCGAGTTCAAATCGTGTCTTGAACGGCAATACTGGAAATCTTACCCTCAACCAGATTAAATTAAATCCCGCAGCAGTATGAATAGATGATTTTGTTGACAGGGCATCTTAGTCAGCAAGAATAAAAAAAACATGTGAGACACACATGTAAGTGACCACCAATACTTCCCTTCCCTCTTCTAAAAAAAAAGAAAAGGACTAGCAAGATAATCGCTATTCATGAGCGACTTATATCCACCGAGATTGCATCAGTTTAGTTCAAACGATGAGAGTCGTGAAGATTGCACAAACATCATATTAACTAGACGATGCCTCCCTACACGCGGCCCATCAACGGCGAGGTCTACGTCCTGACAACCTCCGGCTACACGCTAGGTTTGCATTTAGGTAGCACGAGCTTCTCCGTCGTGATCAAGCTCCCCGACGTGGTGAGCTCGTCCAACTTCAGGTTGTCATGGTCACACGGAGACGACGACGCGACGTCACTGGTGATCGCACTAGTAAAAAACAATTTTTTCATACGGTCATATTCAGTTTTTGCATGCGGTTGGCTGGCCCGTTTGCACGAAAAGATCTACGAAAATCGCTATTTTCACATGCGAGTGACGCAACCGCATGTGAAAGTAATGATTTTCGTATGCGGGTGCTTTTGTGGGCCTCATGCAAAAATAAAAATCCAAAAAAAAATAAAATCGTAAAATAAAAATATGCCGTCCACTCCCGTCGCCAACCGGCCACCGGCGTCACGCCGTTCGCTCCCACCGTCGCGGGAGCTGCTGCCGCCGTTCCCGCTGTCCGCTCCCGTCGCTGGCCGGCCGCCGGCGTCGCGCCATTCGCTCCCGCCATCCGCTCCCGCCGCCGCCGTCGCACCCGCTGTCGGGAAATGCGGATCCGCCCACCTACCATCGATGCTCCTCTCGCCACCGCCGCCAGATCTGTGCGGGGTCAAGTGAGGGATGGCCATTGCTGCCAGATCTGGGCGGGTGATGGTCACCGCCGCAGATCCACGTGGGGGACGCCCGCCGCCTCCAGATTCGGGCAAGGAGAGCCCCACTGAGCCGCCCTCCGCCCGCCGTCCGCTGCCCGCCGCCGAGCCACTGTCGCCGGCTACCGTCGCCCTCGCTCGCGTTGCCCACTCGCCGGCTGTAGAGAAGAGGAGAGGAGGTGAATAGGATAAGAGGTGAGATAGAGAGGAGAAGATAAGGTTGACTTCAAAATTTTTTGAAGTGTTGAAAGGGAAAAATAGGAGACAAGTTAGATTTCTAGACGGTTTATTAAGAGGCTCGCATGCAAAAATCGATTTTCGCAGGCGGACCTCTTAAGGGGCCGCATGCGAAAATGAGCTCATTTTTATATGCGGCCTCTTAAGAGGTCCGTCTACGAAAATTGATTTGTGCATGCGGGCCTTTTAAGGAGCCATATGTAAAAATAAAGGGTGATTTTTGCAGACGTAGCCAATTACAGTCCATCTGTAACCTAACGAGGGTCTCGTCCAGAAAAATTATTTTTTAGTAGTGTCAGCTCTGCCTCGTCTACGGCGACGGGACGTTCAGCATGCGCGAGGCATGCGAGCGTATCAAGTGGCGACCTCCACTGCCACTGCCGCCTTCAACGGACAGGCTCACCGTCCGTCATCCCTTACCCCGCTGGCGAGGTGACAAGGAAAAATAAAAAAAATTATGAGACCCACATGTCAACGCCTACTCTTCTTCTCCCCTGTCTTTCTTTTCCCAACCTCGCTTGGACCTTGCACAGATGGGTGCAAGATCTCAGCAAGGTGACATAAGCTTGCTCAACACCGTCTTTCCTCGAGGGGGCTAAGCGGTGGCAATGGTTGGGGAAGCCGAAGAGGCTATTGCCGCCACCTGGGTCATGTCGTCTACAACCAAAGCATGCCACCCTCCCTGAGTGTTGCCTAGCTCCGACACCGCCATCTTCGTGTCAGACCTTAGTGTTGCCCTAGGCTGTAGGCGTAGGACCTCAAGCCACTCCCCTCTCACGCTCCTTCCTCTCGGGTCCCAGTGAGCAGCATAGGTGGAGCAGGGCGTTGGATTTGGAAGCGAGTCTCCCCCTTAACAGCGGTAGAGACACTGAGACAAGCTAGTCGACGAGGCTAGCATGAACGCCATCTCTTGCAACCTGCTGCTTAGCTGCTTTGCTGGGCCGGCCAAGCCCGATCTTCTTTTTTTTTTTCTTTTTTTCTCTAATTATTGCCCCCATCCTTCCCCCTGCACTGGAATTTGGTCAGCTTGGGTAGTGACAGGAGAAGACTTACAAGTGAGACCAAAGGCATTTGGGTCCTTTTGCCTTCTCCTCCATGTCGGATAGGGGTAAAACGCAAGAGTGGTGTCACGTGAATAAAGAAAAGTGTAAATAGTAACACATGAAAGAGTTTCGATGAAGATCGGTGATAAATGTGAATGAAAATCTGGGAAAGTGACATTTGAGCATATGTCATTTGGGGATGGTAAATAGTATATTTTTACCAAACAGTACCAAGGGCCTGTTTGGAGGAGATGAAGATTCTGAGAAGCTACTGGTTGGTAGTCAATTTATGAGAATCTAGAAAAGCTGAGTTTTTCAGTTTTTGGCTTCTAGTTTATTTTCTGGATTTTACAACTACAGCTTCTTAGAATCTAGACGAAAAACTGGACTGTTTGGGATAGCTTTTGATTCTAGAAAAAGTTACAACTGCTAGAAACTCTCCAAACAAGTCCTAAGTCTTTCCAGAATAGTCGACTGAACTAATACAGCCCAAAATGCAGCGACTACTGTTGGTCCAAAACCGGGAGATGTTGACCCACTCGAGAGGATTGGAGACGTTGACCCACCTGGGGGAAACGTTGCTACACCCCAAAAGCTAACCGGGAGACGTTGGCCCACCCGGGAGGAAGCCTTGCTACACCCCAAAAGCTAGCAAGAGGTGAGGGACTCTCCTCACTTTTAACTTGGTTCAACTCCCCCTAAATAACCAATGTGAGACTATTCCCAACAATCTCTCCCGTCACATATTGATACCCCTCAGCACTGATCGGCCCAACACACGGGCACATACGGACGTCACACCCGCGTCCATTGACCGGCCCTACACATGAGCACATACGGGCGTCATATCCGCGGTTCACTAGACTTCGGGCTTACACCACCCTGAGTGTGCACAAGCACTAGAGATTGTGGACTTGGCTCTTATACTAATTGTTAGTCAAAAACCGAAAGACATTGGCTCAACCGAAAGAAAGCCTTTGCTAGTTCAAGATGTGAGGGACTTCTTCACTTTTAAGTTAGTGTAACTCTTCTTAAATAATCAATGTGAGATTATTCCCAATAACTCCGTCGCCGAAGATTTCATTTTCCGTACTGATCATTACCTTACCTCTTTCTCCCATCATCATTTAATTTAATCTTGACTAGGTACGGCCGGTAGCCTTTTTTCCTTTTTTGACTAGGATGCTTTGCCGGCCCCCACGTCGAGGTCACACTCACACGACATGGAATGCATACATGAAATTTGCATCGCATTTAGGTGGCATCGTGGCCAGTCGATCGTCGCTCGATGGCGACATTGGTGTTGAAACTTGAAAGCTCATCACCATCGCTGCAAACAGTCGCAGGGTTCAGTATATAGTGGAGCGAAGACGAGAGGTTCAGTTCAATGGTTGTTGCGACCTGCAGGCGACTTAATTCGAAAATTAAGAGAGAATTAATCGTCAGGATCGCGGATAGCGCGAGCGAGCGATCGAGCTGATTAAGCCACCAACCCCGCCGTCTCGCGTGCGCGTAATCTTCAGTACTTTGAACGGCCGTGTTCTGTGCTTGCTTGCTTAGCTACTAGTAGCTGCTGTTTTGTTTTTAGTTTATTTTTGGCAGCCATGACCCATGAGGCCATGAGTCGTCATGATTTAATCTAATTTCTCTTTCTGGTCCTAAAAATGTAATTAAGGAGGAGAATGGTGATCGATGGTTTGTGGTGTGTTCTGCATGCATCATGTGAGTACGCTGTGGATGGAATTATTTTAAGAGATATTTTTAATTTGCTGCATCTTGTGCACATATTTGTATGTACAACATGAACGATTGGTCGACATGATTTTGCTTTAGTTTTAGATTTTTACAATTAGTGATTTTTTGGAAACAATTACAATTAGTGTTTTGAGTTTTTCATGATTAGAATAGATCATATATGTACAAACAGAACTGTGTTGGAGTATTAGTCTTTGCATCGTGAGTTCCTGAATTGTATGCGTTCTCTGTTGAGCGAATTGTGTAATAAGAGACCATAGCTTCATTGAAACAAAGGCCAAGATTTATTCCATTATAAAAATAAAGTACACATGTTTATTTAAAAACCATCGCAGCCATGCAATCAAGCAATATTTGACCATGTGTTTGTTTCTTACCCCAAATTGAGCTGACCAACCTCCTGTTTAAGAGCTACTGTTTGTGAATTGTGATTGCTGTGTTTTTATCATCATCATCATCATCATTATCTTTTTACCATTTGCGATGGTTTCTTGTCATCATTTTAGCTATACACATCATGCATCAGTGACACAGTATCACGTCGTCAGAGCTGTCAAGTCCTTGTGCTTTGGCAGGAGCAGTTCGTCTGCGCTCCCGTAGAAGATTACCACTGGGTTGGAGTTCAACCAGATTTCGCAAGTCATTGTTGCCAACACGGGCACAGGTAGTAGAATTTTCAGCTTTGGTTAGCCACCTCAGTATCATACCGTCTCGAGTCAATTTTTGAGTACTTGCTTGCTGATGCTTCTGAACTTCACTGTCCTTCAGTGAATCGATCAGTACAGACAAGTACAACAAACTGCAGGTTCAAGTAGTATTTGAGAACAGAGAGCATCGAAGAAGTAAACGTTTTGGTCATTCGTCTAATACTCAGCCAATCATATCGATCGGTCAGAGAAAAAGTCCGCTAATGCAAGTTGGTTTTGTGCCGCATGCATGATGGATAAGTCCATTGACAAGTATGCACCCTTCAGAAACTGATCCATCCTATAATTGCAAGAAGAAAAAGAAAATTCAAGGATCGGACATTTCATTAATTAATGACATACATACGAGTATACGACCACTTAGTTGGTACTCTACCAACTAAGGATGCACACATTAAAAAAAACTAATTTTACATGCGCATATCATGTCACCTTGCAGCAATTTGCCTCGTAAATCAACCACAATGTTCAAGATGCATAGTTAGAAACGACGCCTTCAAAAAGATCTGACGTTTGTTTGCCGATATAAACCGTGTAAATTAAAATATGTTTGATTATTATTTTATGATAAACAATTTATATTTGAGATAATTGGTTTTGATATTTGAAGATTATTGACGAAATGGTTTTGTAGCCGGTCAGACCAGGAGTTGTGTACTGGTCAGATCGGGGTGATGATGAATAGCGTTTCAGATGATAAATAGGTGCTTCGGCTCAATGAAGCCGGTCAAACCGGGCTATGGCCGCCGGTCAGACTGGTCAGCCTAACAGTTTGACCGGCTGGTTCCTGATTGAAATAGGTTTTGAGTTGTTTATTTGGATACTCGTGATTAATTCATGTTTATGACTTCCATATGATTTTTATACGTATGTAATACTATTGTGTGCTAATGTCGAGTCAAGTTGAAGAGAACTTGTGCTCGAATATAGTTTCTTGTTTGCTGCATGTGTAGGTGTGTCTTGATGTCTCGGGAGAGCACTGCCGGTGATGGATCGGGAGTCAACTTAGAGAAGATGACGTCCGAACGATCAGGATATCATGCGAGATGCTTAGACTAAAGATCAATGCACGTGGTTGATGGAGATTCCATATGGCATACAATGAAAATATTGTGTGCGTATGAGATAATGAGTCAAATTCGAAAAGAGTCCAAATTTGGTATGATTGAGTTTGTAAAGTTTGTTTCTTATATGGGAAGGTTTTTTAGGGGATTAGGACTTATTGTATGAGTGGTATCAGAGCCTTGTTTTCTTTTTGGATCTTTACCGATCTTGAGTTTTAGCCATGGCTAACAAGTTTACAACTAATACCCATGTTTTTAATGGATTGAATTTTCCTTATTGGTGTAAAAAGATGAAAACTTTTATGATGATAGAAGATTATGATATTTGGCTAAAGGTCATTAATTCCTATGAAATTTCTATTCAGATCAATACCGTTCCTTTGAAAACTGAATTTGAAAATAATTGTAAAGCTCGCAACTATTTACTTAATAAAATTTCTCATTCAGATTTTGATCGTTTTTCTCATCTTGAAACTACAAATGAAATTCGGAATGTCTTAAACAATTTTCATTAAGGTACTTCTGATATTAAGGAACTTTGCAGAGATGGTTTTAAAATGGATTACATCGAAAATCATAGAGACTATTGAATAAAGGATATAGCAATTCCTTTTTTTCAAATAGGAAAGTGAAGGGTTCAAAAACGTTGGTTTCTTGTAGCAAACTTTTATGTGTTTGTACCTGTCAATGTATTGGTAACCCATGTCCATGAGGGCACTTAACAAACTAAGTTTGAATAGATTACTCAGAAATAACCGTAGAAGAAAAAGAAAGGAGGTTGCTACAATTGTGACAAACCTTGGGCATGAAATTTGGAGAGACTTTAGATGATTATTTTGCGCGTTTTGACAAATGTTTGAGCAATTTTGAATCTGTTGATTCATCTTTTGATACCAATTACTCTCAATCTAAGGTTTTCGGTACATCTTGAACGATCTTGATATCTTGATTTGGGAGATGAAAATTACTTCTATTCAAGAGTCTGTTAATATGTCTACTTTGACTTTAGATTCACTTAACACTAAACTCAAAACTCATGAGATGAATATTCTTTCTCGTAAAGTTGATTCTAAATCAAATGCTTTGGTTTCCTCTAACAAGTTGTCTCGAGCTATGAATAATGTCAGGTTTAGGAAAAGAGAAGGTCGAGTCCATTGCTTTGAGTGCGGAGAGCTAGATCACATCTGTTCACTCTGCCTCAAGATGGGAAGAGCTAAGAAGGAGGACAATGGAGACAACCACAAGGAGGATAAGCCAAGAAGCACGTTCAGGGAAAGAAAGTCAAAGGAATCACTCAAGAAGATGTTGAACCAAGTGTATGCAGCTTTTGAGCATTCAAGTGATGTTGATTTTGAGAGTGATGGAGATGACGATAAGGGAAAGAACATATCCGACGTGTGCTTCATGGCTCGTGGTAAGTCAGACTCAGAGTGTGAAGACAATGAGGTAAATCCCCTATAGAGTTTCTTGAAGAGATTATTTTGACTTTTGACTTCAAAAATAAAAGATGTGAGAAGATGATTAAACAATAGGAGTTTACAATTGAATCTCTTAATTCTGAAATTGCTATATTAAAATCTCTTATTCCTGATGATGATGATTGTAACAATTATGAGGTTTTATTATATGAGATTTTAAAATTAAGAGGTATTAACGCTTCACATGATTTGAGATTAAAATCTTCTCTTACTCTTGGATTTTCCATGCATACACGTACATTGGATGAGTTCTTTTTGACTAAGAATTTGGTGAAAAAAATCAAACGGCTTTTTATGCTAGTTCAATGTTTAATCTTTTTTGTGCCAAAAAGTTAAAACAACAACATGTTGTTTTGAATTGCTTAACATGCGCATTAAACAAGATGAAACTAAAAGATGCCTTATGTCGTGCTGAGTACATGGAAAATATTGTGAAATCTAATGAATTGTTTTCTTACTCTAAATGTCGCAAGCAAAAAGGTGTTAAGATTGATTGTGAAAATTGTGCTCAATTATCTAGTGAAGTTTCTTATTTGAAAAGATTTTCTGATGGAAAAAAGAAACTTAACATGATTTTAGATCAACCTAAAGTGACTAGTTATAATAGGGGTATAGGTTTTGATGCTGATGATTATTTTACTAAAAATCAACCTGCTATTTTGAACATAACTGTTCAAGGTGAAATTTTGACAAAACCTGAACCCAAGAAAACAGTTTTTAAATCTGCTGAAATTTTGCCCTCTTTCTTCGACATTAAAAGAAACAAAACTTGATATTTTCAAACCATCTACTTCGCGTGAAAAAGTATACTTGCTCTTTTTGTGGTAAAGATGAACGTTTGGTTGGTTTTGTTTCAGACTTGCATGTAAACAAAAAAAGAAAAGGGAAATTGCTTTTGCAAAATCAATGTGGCAAAAATCTAGTTTTTATTCGAGGAGACTGGTTAAACCACAGTGGGTTCTACGGTCAGACCGACAGCTTTGCCTTGGTCAGACCGCAAGTACAACGACGGTCAGACTGGCCTCGACGAGATTTTTCTAAAAATTCACAAACTGATTTCTCACGTGGATATATGCCTATTGGAACTATTGGTCATGTGTCTCAGTACTGGATTCCTAAATTTCTTTTATCTAACCCCAGTACTGAGGCATCGCCATATGCTTGTGTGTAGGCTTTGGTGGCGAGGAAAGGGAACATGTGGTATGTATTGGTTATTGTTGACGATTATTCTAGATATTCTCGGGTTTTCTTCATGATAACTAAGGATAAGGCTTTCGATCACTTTCGGAGTTTGTATCTTTGTTTGACTTTAGAATTTCCTGGTTCTTTGAAAACAATTCGAAGTGATAATGGTGGTGAATTTAAAAATGTTTCTTTTGAACAATTTTGCAATGAAAAAAGTTTGAACATCAATTTACTTCTCCTTGGGTTCATCAACAAAACGGTGTTGTTGAATGAAAAAATCATTCTTTGGTTGAGATGGCTAGGACAATGCTAGATGAATATCATACTTCTAAAAAATTTTGGGCTAAAGCTACTAATATTGCATGTTATATTTCCAATCGTGTTTTCTTGAAATCTAAACTTGGAAAAACTTCTTTTGAGCTTTGATTTGGATATCAACCCAAAGTTTCACATTTGCGTGTTTTTGGTTGCAAGTGTTTTGTCTTGAAATCTGAAAATTTGGATAAATTTGAAGCACGTTCTACCGATGAAATTTTTCTTGGATATCCTGCACATTCTAGTGGCTATCATGTACTTATTTTAGGAACTAACAAAATACTTGAGACTTGTGAAGTCACTTTTGATTAGGCTAGTCTTGGTACCATACCTGAAATTGCAGATACATTGTCACAGGTTCAGGAGGAGAATGGTCGTATTTTTGAGGATGAAAGTGACGACGAAGATGAACTGGTGTCGGCCGGTCAGACTGGGCGTCAGGTCGGTTAGACCGTTGGGACACCGCCGGTCAGATCGGCATAGGAGCTGCGGTCAAACTGGCTGGGGGTTTCACCTCGGGTTCTGTTGATGCTGACTTTGTTGGACCTCCAGAGGCTGCTTCTTCGATAAGTGAATGTATAGAACAAGAAATAGTTTCTAAAGTCACTACTCCTTTGCATATTTAACGACGACATCCACTGGAACAAATCATCGGTAATCTAGGTGACTGTATTACAAAGTCTAAGGTAACGACTCATGATGTTCATGCAAATTATGTGTTTGTTGCTTCTTTTGGATCCAAAGATATTATTCATGCCTTAACTAATGAATCATGGATTAATGTCATGCATGAAGAACTTGAAAATTTTGAGAGAAACAAAGTTTGGACTTTAGTTGAACCTCATTCTGGTCATAACATTATTGGAACTAAATGAGTTTTCAAAAATAAAAAAAAATAAGAATGGTTTGATTGTGAGAAATAAAGCTAGACTTGTTGCTAAAGGTTTTACTCAGGTGGAAGGTTTGGATTTTGATGAAACTTTTGCTCCTATTGCTAGAATTGAGGCAGTTAGACTTTTGTTGACTTTTGCTGCTTCAAAAGGTTTTAAATTGTATCAAGTGCTTTTCTAAATGACTTTACACAGAAGGAAGTGTATGTTAAACAACCACTGAGTTTTGAAAATTCTGAGTTTCCCAACCATGTTTTTAAATTGTCAAAAGCTTTATATGGTTTGAAACAAGCACCTAGAGCATGATATGATAGACTTAAAAACTTTTTGCTTGAAAAAGGTTTTCAAATGGGAAAAGTGGATAAAACTCATTTTGTTCTAAAGCATGGTGATAATCAACTTTTCGTTTAGATTTATGTTGATGATATCATCTTTGGTTGTTCATCTTACACTTTGGTTGTGAAGTTTTCTGAGATAATGCACAAGGAATTTGAGATGAGCATGATGCGTGAGTTATCGTACTTTTTGGGATTGCAAATTAGGCAAACACCTCAAGGTACGTTTGTGCATCAAAGAAAGTACACCAAAAATCTTCTACAATGTTTCAAGATGGATACATGCAAGCCAATTTCTACACCAATTGGGTCTACTGCTGTAATGGACCCTGATGAAGATGAAGTTGTTGATAAAAAGGAGTACGAAAATATGATTGGATTTTTGTTGTATCTTACTACTTCAAGGCTAGACGTACAGTTTGCTGTGTGTTTTTGTGCTCGCTTTCAAGCTTCTCCACGTGCTTCACATCGTCAAACGGTCAAGCGGATTATGAGGTATTTGAATCATACTCTGTAATTTGGAATTTGGTATTCTACTTCATCATCTATATGCTTGAGTGGCTATTCCGATGCTGATTTTGCTGGTTGTAGAATTGATAGAAAGAGTACTAGTGGAACATACCATTTTCTTGGTACTTTATTGATTGCATGGCCTTCTAGAAAACAATCTAGTGTTGCTCAATCAACAGCTAAATCTGAATATGTTGTTGCTGCTAGTTGTTATTCTTAGATTCTTTGGCTTATATCGACTTTGAAAGATTATGGTCTTACTTTTGAGAAAGTTTCTCTCTTTTGACAATAACACAAGTGCTATTAACATTGTTAAGAATCCTATACAACACTCATGCACAAAGCACATTGATATTAACTTTTACTTTTTGAGAGATCATGTTGAAAAAATGAGATGTTGAATTGAAGTTTTTGGATACAAAGTTGCAACTTGTTGATATTTTCACTAAACCATTGGATGCTTCTCACTTTGCTTTTCTTCATGAAGAATTATGAGTTATTTATCCTTTTGACATGTTTTGAGGCGGAGCTTGTGCTTTTGGTTTTATCCAGCAAATATGAAAATAAAAAGAAAAGAGAAAAAAGAGCTTTGTTGTATGCCTATTGTATATTCATATGCATACTAGTGATATGATTAAGTTTTATTTGTCGTTAGTATAGCTTGTGTGCATTCTAGTCTTTTTACGAGGCTTGATATTGCTTTTAAGGGAGATGATGCATGACACTAATTCTTTTACTTGAATTAAAAAAATATGCAATGTTGAAACTAGTGTTTAGTTTGGATAACTAATGCTTATACATATGCTTGATGGATTGTTATTTTTCAAATTGCTCTTTGTTTCAAATATCGCAAGTGAAAATATTGCTTGTTTAAGAGAGAAAAAATGAATACCGAATTTTTGGAAACAGTCTTGACGACTAGGACGTATTCGCGGTGAGGAAAATAATAGATGCCGAATTCTTGAAAATAGTCTTGACGACAAGGACATAACCGGAATAATTGAGAGATTTTAATCTTCAATGTCAAAATGAGCATAAAAAGCTCGAATAAATGTTGAAAGTTCTCTTGATGGAGTTAATTTGAGAAAGATTAATAATGCATTAAGTATATGTGTAGGGGTTTTTCTTTCAATCTATGTACTAGTGATTATGTTGCATTATAAATTGTTTAAAATCATGAATACTGGTTGTTGACTTGAGGTTAAATGTAATATCTTTGGTTCATGATTATACTCTAGTGCATGTTTGTTAT
Source organism: Oryza officinalis (assembly GCA_008326285.1). Classification (NCBI taxonomy): domain Eukaryota; kingdom Viridiplantae; phylum Streptophyta; class Magnoliopsida; order Poales; family Poaceae; genus Oryza; species Oryza officinalis. The sequence goes on along the minus strand of BDMV01000006.1, from coordinate 35,076,658 downwards.
CTAGTTGATGAATTTCTCTGTTTTATATTGCATCATATGTATATGAATAAGTTCTCGGTATATTTCTAAGCTCTTGATACTATGCTGAATATAATGCAAATGCTTGATGAAATTATTGTCAAAAGGGGGCGAAGAGATACAAAAAGTGCATGTTTTTCAGTTCAGGGAAATTAAATTTCTTTCTTTTCAAAAATGAGAGAAGTTTTCTTTCTTTTCAAAACTGAGAGAAGTTTTCTTTTAAATTTTTGAGCACTCCAATGCTTTTTACCACTTCTTTGCTTTTTTATTTTTCCAAACACCAAAACAAATTTTTGTGGGTTTTCCAATGTGTTCATAAGGGGGAGCTTGTAAAATCAAAGTGTGTTTGGTTATTATTTTGTGATGAACAATTGGTATTTGAGATAATTGGTTTTGATATTTGGAGATCATTGGCGAAGTGGTTTTGCAACCGGTCAAACCGGGCATTGTGTTCCGGTTAGACCGGGATGATGATGAATAGTATTTTAGATGATGAACAAGTACTTCGGCTGAATGCAACCGATCAGACCAGGCTGTGGCCACCGGTTAGACCGGAGTTATGCGTGTGGTCAGATCGGTCGGCCCGACGGTCTGACCGACTGGTTCCTGATTAGAGTCGGTTTCGGGTTGTTTATTTGGATACTCGTGATTAATTCATGTTTGTAACTTTTAGATGATTTTTATGTGTATGTAATACTGTTGTGTGCTAACGTTGAGTCAAGTTAGAGAGAACTTGTGCTTGGATATGGTTTCTTGTTTGCTTCATGTGTAAGTGTGTCTTGATGCCTTGGGAGAGCATTGCCGGTGATGGATTGGGAGTCATCTTGGGAAAAAAATGACGTTCGGACAATCAGGATATCATGCAGGATCCTTAGGCTAAAGATCAATGCACCTGGTTGATGGAGATCCCATATGGCATACAATGAAGATATTGTGTGCGTATGGGATAAGGAGTCAAATTTGAAAGGAGTCCAAATTTGGCATGATTGAGTTTGTAAAGTTTGTTTCTTCTACGGGAAACTTTCCTAGGGGATTATGACTTCTTGTATGAGTTGGATTCGTGGGTTTAGGGTGCGGATCTATGGGTATATATAGAGAGGGAGGTTGAGGCCTCTCGGTATCGATTTTGTTAGTGTTGAGTAGAGCAAAAAGTTAAGGTTTCGAGTTTAGTCAAGATTTTTGAGAGGAGTGCTGTTTTTGCACTTTGTAAACATGAATAGAAGCAATAAAGTTTAATCTACTTTGAGAGATTTTTGATTTGTGTTTGCTCAGGTTTCAACGGTTAGACCAGTAGCATCGTGGCGGTCAGATCGGTGGAGCAATGGCGGTTGGACCGGTGACGGTGATAGGCGACAACAGGGCATCGGGTGGTTAGACCAAAGCATTAACACCAGTCAGACCGGAGGCGTTAGTGCGGTCAGACTAGTCTCCATCGGCAACGAAGGTAACTTTTATTCCGTGAAAGTTTTAGGTTTTTGGGTACTCCAACCATTCACCCCCTCTGGTTGGCTTAGTTCTTGCTGTTCGATCATACAAACCGAACCAATCAAATCAATTAGTGGTGGATTTTCATCTAAGACAACACTTTCAACAAGGATTTGACAAATAAATGTCGATATTATCAAATCTAGATAAACCACATAAGAGTTTTCACTGTAAAGATTCTTGGCAAAATAGAGAGTGAGAGGTAGCGACATATACCACTGTGGCTGTCTACAAAAGATGGTTAAAGAAGACCGCACTCGATCAGTCGCAACTACCAAGCCACCTTGAGCCACCATTGACTGATCTTCCCGATCACTGTAGAGCTCATCACTTGTGTGGCCACCTTTGAATGATCACCATCGGTTTGTTTGGACAATAGGAAAAGAGTTGTGCATCCATCTATCCACCTCCAACGGGCGGATATATGAGGCATGTTGTCAAACAACTAGATTGTCAAGGTAGGAAGTGGACCATCGCCACTTCGCTCTAGAAAAGGCCCTAGTTTGGACGAACTAGATCCACAAATATTGAGACGTGTAGGGATAGAGCCATGCCATGGGTCCTCTTGCTTCTGCTCCCTTTCTACCGTCTCAGAAAGATAGGCAGTGACAGGACCACCATTCTGCGTCACACACCCTCCTCATACGTCCTCCTCGAAACTAGATGTAAGGTTCAAAAAGTTTGGGGACGGTGGGATTTCCATCCTGGCTGTCTAATGGCACCATGCCATGCATAAAACTCCCTCACTCACACTTGACTTGTGGATGGCGGCAACTGCCATTGTGGTCCACTCAATCCACCGATTTGAATAGGCCACGCATCGACGCACTCACCAAGGATCCTCCTCTTGTACCAGTCACACGTCGAGCAATCGGATCTGACTGAAAACCAAGTGTTGCCTATATTTTTAGATAATGGATATATTAAACCCAACATTTGCTTTGATGGAAGTTACAGCCACTTATTACATAGTTCTTGACACAAGTCCAAAATAAAAATAAAGGTAGATGAAAAGACGACACACGACACCAACATGGGAAATAAAACAACTTATTAAAAGCTGAAATCTATTGCTAAATCTTCATCCAAAGATGGCAAAAATCTGCATGATGATTGATTCTAAATCCTGGCATGCAGTTTATGGCCTTCGTCTCCTCTTCACATCTTTGTAGCTAATGTTAGAATTAATCTTGTCATTAGTATTTGCATGGTTATTTTTGTTTGCATGTAATTAGTGTTTGCATATATAAGTCACATGCTAGAAGATGTGTGTACGTGGGATACGTGCATACTGCATAGCTTGTCTGGTTCTAACTCAGGGCGAGATGCCGAAGTGCCGTGCGATGCGGTGATGCAAGTGGAGCCAGTGACTTGTGTGAATAAGTCAGAAGACTAAGCCGAACTGCAAATGGAAGTGCTGCGCGAAGTAGCCGGATCGCAGGCAAGGCGAGGTCCCATGCTGCCGAGTGAATCGGTCATAGCAGTAGACCTGCATGCATCCATGATGCTTGCACGATGCATTAGTTCAGTTGCATGGCGTGAGTTGTGGCTGAGTGGATTTGGCCATGTTATCTCTTTGCATGTACTATGAGTCTATATAAACAAGAAAACAATGTGAGCTAGTGGTGGCCGCATCAACCAAAACTATCTGTATTGTTGAGTTCTTGCGCGGGCGTGCATCACTAGCCAGAGAACTTGAGTGTTTGTGATAAACACCTAGAGAGTGAGAGGAGAGATTCCTAACAATTGGTATCAGAGCTGGTGTATGTCAAAGATCCTTCGTTACAACAAGATGTCCATTGTCGAGCAATCGGCATCGCGATCGATGAGGGAAGACGACGTGTCGCTGCCATACCCGATGCTCACCTCCACCAACTACTCCACCTGGGCGATCAAGATGGAGGTCAACATGGAGGCGCAGGGCATTTGGGATGCCATCGAGCCCGCGGCCGGTGATGTCGTGGAAAAGAAGAAGGACAAGACGGCGTTGGCATGTCTTTTCGGGGCCGTCCCCGAAGATGTGCTGCTGCAGATCGCCAAGAAGAAGACGGCGAAAGAGGCTTGGGAGAGCCTGAAGAAAAGGTTCCTTGGTGTTGATCGAGTGAAAAAGGCGCAAGTGCAAACCTTGAAAAGTGAATTCAAGGCATTGCACATGAAGGAAACCGAGTCAATCGATGAATTTGCGGGAAAAATCAGTGGCCTTGCAAACAAGATGAGTGAACTCGGTGTAGCCATGGAGGATGATGAACAAGTCAAGAAGCTACTTGATTCTGTGCCTGACAAATTTTTGCAGATAATTGCAGCAATAGAGCAATTCTGTGATTTGAACACCATGCCATTCGAGGAGGCTATTGGCCGCCTCAAAGCATTCGAGGAGAGGATACGGAAGCGCAAAGATAACAATGGGGAGCAGCTGCTCCTCACCTCACGCAACACTGATGATGGTGCTGATCGAGACCGCAGCAAGAGGTTTGATAAATCCAAGGTGATGTGCTATCACTGCCAAGAGCTCGGGCATTTTGCGTTTGAGTGTCCAGCGAAAAAGAAGAACAAGGAGATTGCGCTTCTTGCCTCAGCATCAAGCGATGATGAGCCAACTCTCCTGTGAATGGAGAAATGCCAAGATTAGGGGGGTAATTGTTAGAATTAATCTTGTCGTTAGTATTTGCATGGTTATTTTTGTTTGCATGTAATTAGTGTTTGCATATATAAGTCACATGCTAGGAGATGTGTGTACGTGGGATACGTGCATACTGCATAGCTTGTCTGGTTCTAACTCAGGGCGAGATGCCAAAGTGCCGTGCGATGCGGTGATGCAAGTGGAGCCAGTGACTTGTGTGAATAAGTCAGAAGACTAAGCCAAACTGCAAATGGAAGTGCTGCGCGAAGTAGCCGGATCGTAGGCAAGGCGAGGTCCCATACTGCCGAGTGAATCGGTCATAGCAGTAGACCTGCATGCATCCATGATGCTTGCACGATGCATTAGTTCAGTTGCATGGCGTGAGTTGTGGCTGAGTGGATTTGGCCATGTTATCTCTTTGCATGTACTATGAGTCTATATAAACAAGAAAACGATGTGAGCTAGTGGTGGCCGCATCAACCAAAACTATCTGTATTGTTGAGTTCTTGCGCGGGCGTGCGTCACTAGCCAGAGAACTTGAGTGTTTGTGATAAACACCTAGAGAGTGAGAGGAGAGATTCCTAACAGCTAACCCCAGTACCAAAGCTAGTATGTTACTCTGAATAGTACCTGCATATACGATTTAGTTAGAGTTTTGTAAAAACCATATCATTCTAGCGATAGGACCCAACATAATGCAAATGCTCCTGTTAAAATATGTTTCTTGGTCTTTGAGTTTGTGCCAACTAGCCAGTTTCCAACCATATGAGAGAAACTATGCGCTCTTTGCAACCCAAAAGAGATGAAGGCTAATCCAAAAGTGATGTCTATGGGTATGGCCGTTGATCTCATCGATCCGGTGTGCCTAGGATAGCTCTAAGGGCAGAAGAAGACCTGTCGCTGCTACGATTATAACGGTGCTGGTGGTAGCGGCGAAGAAGGAAAGATGGGGCGGCAACAGTTCTAGAGATTTTGTGATGCCCTAGAAATTTTAAGGAAAAGGGAGAAAGAGAAGAGCAAGCAGGCTGCATTGTGGCTTTGGGCCATTTGTAGCAAGTAATAATATGTAGATACAAGTTTAGTGCCACCTTGCTTATCTAGCTTGAGCATGAGTGGTTCATAGGACTCGTTGTCAGGTCAAAGTCACACTAGATTATAACCTTTTCCACAAAGTGATCACAAAAGCGTTGAGTGTTACAATGTAGATGTGGTCTAACAAAATTGTGTTGGCCTATAATCATTTTTGGTCCCTAAACATTAAAATGGTGTCAAAGCTTACCCTTGCATATTGTGCATATGTATTATCCTAAGTGGTCGCTTGACATAACGTATGTGCACCAAATCGTATGTATGTACATTGTGCCAATAGGGGATGTTCCTGTATGCTTGAATAGCCCACATATATATTAGTTTGATGGTGATGTTAAATCTTCGAGTGTGGGTATCTGTGACATCCTAAAAATTTACATAGAAAAAGAGAAAGAGAAGAACAAGCTTGTGATCTCGTTGTGGCCTTAGGCCCTTTGTAGCAAAGTTGTACTAGCGGATAGATAGTGAGTAGTCATAGCAAGTCTAATACCACCTTACTTGTCTAGGTTGAGCATGAGTGGTTTATAAGGCATGTTGTCTAGTCACATGTAAATTTGAGTTTGAACATTTTACATGAAATGAGAACGAAAGTACAGGGTGTTTCAGTATAGGTCTGATCTAACAAATTGATTTGGTGTAGAACTATTTTTATGCAATGTGCGTTAGAGCGAGTACAATAAGGTGACGTAAGCGAGCTGTAAAAGTTGCTACATCACATTTGTTCTCATGTGAAAGAGAGAGGGAGAGAAGAGAGAAAAAATGTGGGCTACAGATTTGTAGCTAGCTGCAACACGGGCTCCAAAAAACTATATGATAGAGATGGATAGATTAGATATTAATAATACAGTATATATTTACAACTAACTATTGTATGAGTAGACTGTTAGGTTGGTTATAGATGATGTTTCGATTTTTAAAGCTAATTGTTGACCATATTATTGAACTTGCTTTTATAAAGGAATTTTTCTAGGAACAGTCCCACAGGAGACGATCTGGGAAAAAATTAAAAAAATACAGCCTTCTTTTACTAACATTTGGTTAGTACTTACTGCCTCCGTTCCCAAAGAAAAAACTTCTGGCTATGTATCTGAACATATCAGAAAGTTTTTTTTTGACGAAAGAAGTAATAATGAATGCACAGCACAATATTAATCAAGATTTGAAGTGTTTTGCATGGCAAATCTAACAGTTCAAATTTTACTTATCATCACCATAATTTTTTTAAAAAAATAGTGATCAAAGTTGACATAACAAGCACATAGGATGATGCATAGGAAGTATGTATGATGCTTGCTTCATCCAAAAGTCTAAGATGGAAAGTTACTTCTATTATATAAAAGAGTTCTCAAAGTGACCTGCGGCTCTGTGATAATCCTCCAGGGAAAAAGTCTGCTAATCGTAGACGGTTTCGTGCAGCTAGCATGGAAGCTCCAAAGGTCCAGTGACAAGTACACTTGAGAATCTGGTGCCATCCACTGATAATTACAAGTTCATAAAAGATGCACCTATAATTTTCAACTTTAGTTACGCATAAGCATGCACTCAACCAGGATTTACCTAACCACATAGCAAGACAACAGACTGATGACTCCAGCAGTGTGTGTTGGACTTGGACCGGAGCCATTTGTCCCTCTGTTGCTGAAGCTGGAGATAAGTGTTTACAGACGGCCGGTAACTTGCCGATGCGGCAAACTGTTCTGGACCGCAGGCACCATTGCGTGTGGTGTGGCTTTGTCCCCCTGTTCGCGCATGTTTTGGTAATTTTTGCTGAACGGATCGATTACTCAACCAAGTTGCAATAATTGATGTGTATATATATGCTTAGTTTTAGGCCAAACATATCTTATCTACACCTTATATATGGATCTATAGTGCTGTGGTACTTCGAGGGAGCTCTCATGATAATCGTATGCATGGATCATATTAATATTAATAGGAGTAAATTTCATAAAACTGTATATATTTTAATCAAATTATCACAAAAATGATATATCATAAAATTATAGATTTAACAGCAAATTTATTATAAACTATAGAATTAAGGTGTAGTATCACACAACTATAGATTTAGTAATAAAATTATTACAAAACTATAGGTTTGCATCAACTTAATCACAAAAACTTAGGCTGTGTTCGGTGGTTTACGTTGAAAACTAATCCCCGCGCACGTAAAACCAGACGACTCATTAGCGCATGATTAATTAAGTATTAGCTATTTTTTTGAAAAATAAATTAATAAGATTTTTAAAACAACTTTTCTATAGTTTTTTTCAAAAAAAAATAATGTTTAGTAGTTTAGAAAACATACACGCGAAAAACGAGGAAGGAGAGTTAGGAACACTGGCTGCCGAACACAGCCTTAGACGTTCATAGTTTAAACATAACATTGATGCTAAGGATTTAAACCCTAAAATCTATAGTTTTATGATAAATTTTATTATTAAATATGTGATTTTGTGATACTTAGTATTAAATATGTAGTTTTGTGATAAATTTAGTGTTAAATCTATAGTTTTACTATAGTTTTATCAAAATATCTGTATTTTTTAAAAAAATTACTCTATTAATATTAATATGACCGTAGATCATGTTGGAAGTTCATGTTGAAATATATTTTTTCTCTTTAATTTTAGTTTTCCCAAAATTAATAATTCCAACATTCAAAATTAAGAAATACGAAGTTATAAAGAAGATTTGCACCATCATATGGATCACATTATTATTATTATGACCACAGATCATGTTACATAAACATGAAATTGAAGAAAATATTTTTTTCTCTTAGTGTTAGTTTCTCAAAAAACAATAATTCTAACATTCAAAATTAATAAATACGAACGAAGTTATAACCATCTTAATTAAACTCTCAATTTAGTACTTTATTAATTTAATTAAAAATTATGAAATTAATAACTTAAGTTGGTATCATTCAAAAATAACCAACATGTTATCATGTTATTAAAATTTTGTTGTTTTATAAAAGTAACAACAATAATAACAGGTGGAAAGCATTGTTTGCCCATTAGTACATGCAACTCGAGATGTTAACAAGTGCATGTATGTATTCATTTATCATACATTTATCCTATAACACTATTTGGGAAAAGGAAGTAAAAGTATTTTTTCTCGTCGACGTCCCCCAATTCCTGATTGGTTTATTTTTGTCCTTTAATTGTAAAATCCGTTCCTCATCTATCTAAACTAGATAAAACATTCACTTTGATATATTTGAGAGTAGTTTTGACTAAAGTAGGTGAGACCCCTCTTGTCGGTGCCTCATCCACAGTCCACCATTCTCTAAGGTCTACTTTGATTTGATTTGAAGAAAAAACATAAGAATTTTGTAGGATTTTAGTCATATAGAAAATTTTCCCCCTAAATGACTCGCTTTGAAACACAGGATTGAACAATATAGAACCCAATGGAATGTTTTAATCCGTGCAAGTTTTGAAGGAAATTTCACTGAGACCAAACCTCATGGAAAATTTTCTTTGAGTCTTTCTCGAATCATGTGTTTTTCATGTGACTAACCAAACGGTCATCTGTTTTACAGTTACATCCCCTTCCAAAATCATGTATTTTCTAATATTCTTGTGTTTTCTCAATCATGTGTTTCTAAGGAGCCTTAAGTCATCTTTTATCACGTGGGCCTACTTTTATTCTCTAGTGCTCCTTCCTCTTTGATATAAGAAGACCTTAACACCTACATACGTGGCTCAAAACCATTGCAAAATGGGGCAAATCAAGGGACATATTTTGCTCATTTTGTGAGTAGATGAACATATTGGTTTTGGTTTTGTAGTTAAGAGGAAAAATTAAACCAAATCAAGAGTTAACGGATGAGAAATATATTTTTCCAACAAAATAAAAGAAAAGCAAAACATAGCTCCATGGACTATGTCTGCACCTGCTGGGTGCAAGCACAGTAGTTGTACTGTGGTAGCACATTCTTGCAGGTTTTTACTCCAAAGTCTCCAGGTTAGTTGGATCACTATGGACAACGGCTTGGAATCAGGAAGCATGTCCTGATTTTGCATACACACCCGACCGGGTACTACCAATCCATCAATTTTGTTGCGTTGCATTGAATTGATGGGGTAGCTTTGAGTCCGTCCAGGTCCCTTTCACTCACCCACCACTTCTTTGATGAAACTGTCAGTGGGTAACACAATATTAAATTCACTCGGTAATCGGAATCACTCTAAAGTCTACATTGAGATACCAAGGTCAGAGAAGAAGTGGAAGAAGAAGAAAATGATGCACAAATTAAGCTTTGAACTACGGTGGGCATTTGAACTCATCCTCCTGATACAAGAATTTAGTGTACCAACCACATCATGGCTGGGCATATGTGAGAGGCTTGTTATTCACAAAAGGAACTAAGCTGACTCTTTCCCATTTATAGATTTGCAAGCTCTATTTCCATTAATTAGTCTTCTAAAAAATTATGAAAATACACCAATGATAGCGACATTTTTAAAAGTTACTACAAAATTCGAATACCAAATTTTCTTTAGGGTTTACTGATGTTTTTCTTGATTTGGAAATTCTTTCCCAATAAATCGTTTATTAGCGATTAGAAGTCATAGCACTTATTAGCGACCGAAAAATAATTTGTACATAAAACTTTTTGTCAAAGGGCTATATCCCGACTAAGGTATTTGCAGAGTATGGGGATCATCGGAACCAAGGTATAGATGATATTGTAACTAGAAGACAAGAACAAGGGTTTATACTGATTCGGGCCCTATGGGTAATAACTCTACTCCAGTTTATATGTATATATGGATGGGAATACCACAAGGATTACAATGGGGGAGTTGAATGACTAATCTAATCCGTTGACTAGAACCCGTCGAGAATGACCTAACAAGATCTACTCGACGACTAGGGTTTAGACTTCCTCCGGATTGTATCTTGATGTGGCTTAGGCTACAGCTTCTAACTCGATCTCCCTCATTTCGTGGGGTCCTTGTATTTATAGCGAAGACCATCTTTCTCTCCAAGTAGAACTCGGTGAGATAGAACAACATATGGGCTAAGGAGACCTTATCTTTTCTGACTAGGACTTTGACACCTTCTATTCCGAGAAGATAATTTTCTTTTTTATCCAACGTATTTCTTTACTCAAAGGATACCTTCTCATGTACTATTAGATAAATGGTATCTCCATATACCACGAACTCATGTATAGGAGGTATGTCTTATCCTTAACACTGACAGTAGCCCCAAATTTCAATGCAAATGATTAAAGCAGTGTTCTCAATCAAATATCCGTAAACAACCCATGTCAATCTTATCCAACCGTTCTCGGATAGCTAAGTAGGTGCAGAGTACGCGACAAGGTTTTTCTCTTCTGCAAAGCCAAGAACTCAAATTAAACTTGAATTTGGATTGAAGTCAAAAAAACTTTAAACTGCCATAAAAAATCCACAAAAATTCTGCCAGCGATTTCTCTTTCTTCCTTGAAATTCGAACCGTCGGACTTGACTTATATAACCCACTTATGATATCTATTTTGGTTTCGTTTGTTCAAACAACCATTTCTCTTTTCCCCTTGTGCATCCGCTCCTTCGCACTAGCAAGAAGAAAAACCCTAACCACAAACTTCACCAATCTCCCAAAATCCGTCGCCACCGATGAGGCACTGGCGAAGCTGTAGCTAGAGGAAGCATTTCCGAGCGCGTGGGTGCTGGAACATTCGGAAGAAGGTACTGACCCTTTGCCCAATCTAGGGCAAATTATACTCTCATCTCTTTTGTGCAATACGGTTCTCTTCCCCCTCGCAAATTCCTTTCACTCCTTCTCGACTTTTATGACATCCACCTTTTCCACTTGAATCCCAATTCCATCGTCTTCCTGAGTATCTTCACTCATCTATGCGAGGCATACCTTGGGGTATAACCCTTCTTAGATTTATTTAGATACTTCTATGAACTCAGATGGATGGAGGCCTCTACGATTTCCGGATGCTGTGGTCTCTGCCTTAGGGACAAGATGAAAGAGAAGCACATCCCCTTCGACTGCCCATCCTCAAGAAAATTCTAGAGGAACAATTGGTTTTATCTTCATCTTGACGAAACCCCCCTTGTCTTGCTGTCCCTGAAGAGAAACCCATGCACTCCCGGTCATGGACCTCCAAGCCTTCTCTGATCCCCTCACTCTAGTGTTTCGTTGACAAAATCCATGACCTCTGAGAACGTAGTCTGATTGGGTATGAAGTCGTCCAAGACTTCATTTGTTGTCGGATCCAACCTCTCTAGGCCTATGCCCACCCTGCGTATCAGTACACAAGGGCACAGGATAAGACGTGGATATCACTTCTGGGAATATAACTCATTTTCTGCCAACTCATGATGTTTGTCTCTATTGCAGCTCTCTCCGACTCGACTGCGGCAAGATGCGTGGGGCAGGCTGTGGTCGATCCGCCATCTGCCGCCGACAACATCCCGACGCCGATATGCCATCATGAATGTAAGTGCATGGATTACTTTCCTGTCAATTGTATCCTTGCTCGTAGGAATATTAATCCCAACTCTTGTAGGCTTGGCCTCTGACGGATGTCGTCGGTCCTTTGATCGACCACCATGCGTCTACTTCGTTGAAGGAGCAAGCGATGACCGAGCAAACGACCATTGTCCTTGCGCCTAGGGGCAGCGGTGTCAAGAGGAAACACTGGCCCATGCTGGCGAAGACTACCGGTGTTGACACATGACGAAGATGAGTGGTTCCAAGGTAATACTTCAGTCCCAGGTCCATCTGACAACCGTGGCACCTCCGTCGATCTCACCCTTGTCTGCATGTAGTCCACTTGATGAGAATACGGGCTAAGGATACCTTATCTTCCCCGACTAAGGCTCTAACACCTTCTATTCCAGAAAGATAATTTTCTTCTTTATTCACCGCATTTCTTTACTCAAAGGATACCTTCTTGTATACTATTAGATATATGGTATCTCCGTATACCATGAACCCATGTATAGGAGGTATGCCTTATCCTTAACACTGACACTTTTATAATGTTTTCTAAACGATTTAATAGTCAATGCTGAAAAATAAGCTACGATAAAAAAACATCAAAAAAAGGTGTCAGAGGGATGAGCTTCGGTAGACATTGGAGCTACCACAGGTCCAGATCGACCAAGGGTTCTAAGCAGGATGGTGTGCCCGGATATGCTCGCGAGCAAAGAACACAAAGCAAGTATACATGTTCACCTTCCTGAAGGATAACAACCCTACTCATAGTTATAAGATCATTATTGAATAATGTTCGTACAACGCTTGGAGTTCTCGAGCTAGCAAAACCTAACATCGTTGATTTTGGAGAAGCTAACCCTTTATAATGAGTTCCGGTTGGGATTTTATACGCACCATCCCTCTCTCTCTTTTTCTGCTAGGAGACATAAAGTACTATTTACAATCATTAGTTCATCTTCTGCCCTTTCAAGCTCCAAGCCGGTTTGGCCACCGATGTAGCTATTTGTCACACTCAGAAATTCACAAACCAGAATTTCAAACAGAATGTGTATTAAATCCATGTCCAGGACCAGCCAGGGTACACAAACGACAAAGTTGACATACAGATCCACGTCTTACAAACAGATTAAAAGTCGTACAAATGCAACGGAAAGTAAAGCGAGCTTAAACTAAAGACTTAACGCTCGCAGTGTGGCGACTCTACTCCACGGGCATCCTTGACGATAGCGACGAAGCCTACTCCTCCAAGTAACCTCCATCCAAGAAGTAGTCCAACTCTGGTGTGGGGTAGATGTACTACCCACTGTACTCAGCAAGTCATACAAAGAAAGGGTATGATGCAAGTATTTCCAAGGGAAGCTAGGGGTTCTTTTGCATAAAGCATATACCTAAAAGTAGTAGTTGAAACTAGTAAAACTGTTGAATTTATTTAAGCAATATTAATCATCACTGCCCAACGCTAAACCACATTGCGACAGGCCCAACCACCCACCTGAACTACACCATTTTTATTACGTCAAATTATTAATGATGAGACTAATCACGGTGAATCTGGTTGATCGCCCATAACAGCGGGCACGACTATTTGAATAGTTTTACTCTAATCAAAGGTGTACATCTATACCTGCAAGACACAACCCACAACACGTTTCCGTGCACCGACATGCCACCACAACATATCAAAAAGGAACTGTGACAGGACCCTTCGCATAACTTCCCCTAACCAAGCGCACCACACTGCAGGTTTCGCCCCTACCCTTAAAACCAAGGTAGGCAGCCCCCTCTTGTGCCACGATGAATCTGGAAGCCAATCAACTCTTATAACCGGGGCCGACCCAACTCCATCATGCCCATCCTCACCTAGGAATGTTAGAGAGGGAAGAGCTATACTACAAGCTTAGCCGTTGCCCACGCTGGCTTGTGGTACGCACGGTTATTCTTCCAGGGTTTCCCGTGAACCGGTCCTTAAACGCCATGGGCACGTCTATCAAAATCATGTGCCCACAGCCCACCATTAGGCATGTTATAGTTGAATTAATACCATGGTGGTACATGTCCAATGTCATTATTAGTAATCCAAGATGTAAGTTAAATATGAGATTCCCATAGTGAGCTAGTTGATCTAAGCATGGCTAAGTATTTTCTAAACCAACATCTAATCATATTAGTTCCTTGAATCCAGGTAAACAAGCTATGGCTGAATGTAATAGGAACCATCCCACATGACATTATAAAATAGTACAAATTTAATAGAAAGCGAGACATTTGCAAAATAGGTACAATATGTTCAATTTGAATGCATGACTTGCCTTGCTCCGGTGCTGCGGGGACCTCTACAACATCTTCGAAGTAAACCGGAGCATCAGAACTGTCAAAATCTATGTGAGAAACAAAGCACACAAGCAAAACAAGCTGTAAGCCTACTGAAATAGGAAACAAATCATTTTTAATGGATTCTAGGCATTTTTATGAATTTACTATAATTTGAATGGACTTAAACAGAACTCAGATGAATCTTCTATGAATTTTAGAAGATTCACTATGTTTTTAGTGTAAACAGAAAGGTGCTTAATTATTTATTGCGCATTAAAGCCCCAGACGTTGACGTCAGCGAGGGGAGGCATGCGGGCCCCACATATCGGTGATAGCCGCGTCTGGTCCACCGTGGACCGGGACCATCGAAGCGGTCTATCACCGGTCCACGGGACGGATGGCCTAGATTGGTGTTGATGTGAAACAAAGCGGCCTGTGAGATTTGCTTAACTCCAGTGCAGGTCCAACTCTTAGAAAACGAGTTCAGGGCATGCAGTTGGTTTGATCCTGTAACCAACAAGATATACAAAGAAAACCATATTAGATGCATGATAGCCGATCAGCTGATGAGTCGATAACGTATTGTAAGAAACCAGCCGATACGATCTGACCGAATCGGCTGTAAGGTGTAAGTAAGATAAAATTAAGTAAACTCTAATTATGCTCCATTGGCTGTAAACACATAATCTATAAGTAAAGATTAGATCTTAGCTGATGAAAACATAATTAGGTTAAGAGCAAATGAAAACATAATTAGGTTAAGAGCAAATAACATATCAGCTAATACTCCAATATAGCCTTATATAAGAATATCAATCTAGGTAAATATATCGAGGCAAGCTTGATATATTTAACTAAAATAATATCCTTGTGTAAGGGGAAAATATAACATAAAAAGCATGATTAAGATGATTTAAACAAAGCTAAACAGTTACATTAGATAAGATCGGCTGAAACTCCGATGCTACCCTTACTACAAACAGAAGATAGGCTAGAGATCATGATTCTAATTAGGACTAGGACTGATGCAGCACAAAGTGTAAAAAAAAGCATGATATCTAAATGATCAAGTCTAGACGATCATTTCCTTGAATGCTTTTCGGGGTGGTAGATACCCTATGCCAATCTAGGCTAATGAGCTGATTTAGCCGATACCGACGAAACCTCAGAAAAAGGCCTGGCCGATATGGCTAAATCAACCATCGACTTAGATTGGCTAAGTTATGTGATAATTTAACAAGCCATACCTCCAGCTGACAAATCTGAAGCACGAACTCGTCGAAAAGTAAAAGAAAAATCGTGGCGATATGTCGAAAGTGTTGTATTGATCTCCTCTTCTTTACATACACCTCGGGCTTATATTTATATCCGTACAAACAAACCTTGTCCTTGTCGGACACTACTTACAACTTGCCTAAACAAACAAGTCCTAGGTGGACTCTTACCACAAAATTACAAAAAGGAAACTAACTCTTATTCCTAATTAATAGATACAATTGTCTTATCCGGACTTAATTCCTAGTTGGCAATATCTTTAAACCTTCTCTAAAGCTAATAAGAACCCAGGCTACCCGTATCGGTGTTAACGGCGAAGTTTGGTAATCGACTTGGAAAGGAAAGGGGAAACCAAAGCAGAGACGAAAGATTGAGTTGGAGACAGACCAGGTTTCGTATAGGACCCGGTAGTCGTATCGGACTGGGAAAGGCGTTGCCATAGAGAGCATATCGGCCGATACGGATTTGATGTTAACATGGGCCGATACGGGTTGTGAGTTGATAGTGTCAATGTGGGCTTGGTCTGGGCTCGAGATAAGCTTTAAGGAAGTTGCCAAATAGAGGTAAAGCTCGGTTTTAGGCAATTGTATCTTGTAAATTAAGTAGTTTAGATCTAATCTGTGGCTTAAGTCTGCCGCAAGGACTTGTTTGTTAGTTGTAGATAAGATCGTACCTTACAAGGGTTCTGTTGTAACCTCGGGTATAAATATCCCGATAGTTTGTACATAGAAACTCTCTCTCTCTCAATCAATCATACAATCAAACCAATCTACTTTCGACGCATCGCCAACCCTCGCAAGAGGCTGACTTCTGATGAGTTCTTGCTTCCCAAGAGCAAGGTAAGAACTCGTACCCGACGATTTACATCGTCGGGGCTAGCGTGTCGCTTTAGGCACGTTAAGCCCTGATGATGTGATCGTCGTTTATCGTGTGTTAGCTAATCTTGACGCGGCTTCCTGATTCTGTCTTGTCAGCAGTTAACTCGTTTTAGGATTTATTGCCGATGATGGTTGAATCAGTTTGCTCGTTTAGATTATCTAAGGCATTTACCATCCCCAAAAGCAATCGACGGCTTGATTTTCTTCGTGTTAAGTCTCGATTCACACTTTGAGTTGCTATCGACCTTAGTCCTGTTTCGAGATCTGACACGGAGCCTGTTTTCGATTGTAATTAAGGATAGCGCCGGGGTTTCAGCCGGTCTTATCTAATGCATGTGATTATTTATGTTCTTGCATGTGTTTGCCACTTATACATGTGGGTCGACGAATATAAACATATCGGTCACAGAGTGTTTTTAAAGACTTTTTTGTGGTTGGTGTATTTATGTTAGCCGATTGACTTGTATAAGTTTACACTAGAGTAATAGCTAGTGTAGTTATCCTCATGAAACCCTCATCGGCTAATTCCATTAATTTGTCACACGCTTTTGGCATGGGCTGATGAGATTAGATCTTTTCAATTTGCTTATTATATTGAGTAAGCCGATACAGCTTTGCCCTATCGGCTGGGCTATAACAATGTGACATCGGCCTATCGGCCGATCGACCATTGTTTTCTGACATGGTTTACTTGTTTCTTGTTGATTGCAGATCAAATCAACTGGCACGCTCTGCGCACGACTAGGCAAGCCAATTTGGACCTGCACTGGAGTTAAGCAGATCTCCCAGGCCGCCGTGGTAATGCGGAACCCGTTTGGTTGCTGGACGGGTCAAAATTCTGCGCCAACAATCGGCTCAGCCAAATCCGATCCAGATCACCCATATCAGCTGCCTAGGTCCGATTCCATATCGGCCGATACAGCTTTAGCCGATGCACTATCTGTCTTAGAAAACTCCTTTATCTCTTCAAATCCATTTCGGATCCAATCTTGATTGCTAGCATATCTTTACTAAATTTTGTTGTTAACAATTAGTCTCGAGACCGATCGAGCGGCTGGGGAGCAGTGCAGCCGGGACACGGGCATGGCTCAAAGCTAGCCCGATCGAGCACAACGAGTGGCGGCATGGCCACTGACGGCGACGACCGACGACGCGAAAAGCGGCGGCACTCCTGGGAGGCGGCGACACAGGCAAAAAAGGGAAGGGAGGAAGGGTTCTCACCGGCAAAATGGGCGGCGACCGACGCGGAAGAGGATGATGGCGGCGGCGGAGATGACGGCGACAACCTGATGGGAGAGAGGGCGGACGGGCACTAGCGGCAACTAAGGAAGTAGGGAAAGGGGATTAAAGAGAGAGAAACGGTGCACAGTGGAGAGCATTGCCGACCGGAACAGAGAGGAATGGTGGAGCTCATCGGCGAATAGAGGAAGGCGAGTTCCGATGGGATCCCGGTAGCGCGGAGCGGTGGCCGAGGGGCGTCTTGGCCCCACGAGCGCAGTGTTGGCAATGGCGTGGCTCCGCGGCTACCCTAGCGGTGGCTAGCGGTAGCCAAAGGCGGTGAAAAAATGGTGGGGATGGGTGTGACGACGTGAGGATAGTAGGAGGCGCAGGAGTGGACGACGAGTACGAAAAAGGAGAGAGAGCGAGTCGAGGATCGTTTAAATAGGTGTGGATCATGGATGGGGCTCTCCCCCGAGGCGGGTGGCACGACGGTAGGGAAGGCGGTGACGTGGGCGCGTGCAACGGGAGGGAGTGGGGTGGGGGCGATGATTATGGGCGCGGGGAGTGCGGGGCGGCTCAGCGCATGTGTGAGCGGAGCGCGAGGAGCGAGGAGTAGGCAAAGAGGGGCGCTGGGACGGTAGTTGCCCCCTCCGATTTTGCCGGCCGAAGGAGGGAGATGGACCCAACAGGTGGGCCCCACCTATCGGTGACCCGGAGAGAGAGAGGGGCGGGAGCGACGGATTGGCTGGGCTACGGCCTCGGGCCGAGCCAGCAAGGAAGAAGGGGGCGCGGGTGCGAGTAGGCCGGGCAGCAGAGTTGGGCCAGAAACATCCCAACGGCCAAGGAGGGAAAAAGAAAAGGAATTAGAATTTATTTTATTCCAATAATCGATTTTTAATTATTGAAATCACTTCCTTTGCTCTAAAAATTCCACTAAAAATCCGGTTAATATATTTTAGCAAGGGGAACTCAAGAAAAATCCCACCAAGCCTTTTCCTCTTATTAAATGAGATTATTAATTAGGGATTAACTCTAGGTTAATTAACAATTTCTTTCGGGCAATTTATTAAATGATTTAAGGCTAGAAAGGGAAAACTTCAAGGTGTGACACTATTCGATGGGACTACACACCGGACCCACCTGCAAGGTAAAAACAAGACTTTTAGTTACGATCTATATCACGACATTAATGCTTGCGGTGAGACAACTCAAGAGAATCTGTAATAAATACGATGGATAGGCATGACAATCAGTGCACCACATCCGACGGGAACATAACATCCAATGAGACGTGCCCCTACTATACTTTGGTCAGTGAGAACGACACATTTGCCCTTCCTAGGCTAACGAAGGGTTCCTACGGCGAAACACCAAGAGTGTGGGAGTGTACTCCTTCCCGAAGATAGCCACATGCCATGCCCCCGGGAAAGGGGTGGCCTACCTGCTCTGTTTTAGCTACATCTTGAATGACAGGCCAGGTTGTGGGTCTCACCTCCAGATGATGTCACGATCTGGTTCTCAGGTAGCCAGCCAAATAGTCCTGTGCGCTAGCGCAGAGGACATGTAGTCATCTCCGAGCAGGTCTAGGGCCACCGACCACTACTAGACTCTCGGATGTTGGACATCTCCTTAGTCATGGAACTAGACGGCGAGAGGACCCATGGACCTTCCCGCAAGGTTTTCGTCTTAACTCATATTAAGGAGACGCTAGCCCACTGGCCACACAGATACGATGACACTTGGCTTTCGAACTAAGCAAACTAATCAAGTAGGGACCCCTTGGTCCGATGGATGTTTGTCTACATGCTAACGCGTAATATGTAGCCTCTCAACGTTGAGCGTGTTGTTATTGCTTGGTTTGTGGTGTTGGAGAAAGGTGGCATTGGAGGCATGGGGTGCTAAAAGATAGAATATGGGAAGAAATCCATTGCATCGATCTGGACGTTGGTAGAAAAGAGATATGTAGTAATAGCGACAAAGAAAATCCAATATAAGAAAAAATAGAGTCGCTAGTTTCATGGCGGGCGCTAAGCGGTGAAGTGTCTGAAGGCTTGAGTCTCATCATTATTTTCATGTCACAATTATATTATATCAATTTCTATCATTTTATCATCATAACGTAGTTTCAAGTTTCTACACAAGGTTTATGGTTTCTAGTTGATATTGTCATGTTTCCCTCCAATACTATGTCTTTTTCGAACATTTCAATATAATATTACTTCTGACATATACAGGTGTAGCTTTATTTATGGCGCCATATTTTTTATCAAAAGAATAGTCAGCATGTATTTTACATTGTAAGTCCTTAAATTACATATGTAATTTTAATTTTAGTATATTTAAGTCCCAAAATTACATACGTAATTAGTATGTAATTATAGTGTAAGCATAATGTAATTATGATGTAACTAACATGTATTTTAATTACTGATATACTATAATTAGTATGTAATTAAAAGTTAAAAGATAATCTGCCGCCACGGAAAAAAAAAATCGGACGGATCAAAACAGGCAAACAACTAAAGACCTGGACCTTTACGTGGAGAGATTAAAAAAAAAAGTATCGACATCTTTCAAGCAAATTCGATTAAATTATTATATTTTGGGTCAGGTAGGAATAGTTTAAAAAACAGCCGAGACAATTTAATTTAAATCCCCACATTCTTCCTACAGATTCAAACGATCTCCTATTGATTCGTACATTTTTCGCACAAATTCGAACCGTTCCCTATCGATTCCGACGTTTTTTCTTCACCGGATTCACCTCTCCCCTCCCACCCACCCATCCCCCCCGCACACCGCGGTCCATGGGTCAAACCTCGCTCACTCCCGAGCCCGCCACCACCAACCCACGGCACGTATCCACCTCACCCGCCTCTCTTTCTCATAAACCAAAAAAAAAGGAAAAAAACACCCGCGCGCGAGTTGATATAAGCGCGCGCGCGCCTCGCCTCATCCCCCTCCACCCGCCCGTCCACTCCACCACACCTCCCACCCCCGCCGCCCCGGCCGCCGCCGCTCGCCGGCGCCATCTCTACTACTACATGACACACGCGCCGCTCACCTAGCTACAGCTTCTCAGCTCGCCGGGCAGGACAACTGATATGGAGAGCGCGATGGAGAAGGTGTGGGAGTCGGGGAGGCGGATGAGCCGGAGCATCGGGCGAGGGATGGGGATGGAGGCGTGGGGCGTCGACGAGGCGTTCATGCCGCAGCACTCCAGCGGCGGCGGCGGAGGTAGCAGGGGGAGGAGGAGGAGCGGCCGCGGCGGCACCGCCGACGACGACGAGGAGGCGCTCCGGTGGGCCGCCATCGAGCGCCTCCCCACCTACAGCCGCATGCGCACCGCCATCCTCTCCTCCGCCGAAGAGGCCGCCGCCGCGGCCGAGGCCCACGCCGCCGGTGCAGGCAAGCAGCAGTACAAGGAGGTGGACGTCCGGCGGCTCGGCGTCGGCGAGCGGCAGGAGTTCATCGAGCGCGTCTTCCGCGTCGCCGAGGAGGACAACCAGCGCTTCCTCCAGAAGCTACGCAACCGCATCGACAGGTAATTGTATTAACGCATGTAGTAATTAATTAACCTACCTAATTAATTACTCCATGCATGCATGCATATACATATTTATCTGATAATCTCATATCTCGTCTTCGGATTAATTTATCTGACAATCTCATATCCATGCATGCATGCATGCTGCTGTACTGTAACGTAGCTACTTAATTAGCTTAGCTTGCTCTGAATATACATATACATATTTTGCAAAAAAAAAGATTTTTTTTGAAAGATGAAAAAGCAATTACTCGATTACATAGGAGTAGCTTGTGCAGCTTTGAAGTTGAATCTTTCTTGACTACTAGTCAAACTACGCTGGTCCAAGTCCAACGCAGCTCAGTTAATCTTTATAATATAAATTAATCCAGCCTCTATATTAAAAGGTATCGATAAATCATATATTTCTTGGACAAAAACGAATGTAGGTATAAAGTTATGAAACGTAGCTATACGGGTACATGGGTTGTTGCATGATTTATACAGGTAGTTGGCTTGTTACACACATAATTAAGCTTGCACCTTTTTTATGGCCGCAAATTGAGCAAACCTTCTTCAACATATTGCAAGCCACGATAGGCATGCATTTGGAAAGATACATTTGAACACCCAAAAGTTCAAAGAAAACGAACATATCCGACCAGCCGGCCAGCCGGCCGGCGCCTCCTTTTGTTTTATCTTTTTTTTTTCCTGATGCAGCAAGACGAATATAATCTTCAATTCAGACTGATTTTTCTTACGCTTTGCGACTCACAGATGCTGGGAGGGTTAGTTGGGACAGCTCCATTAACCGTTCTAATTACATCGTATTAGGAATAAATGCGTACATATAATTGCGGTTGAGACTTGAGAGAGAGTAGCTAGGAGTAGGAGGAAGATAATTTAGGAGACAATACACCAAGAAGCAGAGAGCGATTGATATTGATGGAATGAAGGGCGCAGGAGCAGCTAGGCAGCAGCAGATGATGACCCTACCTTTTTCAATTATTAATTTCCATGTCTCTCTTATCAACATGTTTGGTTTGATCTGTTTCTGCCTGCAAAACAAAATCATGCAAAGATGAGAAATTATATGCTGAAGAAGAAAAACAACATGTGCTGGATATTATGGTTAATGAAGTCAGCTGACGTGTGCATGATGTCAGCAGCTGTGTGCCCCTTTTTCCCTTTCCCATTTTGGTGACATTGTTTTCGGCCTCCAACATGATGGGTGCATAGCTCCTTTTGTAACACTAGTAGGTTCACTTAAATCAAATTATTTTTTTCTTTTACTTTTGCTATTATTATTCTCCTGATTTTTCTTATACAATTAAGAAAGCTGCAACTTAATATGAACTCATTGTAACTTTCAGTTTGATTTGATTTTTATTTCCCAAATGAACCTATATACAGTTTGTGGCTAACTTTAGTATAATTTTGACGTTCTATATTGGCAACCGTGGATATGAAAGTACAAATTTTTAGGTCGAAGTTAGAAATTGCTTGTTTTACACTTTTACTTCCATGAGAAAAAAAAAGGTATTCGTGTTAGTTGTTGGATATTAATTCAGTAGTTCAAAAAAGGAATTCAATAAATGAGGAAAAAATCAGTCGGTTCACAAATAGATAGCCCGGTGATGTGTGTGCATATTAGTATCACTGGTAGTTAATTAGTTATTACATGCCTAGTAATACTTACTGGTTACATATATGTATTAATTTCAGTTTTAGCACACATTCTTTAATTATCAGTTACAGATAAGATGGCACTATACAAGCAGTTAGATTGAGCAATATACTTTTCTTGACCAAAAGTGCCATTTTATGTGGGGGTAGGAGAGCAACTTGCTTTCACATATGTGTATGATCCTCTCTTTTATGCACTTCCAAATGAAACAATCTTCCTGTCGATGGTCCCTGGCAGTAGGTTTGCTTAAACTAAAGTTGACATCCAAACAAACATTGCAACTGATCCCTTACGTGCTCCAAAGGGAATGAGTCAATGCCAATCATGGTAGCATGCATCAAACGTAACACACCAATCATTTCCCCGTTTAGTCAGTGACATAGCTCCGTTGACCAAGAGATAAAAATATTATTTTTTGACCTAAACTACTTTATAGGTAGATGACACAATGATTTGGACTAAACTTTGGTGACAAATATACTAAAATGTGAAAAAAATAACTATATTTAATACATACGTGGATGCCCTTCTGGAGACTATAGCAGCTTTAGATATTTATGATGCCTATATATATACACACACACACATACATACATATATCTATATATATGCCATATAATCCTGTTATGGCGCATATATATATATATATATATATATATATATATATGCCATAACAGGATTTGGAGGAATACGAACTAACGGTTTTGTTGGGTTTAGATTTTCATATCCAATTTTTCTGGTGGGTCGATTTTTGCATAAATTGAATGGAGACGACTTCACTTTTACAGTAATAGAGATAAAAAAAATTATGAAAAGGAAAAAGTCCAAATACCCCATAAACTTTGCATGGAAGTATGTCTAGCATCATGAACTTGAAACTGGACATTCAACCCCTTAGAACTTTGCAATACCATTCATATTACCACCTAAGATGATTTTGGATAGTTGTTTTGCATATTTTGAAAGCTTAAATATAACAACTTTGAATAACTAATATAACATATTTGCATATCATCAGTTGTTAGTCATTAATGTATCCTTATACAATGATACCATATTAATATTATGTTGATACTTGTTTGTTAGTGAGAACTAATAAGAGATAAAAAGAAAGATTTAAGTAGAGATTTTAATATATATGTCCAATGTGTGTGTCACATGATCAAA
Source organism: Oryza officinalis (assembly GCA_008326285.1). Lineage (NCBI taxonomy): Eukaryota > Viridiplantae > Streptophyta > Magnoliopsida > Poales > Poaceae > Oryza > Oryza officinalis. Next base: position 35,052,902 of record BDMV01000006.1, on the reverse strand, counting down.
CTCATCCAAGTTATATATAAATTAGATAAAAAACAATTTGTAAAACCACCTTAGGAGGTTATATAAACGGTATTGTAAGTTTTAGGAGGTTGAATGTCCAGTTTCAAAGTTTAGGGTGCTAAACGGACTTTTATCCAAAGTTTAGTGGAGTATTTGAATTTTTTATACAAAAATAATAGCATTGTTGTTAAACAAAAATGTGAGAGAAAAATTGGTGCATGCATGCAGGGTGGGCATCGAGCTGCCGACGGTGGAGGTGCGATTCGAGCAGCTGACGGTGCAAGCGAGGTGCCACGTTGGCAGCCGCGCGCTGCCGACGCTGCTCAACACGGCGCGCAACATCGCCGAGGCGGCGCTGGGGCTCGTCGGCGTCCGGCCGGGGCGGCAGGCGACGCTGACCATCCTCAAGGGGGTCTCCGGCGTCGTCCGCCCGTCCCGAATGACGCTGCTGCTAGGCCCGCCGTCGTCGGGGAAGACGACCCTGCTCCTCGCCCTCGCCGGCAAGCTGGACCCCTCGCTCCGCCGCACCGGCGAGGTGACCTACAACGGGTTCGAGCTGGAGGAGTTCGTGCCGCAGAAGACGGCGGCGTACATCAGCCAGACTGACGTCCACGTGGGCGAGATGACCGTCAAGGAGACGCTCGACTTCTCGGCGAGGTGCCAGGGCGTCGGCACCAAGTACGGTACGTACGTGCAGCCTAATTACTCGCACCACGATATCGATGATGATGAACAATAATTAATTAACGATTTGCTATATATTTATCCATAAATTTTCGTAAAAAATATTCAAATACAAATACAGTTATAATTACATTATAATTTACATGTAATTATAATATAGCTTTCAAATAATTTTAAGTCATTAGATTCTTTTAAGATTATATTCATGCAATTTGGATAGAAAAAAAAATCATAGTGCACGTACGGACGAGGAGATTCGATTTCACGACTTTCAATAGCACGTTACCACTAGACTTTTGAAAAGTTACATATACAAGTTATATATGTTGTAGTTACATGTAAGTTAAAATTTAATTACACTATAATTATATATTATATTTATATTTGATAAATTTTTAGAAGAAAATTTGTCAACAAATGAATTAATAAATTTTCGACATTAATTTATTAATTCGATCGATCGATCATGACCGTTGGATGGGAATTGGACGGTGCAGATCTTCTGACGGAGCTGGCCAGGAGGGAGAAGGAGGCCGGCATCCGGCCGGAGCCGGAGGTCGATCTCTTCATGAAGGTAATTAATTAACTGGAGTGATTAATTATTTTTTTGATAATGAGTGATTAATTACTACTACTCCAATTAGCAGCTTTATTAAAACAGCACGTGGTACAAGTGCACTCGCTTTAGTTGCAGGGTCTAAATAATTAGAGAGTCCTTATATTATGCACAGTAGTCAGTGGTAATTTCTACGTGAATCGAACTAGTTTCCGTGCAATTTGTACCTTGGTAAAGGACATGAAAATGAACTCGATCGAGCAAGGTTAATGACAAACACGATCTTTGCGAAAACGACGTCTCACAATCGATTAGACGTGTAGCACATGGGAGTGTAATTAATAGTGGTGAGTAGTTGCTAACTATGCTTTGTTTCAATTGGAAAAGAAAAAAAAACTATGCTTTGTTTCGATCGAAGATAATTATGATTTGTTTACGTGACGCGTGATTAACTCCTCCTTGCAGGCTACTTCAATGGATGGAGTCGAGAGCAGCCTTCAGACAGATTACACCCTCAGAGTAATGAGCTATTCACGACTTCGTTTAATTTGTTATTATTTTCTTTTCACTTCCATAACACTCCAAATTAAGCTGATAGTAACATCATTGACATAATATGATTTAAAAACAACAATTTAGCACAAGATTTCCTCATCATTATGTTACCTGAGAAAAAAAAAATGATCCAGTCTTGATAGAGAAGACGCAAGGGACAAACGCGCTCCAAAAAAGATTCACAACTTCGATTAATTTATTATTTTCCCCTTCCATAACACTCCAAAATTAAGCTGATAGTAACATCATTCACACATGGTTTAACAAACGATTAGCGCAAGATTTCCTCACCATTATGTCATCAAACGGCAAAAAAGATTCAGTCTTTGACAGGGAAAACACAAGGGACAAACCATTCCAATTCCAATGAATCATGGGCATATGATATAGTTGGACTTGGATGCAAATTGTCCACAAGCAAACAACAACTAACCATGACCCGGGTTGGTGCCATTGTTTGGTGAACACTGAACACCAAATGGGAAAAGGAGAGATTTTTTCTTTTCCAAGGATCCAATCAAACCACCAAGTCCACTACTTTGATTCTTGGGCACACACTGCTCCTACTGATTAGTAGTAGCAGGAGGCAGGAGGGAGTGGGTTTGTTTGCTGACTCTCTTGAGTCTTGACCACAAAGGATGGTTCTTCCTCCTCTTCTTCTTCCTCCTCACCTACTGCTAATTTGGGAGCTGGAGCACAATGGAGTTCTTGTTGGTGGGGCATCCTTGTAGCTTTGGGAGGGGATTGGGGGGTTGGTGCACCCACTTGGCCTGGTGGAAATGGCGTCACTGGATTGGGGCGCGCGCGCGCGCACCCATGGTGATGATGCCCACCACATGTTTGTTGATATGCTCAGCCAAAGCTTCTGCTTCTTATCAGCTTTACCCTGAGCACTGGCCACGTAGTGTACATAATTACATTGGTAGGTGAAGTTTGAAAAGAGGATTATATTTTTTGAGGGGCAGTTGACAGTAGCTTTCAGGGCATTAAGCCCATGTTTGACATGGGGTTAGCAGGAATTAGTCATGTTAATTTAAACTGTCTTGATTGCGACGGTTGCAAGTTGCAACTGGAGCTGGTGAAAAATATTTCTTTTGACTGAATTTTCTTGGGAGCAGATACTGGGATTGGACATATGCGCGGACACGATCGTCGGTGACCAGATGCAGAGGGGGATCTCCGGCGGTCAGAAGAAACGCGTCACTACCGGTAAGTTGCTTCCATCACCATTGTGTCATGCTCATTTCAGCCCGTGAAAGGAGCTCCCGCTCTGTGCCTTTGTTTCTTTCTGGTTTAGAGGGTAGAACGCACAGATGTACGAATTAAACTAAATTTAAACTTAGTAGGGCCTGAAAGGAACTTGCAAAAATGTTTTTTAAGTCTTTCTAGAAGACTATGATGTGTAGGAGACAATGCAATTCCGGTGTCACATCTTGTGGTTCCTACTGGCAAAAAGTGTGGTGTTCATGAGATATATGTGTACCTCCGAGGTCCACACATGAAGGGGTGCATGAGCACTTGATTGGAGTGGATGCTGTATCGTACTGGCATCTTGTGGTTAAGGCACTGCATAGTTGTTGGATGGTCACTTGTCCAGGGACCACTCTTATCCTCTGAGGAAGAGCTTTAGCTTGTTCTTTCAGCAGCTTATACTGTAGACAGTACCACATTGTAGGTTATTGGGTTCAATGTGATACCTATTAGAATGAACCAAAAATACATGGGGGCAGAGATATGACCAAGTATTACTTTAGGAACTACTGCATTACAGGAGGGTTCAACTTTTGCTGGATCCTGTTGTCATATCGATTTTGGTTGGAAAAGCTATTGCTAAATACTCTGCATTTGTTACAGATAACAATGAATCATACATGTTCAGAAAAAAATACTGTGCCTTTTCTTTTCCATTAAATGCATTCACGTAAGAACATTTTTGTTATTGCCCTAAAAAATGAGCATTTTTGCAACAAGAAGCACTTGAAATTCTTTACATTGTTCTAATTATGGTATTAGCTTCTATAGACATGTAACAAACCTAATGCATGAAGATATTGTGTTATGTTTGGCGCTTGCAATCTAAATTATCTGTTCTGGATTGGCGCTAGCATGTTTACACTGGGAAACTATTTTGATCACTCGAGGGGATGTCCCCTCGTTTGTTTAAAGACATCCAAATAGTTATGAAGAAATACCGAAAAATTTGGCAACATTCATACAACATATATATACCACTTCACAAAATCTTAGTTCCAAATTCAACTCACACATTGAGATATAAAAAAGACAAATTCAGCGTATGAATAGTAGTGGTACTATTCATGTCCGAATTTGTCCTTTTTGTTTCTCAATATGTAGATCGAATTTGAACTAGATTTTTGGTGGAGTGATAGATGTCGCTATATTGTCAATTTTTTTATAATTATTTGCATTGAATTTGGAAGAAAAAGGTACAAGAGGGGACATCTGCTTGAGGGATTAGAATCCGTTCCCGTTTCCATCCCTGATATTCCGATGGCATATTTGTTTCTGGCATTGTCGTTTCTGATTCCTTTCGACAAAGATATGGTTTAGAAAATGATTGAGCATTTTTCCGACATTCTGAATTTCTGATTGCATCCACTCCTAGGTAGATTCACCACTGCCGCCACCATTGCCTTCTTTTAACATGACTATATATAAAAATATTTCCATCCTATATTATTATTTTTTATATTTCATAGCTGTTTCATACAAAAGATACCAATCACAGTTGGATTGTGGGGACTGAACTCATGTCCAAAACATCATATATTCTGGAAGAAAAGGTGTACATTTTCTTTTGCATAGTTAAATTATATGGCTAAAATCTAGAATGCAATTCTTTTTCTTGTAAAATATTTGTTGAGAAGTAAAAAACACAAAACCTAGCAATTCAACAAATGATCAGTATGAACTATGAAGTAAGCGTTGTATGTGTTTCCGGTGAGTGGGGTCGTTTCAGCTCCCCTTCCCGTGTTTCCTCTTCTCTCTTAATGAAATGATACGCAACTCTATTGCATATTCAAGAAAAAAAAATGTAAGGATGCTAACAATGAAACAAATTTGCTCATTTGGAATACAGGTGAGATGATTGTCGGTCCAACAAAGGTTCTATTCATGGATGAGATATCTACTGGATTGGACAGCTCCACTACATTCCAGATTGTCAAATGCCTTCAGCAAATCGTGCACTTGGGCGAGGCAACCATCCTCATGTCACTCCTACAGCCAGCCCCTGAGACATTTGAGCTATTCGATGACATTATCCTACTGTCAGAAGGCCAGATTGTTTATCAGGGACCCCGCGAATACGTCCTTGAGTTCTTTGAATCATGTGGATTCCGCTGCCCAGAGCGCAAGGGTACTGCAGATTTTCTTCAGGAGGTAACATCAAACTGTTGTATAATTTTAGAAGCTATGTTTTTCAAAGTTTCAAATGTGAATATACTTGAACAGCTTTATTTTGTCTATTTTTCAGGTGACATCAAAGAAGGATCAGGAGCAGTACTGGGCTGATAAGCATAGGCCATACAGATACATTTCAGTCTCAGAATTTGCACAGAGATTTAAAAGGTTCCATGTTGGGCTCCAACTTGAGAATCATCTCTCAGTCCCATTTGACAAAACTCGTAGCCATCAGGCTGCTCTTGTCTTCTCGAAGCAATCGGTTTCAACAACAAAGCTCCTCAAGGCATCCTTTGCCAAGGAGTGGCTGCTCATTAAGCGCAACTCATTTGTTTACATCTTCAAAACCATACAGGTGAGCAAAGTTTCCTGTTCAGTCTTGCCACTTCTCAAAATACACAATGCAATGGACTGACGACACCTTCTGCTGGTGAACTTTGAAGCTCATCATTGTAGCCCTTGTCGCGTCGACAGTGTTTCTGAGGACCCAGATGCATACAAGGAATTTAGATGATGGCTTTGTGTACATTGGAGCACTACTTTTCAGTCTGATTGTGAACATGTTCAATGGTTTTGCTGAGCTCTCTTTGACCATCACAAGGTTGCCAGTGTTCTTCAAGCACCGGGACCTCCTCTTCTACCCTGCTTGGATCTTCACTCTACCGAATGTTATTCTGAGAATCCCGTTTTCCATCATCGAATCTATAGTCTGGGTGATTGTTACATACTACACTATAGGATTTGCCCCCGAGGCTGACAGGTACAAACAAAGCAGAAAAAAAAATTAACATGATTTGGGATGTAACCTTTCTGTCCACTTAATTGTCATCTTTCTGCACAGATTTTTCAAGCAGTTGCTGCTAGTGTTCTTGATCCAGCAGATGGCAGGTGGGCTTTTCAGAGCAACTGCTGGCCTGTGCAGATCCATGATCATTGCTCAAACTGGAGGAGCCCTAGCCCTTCTCATATTTTTCGTTCTTGGAGGATTTCTTCTGCCAAAAGGTGTATTACTTATCTAATTATTTTCACTCCATGTTTTCTCTGCATATAAATATTGCAGCTCTATTGAACAGTACTTTGCCCTTGACTGTTAACAGCATTCATCCCAAAATGGTGGATCTGGGGTTACTGGATTTCACCACTGATGTACGGGTATAATGCTCTAGCTGTCAATGAATTATACGCTCCTCGGTGGATGAACAAGTTTGTATTGGTAAGCTCATCACAGTACTGCCTTTTCACTTGTTTATGTATAGAGGTTCTTTACAGTCCTCAAATATAGAGGTTCTTTACAGTCCTTGAGGAAGTATCGCAAGGTACAACAAATTAACACTAAAAAAGTCTGGTACCTTGTAGTACCGCCTCAAGGACCTTAAAATCCCTTGCGAATATGTTTTCTGACAAGTTGTGCGCATCTTGACAGGATAACAATAACGTTCCTAAGAGACTAGGAATAGCTATGCTGGAAGGTGCCAACATCTTTACTGACAAAAATTGGTTCTGGATTGGAGCAGCAGGGCTCCTGGGTTTCACCATCTTTTTCAATGTGCTTTTCACTCTGTCGCTCGTTTATCTGAATCGTAAGTATCTGAATTAGAATCCAAATGCTTTTGTGATCATAGTTATTGGACCAATACGTGATTTGCTGGTTCTTTGATTGTTAGCTCTTGGCAAACCACAAGCTGTAATATCTGAAGAAACTGCGAAGGAAGTGGAAGGCAATGGGGATGCAAGACATACAGTAAGAAATGGCAGCACAAAATCAAATGGTGGAAAATACAGTAAGCAACTCTGACTTGAAGTCATAATTAAATCTGAAAAAATGAAAGTTTTTAAACTGAGGATTAATGATGCGATTATTTCAGAGGAAATGAGGGAGATGAGATTGAGTGCTCGTCTGAGCAATAGTTCATCGAATGGAGTTTCACGACTAATGTCCATTGGTAGCAATGAGGCTGGTCCAAGAAGAGGAATGGTTCTTCCGTTTACCCCTCTATCCATGTCTTTTGATGATGTGAACTACTATGTCAACATGCCTGCAGTGAGTTTACCTATGCTTAACTTCTCTTGGCATCTTGTCCTGTTCTCTGTCTTACCCTCAATTGAAAATATATAATATTTGATTGAAATTAATGTTATCTACATAGGAAATGAAACAGCAAGGAGTGGTGGATGATAGGCTCCAATTGTTACGTGAGGTTACTGGATCATTTAGGCCTGGAGTGCTGACAGCTCTCATGGGGGTCAGTGGAGCTGGAAAGACAACTCTTATGGATGTTTTGGCAGGAAGAAAGACTGGTGGTTACATTGAAGGAGATATGAGAATTTCCGGTTATCCTAAGAACCAAGCAACATTTGCAAGAATTTCTGGCTACTGTGAGCAAAACGATATACATTCACCTCAGGTCACAGTTAGGGAGTCTTTGATGTACTCTGCTTTCTTGCGCCTCCCAGAAAAAATAGGAGATGAAGAAATAACAGATGATATCAAGATTGTAAGTCATGTCTTTTTTTCTTGTCGCTGACACTGCATTTTTTTCATCGTCAGGGTATATTATAAGTCATTACTTTTGTTTGTCGATACATTATTGTCATCAATTCATTAGGGTGCAATTCTTAATTCTGATATATATCAATCAGGTGTTTTATTTTTTTATGAATATATGGTTAATATCTGATTACTTAGATTAGTTGTCACAATTTGTCAAACTCACATGTTCCATTGATTGCAGCAATTTGTTGATGAAGTTATGGAACTAGTGGAGCTTGACAATCTGAAGGACGCGTTAGTTGGCCTGCCAGGAATCACAGGGCTTTCAACAGAGCAAAGGAAGAGATTGACAATAGCAGTGGAGCTTGTTGCGAATCCCTCAATCATCTTCATGGATGAACCAACTTCAGGTCTTGATGCAAGAGCAGCAGCCATTGTTATGAGAACAGTGAGGAACACAGTTGACACGGGACGGACAGTGGTTTGCACAATACACCAGCCAAGCATTGACATATTTGAAGCTTTTGATGAGGTGACTATGAATAATTTATTTAACTAGTAATTCCACCTTTTCATAACTAAATGATAACCTGAGCTCAAACTTTCGTGCAGCTCCTACTACTGAAAAGAGGAGGGCAGGTGATATATTCTGGGCAATTGGGTCGTAATTCCCAGAAAATGATTGAATACTTCGAGGTACAGAATTACAGATGGTGATTAACTTTTGCTAAGTGGAAGGTGTGTTATGAATAACTAGAATAAATTTACTTTTCTAACCAATCTGCTATTTAATACTACCAGGCAATTCCTGGTGTTCCTAAAATCAAAGATAAGTACAATCCAGCTACATGGATGCTTGAGGTCAGTTCAGTTGCTGCAGAAGTACGCTTAAATATGGATTTTGCTGAATACTATAAGACATCGGACCTGTACAAGTAAGCGAAACATTTTTTTTTCTTCTACTTTTAAACTCTTCTCTGTCTTCTCAAAGTGTTTGATTGTTGTATGCCAGTTCTCATGGAATAGATGGGCTGTGTTTTCAGGCAAAACAAGGTATTGGTGAATCAGCTAAGTCAACCAGAGCCAGGGACATCAGATCTGCATTTTCCTACAAAATACTCTCAATCCACCATAGGGCAGTTTAGGGCCTGCCTCTGGAAGCAATGGCTGACCTATTGGCGCAGCCCAGATTACAACCTTGTTAGATTTTCCTTCACTTTGTTCACAGCCTTGCTACTCGGCACCATCTTTTGGAAAATCGGCACCAAGATGTAAGTACTTTACCTTTTTTCATCTTTTACTCCTTAATCTTAATGCATCAGTATCTGAACTTTTGGTATCTTATGGTTCAGGGGAAATGCCAATTCTCTCAGAATGGTCATTGGAGCAATGTATACAGCAGTGATGTTTATTGGTATCAACAATTGTGCAACTGTGCAGCCAATTGTGTCAATTGAGAGAACAGTTTTCTACCGAGAGAGGGCTGCTGGGATGTACTCTGCAATGCCCTATGCAATTGCTCAGGTAATTTATGGTGATAGCTAAGGCAGTTAAGGTATAATTTGTTTCCAGGAGTTGCTCAACTCTTGATACTTTCTTGTAGGTTGTCATGGAGATACCCTATGTGTTCATCCAAAGTGCATATTATACCCTCATTGTTTATGCCATGATGAGCTTCCAGTGGACAGCAGCCAAGTTCTTCTGGTTCTTCTTTGTCTCCTACTTCTCCTTTCTCTACTTCACCTATTATGGTATGATGACTGTCGCAATCTCACCAAACCATGAGGTTGCAGCCATCTTTGCCGCAGCGTTCTATTCCTTGTTCAACCTATTCTCGGGATTCTTCATTCCAAGACCGGTGAGTTGTTTCTTAGATCAAACCATTTCTTATATGTTTTATGCTTCTTCAAAGATCAAACTGATGGTGTTATCCATGCTTTATTTCAGAGAATTCCCAAATGGTGGATCTGGTACTACTGGCTTTGCCCATTGGCGTGGACAGTGTATGGGCTCATAGTGACACAATATGGAGACCTAGAAGAGATCATCTCAGTCCCTGGCCAATCCAACCAGACAATCAGCTACTATGTTACTCATCATTTTGGATACCACAGGAAATTTATGTCAGTTGTTGCACCGGTGCTCGTGCTCTTCGCTGTGTTCTTTGCATTCATGTATGCCATTTGCATCAAGAAGTTGAACTTCCAACATCGATAGGAGCATTGAAACAACAGACAGAATCTGGTGGGGATTTTTTTGGTTTCGAACCAAATCTTCTTTTGTCCTTCCCCACAGAAAATATCTTGTTTTGTATTTACATTTTTGTGGTCTATTTATGCCCATGTAAATATGCTAGTTGGTTTTTCTGTATTCCATAGATCGCCAAATGTGGCGAGGCTTCATATGACCTTTTAGCTTTGAAAATGTAAACGTTGTAAGAGCATTGTTGTGAGAAATTTTGTTCATGGCCTATTCTTCCATTGGTTTCCTTTCTCACAACCAATTCTCAATAGAAATCAAGTGTAGTGACCACAGGGTCTTATAAATGGTTAAGGTCCTGTTTCGAATGCAGGAATTTTCCATGTGAAAATGCTGTAAGTTCCTGGCCTCCTTTGGATTGCAAGAATTTCATAGGAACTTTTGTATGTTTTTCACACGAATGAACTCAATTACCACAGAGATGGGGAAAACTTCTCACATTCTTAGAGTGGGTACAATAAGGTGATATAAAAAGGTTGTAAAAGTTGCCATATCACACTTATACTTATGTGAAGGAGAGAGGAGAGGGGAGAGAAGAAATGCAGGCTACAAATTTGTAGCTAGCTACAACACAAGCTCTAATAAACTATGTGAGAGAGAGGTAGGCCATGTATTATAATGGTTTAGTATGTTTAAGGTGGGCTACTAGGTTGGTTGTACATGATGTGTTAGTTTGGAGCTAACAGTTGGCTATATTATTAAACTTGCTCTAAAGTAGGCTTAATATGTAGCTTGCAAATTCTAATATTAGGGGTTCACAAGATTTGTTTTGCAGTAATTACATCTCCGGTCATGTTTTTTTATTTCATTTGGAGTGATTCTTCTACTACAGTAGTTGACTTAAAAAAAAACTAGCTTACCGCATGTTTCTCTACTACCATAAAAGCGGAGTCATCCACCTCCATTTTTCTCCCACCACCACCATCACTACAGATCATGTTTTATTCTCAATCCGCCCTCCCAGCTCATTGCAATGTAGAGGCATGTTACTAGTCTTTGGGAGTATCAATATAGGATTTATGCAAGGAAAAATTTATGCATTTCATATACTAAATACTAAGTTTCTCATGTTGTAAGCTCACTATCGTTTCATTGCTTATAATAAACAAATGAAAGGTTTATCGGATTGTGAACATATCATATGTACAAGAGCATTTACATCCTATGGAAAAGGGAAACAATCTATTCCAACTGGTTTTGCAGTTCTTCAATTGTGAAGAAAACCAGAGTGCAGAATCAATAAGTAGTATCTATTAAATAGCAAAACAAATGCTTTCTAGATGTGCTGCACAAAAAGGTTATACCAATGTTGCAAGATATTCGTCAAGGATGCACAGCTTTTACGTCCACCTTTTCTGAGTACTGGAATTTCTTGATGAAGATGTTGCCTGTGTTAATCTCACCTTTCCTGTGCTCGTAGACACTGCCAAAAAAAAATCATGAACACTTTGCAATAGCACTTGTACATTAGTGATAATTCATATGGAATTTTTGAATTTATTATCCCTTATTATATACTAGCTTGAACTTAATCATGATCATTTTATCGAGCAAAATGTACACTTGAAGTACTGTTAGTCTATACATTTTTCTTCGCACAAAATTGCAGCTAGTTGTTGGGAATTTGGGCCCTAGTTTGGTCATATGTATAGCTAATAAATCATTAGAATGCTTACGATTATGGTTTATATTTTTGGTGGACACTCCAGAAAACCAAGCAAAAACCGATAAATTTTGGACAAAATTCAAAACAAAATTTTGAATTCCAGAGTTCTGTCAAGCCTGGTTCTACAGAAGCCTGGTTCGCGGGATATGATGGTTACGGCATGTCTACATTTGGAGAAGGTGGTCAAGGAGATTTTTACCCAACGATATGGGTGACAATCTAGTCTTAGGATGGGTGGGTGATTAATATTCCGTGCATTTGGAAAAGATGGTCAAGGAGTTGTTTATGGGTGACGATTAAGTCTTAGGATTGATGGCCCTCAATACTCAATGTTGTCCTCTTTTTCCTTTTTGAGTGTGGTTGTGTCTGTTCGGCTGTGTACATCTTAGTTATATAGAGGCCAGAAGTGTTCTCCGGAAAATTGTATCACCTTGTTGTAATTGACTGAGTTCAATAAAAGCTTCCAAGAGTTACGTCAAGCATCCACCAGAAACAGAGTGAAATGGTTGAAATTTCAGGGTTGCAATAACTGAACAGTAAAAAGGAATAATTGTTCGAATTTGGCGAAAAGCTGAGCATTAGTGTCAAACATAATTTTGGTTTTCTATAAATGGGGGAAAATATAGGAAAATTGTTAGAAAATTGAGAAGAACTATGAAGAGGTAAGGAAAAGTGCCCGGTAGAACTCAGGAGGTAAGTTCATGCTGTGGAGTTGGGGATTAACCATTGAGGAATCTTTCACAAGTATAGCTTCACATAATTGGGCTTACTGAACCGTAGCTTCATGGGCCTTTTGGACCATTAAGAAACTTTTTTTCACATTTTTCCATTCTGTTCTGGTTGGAAACCATAGATACTCCTTCCAATCATAAATATTTGATGCCTAGGACAAGATTTGGTCATACTTATGAAATGACAACCAGCAATTTTATATTTTAATATGTTTATAAAACCTAATAAGTTTATGATATTATGATAGCACTTTTTGGGACAAACCTACCCATACCATTTTTCTTGTTTTCAAACTAAATATTTGATGAGAAACTATTGATGGTAGGAATGTGAGAAGTTTGGCCAAACCTTCCCCTAAACATCGACTATTTATGAACAGATGAGTAATTCAAACTCTTTCTGTCAAAAATGTAAATTACACCTATGATTATTATTCGCAGCAAATTTACTCGTCAGTGGGATCCGTTAAAATTACATTTCTCTTCTCGAGTATATCAATATGCCATGGTGTGCACATTTTTTTCCCTGGGGGTACATTCTTTTCAAGAAATTCACAGTTACAAAGAAAGGAAGACTTGATAAGTGAACTTACTTGGAGATCTAGGAGGGGGATCTCTTAGTTTAGGCCACAAGGTAGGCGATTGTGGTGTTTTTAGTGTAGTTGTCTTCGGCGCTCGAGTGGCCACCTTATGCCTGTTTGAAAAGAACAAGTGCTTCATATGTTAGTATTGATGCTACAGTGCCAGAAACATAAAAGCGTACAAGAAATAGGTAACATTAAGGGCCATGAAATAAACATATCTACCATATTTTTTAGGATCATAGAGACTTCTCACGTACTTTGATCGGCCAGATTATTTCTCATCAACTAGTTGTTATCAATTTACTGCAGAACAGAAAGTACTTACAATCGATCCTTTGGGGTGCTTGGTGCCATGTGTTGCTCTTTCTTAGTGCTAGAGACTCCCTCCTGATCTGGGAAGAGGGTAAGCTCAACCACACTGCTCATAGAACAATCAGTTTCTGCACCCATGGAAAGACCACTGTCCGATATATCGCTTAGCCTCCCCTCTGAATCATCATAGCCAAAGCAAGGAAGCTCAGGGTCAACAGAATTATGCCCCATCTCACCCATAGAGAGCTTAGAGAGGCCCATAATCTCCCTTGACTGCTGGATATCATCGACCGATTGCATGGAACCAGCTTCAGAATGTCTGTCACTGATGTCAGAGAAGTTGTCAACATCAGACCCTGCTCTACTGCCAACGATCTTTATCCTTCCACCGGATGCTGTTCTTCGATGTTGGATTTTGCTTCCTAGCGATGATATGCCTGGGGAGGATGACGAATGTTTTAATAATGAATCGGCACGTTTAGTTGTTGCCCTTGGAGTATTATGACTCTGTAGTTGTAGTCGGTTGATTTCTTCATCCTTCTTTGCAATTTTATCTTTCAGCAGTGAGAGCTGCAGGTTGAAAATTTATTAGAGTAAGCAATTGCTTTTCCTATTATTAGCACTGAGAATAGCATCTGATGAGAAAAACTGTCATTCCATCTCATGCTGATGTAAAATTTTGCCTAAACCATATATTTTTGCACAAAATATGGATAAATTGCACCTCAGGTACAATAACAAGTAGAAAAACATATACAGATAACAGAGCCAGGTAAACCTTATTTGGTGCCATCGGCAAACAAGAACAATAACAGTGTCAGGAATAGGAAAATGCAAATTGTCACCTGCTCCTTGAATTCTCTGATATATTTGCCCTCTTTATTGGCCTTTGCAGCACCTAGCTCCACTCCAGAGACTCTCTCAGCAAACTTCAAAGTACTTAAAGTCTCTGCATAAGATGAGACATCTGGATTGACCTGTACAAACATCAGCGTCTTTGCATGGCCACCTACACATGAAAACTTTTAGGTTAAAAAAAATATGTAAAACAATGTTATACAATTGATTAGCAAAGGTAAGTACCCAAAGAATATTGCAGGACTTGTGTGAGCTTGCTGTTTCGGTATGGTACATGAGCATTCTTTTGTGATAAAGAAAATATAACATCTCCGAGAGCAGACAAAGATTTGTTGATGTGTTGTGCTTCCTTTAGTCTATCTCCTGTAGCAGCAGAGCGATCCACCCTCTCACTACCAGCAAGATCAACAAGATGTAACGCGCCACGCAAAGTAGCTCCAGTTTTCAAATCCACACCTTGAATGTGCATAGTAACTACACTGGAAGATTACTGAAAATAAGCTTATATAGTTATATTTGATTAGAAGCAGAAAAGAAATGGTATCGGAATCATGAAACAAGAAAATTTACCTGTGAGACCTGCTGCTTCTTTCATTCAATGCTGTCGCGCCTACAGATCTGTTCTCAAGTCCTGTTCTCATTAGTTCAATAACATCTGAACTTGAGTTGACAGGATGCACTGTTGCATCAGGAACAGCAAGCCCATTGGGTTGGCTGGCATTCAAAATCCCAAGTGTACGCAAGTTAAGGAAAAATAAGGAATCACTTTCTTGTGGAGGTTTAATGGTGTCTTATTACAAGATGGACATATATCTTGATTTTCTTTGATTGTGGTAAAGTGGTGACCAACTATGTTTCACGTAATCACGTTTCTATGAACTGAATCAACTTACAGCCCATAGCTAGGCATTGGATGCAGTTGTGCTGGGGTTGTTAACCAAATCAAAAAACTCGGTGATTTGATATTGACCACATCAACAGAGAAATTAAGGATAAATCTACACTGTGCCTCGGTTTCATCCATATCTACAATACGTCATTCATTGTCACTGAGACATTAGTGATGTATTGCAGACATTGTATGAAACTCAGTTGCATGAAATTGAAATGGATTGCCCTGGAAATTAATGTGCATAAGACTTTCCAGTGATTTCATAAACTACTTGTGCAAAATTGTCAATAGATTACTTCAAAGCCTGTGATCCAAAAGGATATTTCTTCTCTGAACCACTGTTGCTGAGGAGATCATGGATTTGTTCATTGTATATTTCAATCATCTGAACACTAACTTCATACATCACCGTGTCTCTTCTACTCCGTGAGATATGGAATAGGTCATTCAGAGCTCTGTAGTTGACACCCCAATCTTTCTCGGTTGCATTTTCAGGTCCAGTCTGAGATATTTGTAAAAATGGCATGACAAGAACATTAATGATGTCAATAGTACTTATCAATGATTAGATGAATAATATTCTTATGCTGAGAGCATCATACCATTGTGTATGTTTTCCCTGATCCAGTTTGACCATACGCAAAAATACAAACATTATAGCCATCAAGAACTGATCTAATTAGTGGTTGAATTTCCTTGAATACCTCATCTAGCCAGAAAATGAATAAACAAATGAACGTAAACTGTATGTTAGCACTGCAAAAATTTGGTACTGTCTCCGGAGAAATAGTATAATCAATATTGAAGCACAACGAATTTCACTTAAGTGTTGCTTTTATTCTTACCTTGACTAGCAGAGGGGCCAAGAACTTTGTTGAATTTGAACAACTTATTTCCTTCCTTTCCTCGTTTTTCAGGATTTGCTAAAATTAGTTGGCCATTATCACCAACATATTCAATTGTAGTAGATGTCTGATCCTCTCCAGGAAGAAAAGGCCTTATCCGGCAATGGACTCTGATATTTCCTGATAAATAATAAGCATATAATATAAGAAGTTGATAGGATTAAGGATATCATCAAATAAAATGAGCAATGCTGTTTGCTTTGCAACCTTTTAGCTCCTGAACCTCATTGAATAATTTTCTATTTTCTTTGAGAGTAGCATGATAATTTTCTGCAACATTCGTCAATACCTGAAGGCTTTGTCCTGCAGAGTTGTAATTGATATGCAAGTTATGAAATGACAATTACAATATGTCTATTCCATATGGACTAAAATAACTTATTTCATTTATTCTCACCTAGGTCACAAAGTTCTTCAGACCATCTTTTCTGGCATTGTAGGATTTCATGCCTGACGGAAACAGAAGACAACCTCAAATCCTGGTAGGGAACAATTTTAAGCTCAAATTGATGACTTTTCAAACTCTTAAAAGAAATAAAGTGGGAAAAAGTGATATAACCAATCAATACCTGAATGTTCTGTATTTGTAGACCAACAAATTGGTTCAGCCTGATTTCCTTTTGCTCCCAAGTTTGGCTTCTTGATTCCAGCAATGCCTCAAGATCTCTTACTCTCGTTTTAGAATCTTCTAGCATGAGCTCCATTTCCTTTATCCTTTGTTCCAATTTATTATTTGCCTGCAAAGCTCTAGTCGCCAATTCTTGAATATGTGTCTGATGTGAGCTTCTTTCTATTGCAAGCTCTTGCTTGAGTTGTGGTACTATATATTCAATGTTCTCCTTGTCCATCAAAAGCTGAAGTACCTCTTTCTTCTTAGATTCTAAAAGAATACGGGTTCCTTCATATGAGGATTTCAGAGCTTCCAGTTCTAGATTTAGCTTCATGATTGTATCATTACTATCTTCTTTCTCCTTCATCAACTTAATGATTTCATTCCTGTACTTAACTGAATTAGCTACATCTTTATCTGTCAGTTGATGCTTATCCTCAACCCTGCCATTATTTAAACTAACCATGTTCTCCTTCTCTCTCATCATCCAAACCATTTCTTCCTTCTCTTTCATCAATCTAATTATATCTTCCTTGTCCTTCAACAATTTTTCCATGTCTTCCTTATCCTTTGTTAATCTAGTTACATCTTCTTCCTTGTCCTTCACCAACAATGCCACATCTTTCTCAGCTAATCGTTTTTTATCTTCAGTTTTGTCTTTCTCCATCTGCAGAAAGAAAACGACTTATTATAAGCACACAGCAAATGAGTCAATAGAGTCAACTGCAAGTTCAGGATGCAGCTTCTCAAATATAAGCTTCGTCGCACAAAGAGGTTTAATATAAGCAACGTGCTGTACAGGAGAACCTAAACCTGTAGTGGCTTTGGCCTGAAGCTCTATAGACAATGATGCCTCAATGTTGATGCTCCGATCACTTTCAGAATACACTTCATATCTTCACACAGACAAGAGGGATCTTAAAATGGTGGATTCTCATTGATGACGCCTTTTTGGGTTACTGGCCTACTGGGTATATCATGCAAGTGCCAAGTGGTGACCTAGCAGAGCAGGCACCACCGAAGCTAGTACATTGATTATTTTCTTCCGAACCGAAACTCATATATCAGCTCCTTTAACAACTATTCAGGTGGATGGTTAAATAAAGCTAGACCTTAAGAAAAAAAAAACTTACAGATTCATGCAGTAAGGGGTTTTTCCTGGAATGGATAATTTTGTTTTATGGATTTTTTTTCCTACTTAATGCAAAGATGGAGAAAAGCTTTCTCAACTTCTAAATAGGTGTTACTTTGTGAGGATTGAAGAACTGATGCAGAATTTGACAGCAAATGAATTATTTGAAAGCAACAATAGCTATAGCTTGTGTAAAATATATGCAAAGATGGTGATATAAAGAGGTATCAATTTTACATAATAAGTAAACAAACCTTCATCTGGTGCACTGTATGATCTGCAGAAACCTGAAAACAATCAACAAAACATACAAGGCAATTTGCCATTTAAATTCAGAGTTTCAATAATAACTTGGAATCGATATTAAGATCACAGTCATTGAACTTTACATGTGCTTTTCCATTTGTTGCACTTGAGTTTACATGTGTTTGCTTACTTGTTCCACTTGCAAGTGCCTCTAGCACTCTTATCCTTGATTTGTATTTCTCTTCACGTGCTTTCATAAGGTTATTTTGCTGCATACAGGCAACTATTACAACATGAATGATCTGAGAAATAAGCAGGAAAAAGTACCCCTTACATTTCTTATATGCTCAGCCTGAGTAGAAATACGCCGCTCAATCTCCAGTATGACCTTTCTCAACAGGCAAGCAAGATGCTGTGCAAAGAATATTATATTCAACAGATGAAGGGGATAAACAACAAAAATATCAAAATTTTGAAGCATGAAAGGAACAAACTAACTGCATTGCTTTTGAGTAGCCTACATAAGGAATTTCTCCATTCTTCGTCTCAACAAGCTCATCAAGGATCACATTCACAACACTCAAAAGTGACTGAGTAGGGGCATTCTGCAATATTATTGTCATGAAACAGATAATAAAGATCATTGTTTTTGCAAGAAATATTTTTATTTCTCAAACAATTCTCGCAGACAAAAAAGTTACTATGTGAAACTTACGTCCAAGCTGTTGGATTTCATCATCTCAGAAATTTTAGAACTGGGCAGATCAGAATAACGTCCTTGTCTGAGTTGGAAGACATCATGAAAATTGTGTCCCGCATGGCGTGATATAGAAGATAATGTAGCCTGAGATAAAGGAGATGATGGTTCTACAATAGAAAGAGAAAATACATCATATCTTAAGAGCACACATCATACGAACCACTAGTTGTGTGGATCTACTGATGTGCAAGTTAGCAGCAGAAGTACATTTTGACCGTTAAAATTTGAGTTCTTCTATATTTTCAATGAGCAGTAAAAAAAATCGAACGATTTTGCAACGTTTTCTATGTAGCCCTCGTTGTGTTATTCATAATCCATAAAGCTAAAGTTTACTCAAAGTGCTAAACACACAGATAATGAGATTTCACCTGACATAGCCGGGCTTTTGGGGATTTTTCGTCTTCCTTCAGAATTTTGTGTGCCCAGATCATTCTCCTTTCTGGGCGATTCCATGCTGTGCATCATGCCCTTTTCTGGAAGGCTACAGCTCAAGCCTCCTACATCATGGGATACAAACTGATCCCTTAGTGCAAGAAGACAGGCAACAACGGATGATACTGGGCCCTGGATGATTGCCAATCATGTCAATAAAAAAATCGGATGGGAATGGGAAGATTGATCTTAATTATATTGTAGAAAGAGCTGGAAACCAACAGAGTCGCGTGGCAACGTTCTATACCCGACAACAGTTGTAGTATCATCGAGCATCCAAAATTATTAATCCGTGGAATTCCAAAACGACAACCCACTAACACATTGCAGAGGTTGTTCAGCTCTCATAAACGGAATCATTGAACAGCTAGTGATTCTCAGAGATTATGTTTAGTGACAAACACCCCCATGTGAACACATTTTGTAGTCCATGACCATCAATGTATGACCAAATTCAACTTCAAATAGCAACAGGAAAGAAATTAAGCTGTGAAAAAAAAGGAATTTTAAACCCCTATCCTTTTTTTTTCCTGAGAGTTGCAGGCTATCGCAAACCAAATTCAGTATGGGCTACCGGTCCAAGTAGAAAAACACGAGAATGGCTCATGTATCATTTGGCCAATCAACAAGCCGAACAATCACAACCCTCTCAACCACCTACACCGAAAGCAAGCTGCGATCTCCTTGGACGGGAAGCTCTACCCCGCAGCAATCAACTTCGGGTCCCTATCTACGCGACAATGGATAATCCAAAACAATTACCAATCCAATTCTCTGATGCAACGCGGAGGAAGGCTTACCGCGTGGAGGTCGGAGGGGGAGAAGGCAGGGAGGCCCATCCGCTCCACGGCCGCGAGGAACCTTCCGACATCGCCCTCCCCCGCCGCCGCGGAGCCCGCGCCCTGAAACAGCAGCGATAGCGGCGACGATCACGACCAGAGAGAGAGAGAGACGCGCGATGGGGGAAGGGGGGGTGAGGAGGCCTACCTCGTCGGAGGAGGCGGGGCCGCAGCCGAGCCTGCGGAGCGCGGCGCAGAGCAGCGCGCCGTCCGCGAGCGCCGCCCTGAGGTCATCCTCCGACGCGTGCGGCGGCGGGAGCAGCGGTCCGCCGCCGCCCCGCAGCAGCGCGCGCAGCCACGCGACCGCCTCGGCCCGCCTCCGATCGGCCGCGGCGGCGGACATGGGGACCGATGGAGGAGGCGATCGAGGCAGGCGGGGGACACGGTCGAACAGTTGGTGAGGCGGAGGCGTTTGACCCCCGAGGCGGCGGCGAGGAGGAGGAGGGGAAGAGGAGCTAAGCCTAAGCGCGAGTCGAGGAGCGCGCGCGGGGGAGAAGACGTGGGCGAGTGGGCGAGCGTAATGATGCCTCTGCTTCTGCATTGCAGCCTTGAAGGGAGTTGGTTCAAATTTGTGGCGTTTGACAAGACGAGTCTTTGGATTTTTTTTCTCTTTTTTATATAAGAAGGTACCTAGAGTAACTCTCATATAGAACCTAAAGTACGAAATGGCCTATTTGTTTTTTTAAAAAATGATCCTGTATTTCTATGAAATTTACTCTAGATTAGATTAAATCTAGAGTACATGAGAACTTATAGTATTAAAATCTTTAAACTATAGGCTTTTATCTCGTCACAGAAAACCCGAGATATTGTTGTCCTAAGATTTCATAAAACCATACTCTTAACCAACCTAAATCAATATTTTTAGCGAACTAAAGATAACAATTAACTTAGATGACTATAATATTTATATGATGGATTAGATGGTTCATAAATTTCAAATATAGTTTAGAACTCATTTATATATGCCAAATAAAAAAAGTCGGTTAATAATGTGGTTTTGTGAAAATATAGGATCATGATATAAGTGAGTTATATGTATGTGTTAAATTTTTTTGTGGTTTTTTACAACCTAAAATACAATACAGAGAGTTTGCTATAATTTACTAAGAATGTAAGTACAAGCTTAAAAAAACTAATTTATGAATATAAACTATCAAAACTCTAGCAGTGATTATACAACAGTACAAGACTCTCCAGTTGTTTTTCGTAATAAAAAAAAGAAGAAGAAAAACTCTGCCGGCGAAATAACAGGTGACATATACTCCAAATGTCAAACAATTTGGTAAAGCATGTGTCCGCGCTAGGTTTGGGAGATAAGGATGGAATCCACGCACGTAAAACGAAGCGACATATTTTCTTATGATTAATTAAATATTTGTTAAATTTTTTTTAAAAAATAAATTAATATGATTTTTAAAAGCAACTTTCGTATAGACACTTTTTGCAAAAAAAAATACACCGTTTAACAGTTTAAAAAACATATACGTGGAACACGAGAGAAAAGTTAAACCAAATACACCCAAATAAGACTAGGCATTCACTCCAGTTTATACGTGGGCTAGGAGCCCAGTACATATCCCCAATTGCTAACACAAACACTATATAAACCTAAACATAGAAAATTTGATCTTTGGCTATAAACACTCGCGATTGCTCGCTAATCATCGTTTACGAGGGCAACATTTAACTGCGATTAGCTATAATAAACCTTTCTAGAAAAGACGAGACAAATGACATCTTATCTATGGCCACCTCCACTCGAATGAATCACGAGGGGATAAAGAAAGAAACACCGAAAGCAGAGGCTTGGAAGGTGCCGGCCGGGCGGCGCTGAAACCGGAACTAGTTCGCCGGCGGTGACGCACAGGCGACGGCGACTCGCCGCCGTCGTTGTGTGGCCGATCTGAGGACAGCGTGCTCGAGTTCAGACTTTTTTTTTGTTGCTGAAACTGTCCGGTTCTTCAGAGTAGTTCATGTACGTCCAGGCTTGTACCAGCAGATACTACAAAATTTATTGGTTAGATACGTTGCAGATTCGTACTCCCATGGTTGGATCGACGTATCTAGATGCAGAGATTAACCTTTTTGTTTATCTAAAAGGAGATGTTGTTAGGTTAACGAAAATGAGATGAGATTATATGCAGAGATTAGCTAATTATATGCATTTGATCGTCATTATCGGTCGGATCCTCGCTGTATAGGCTCTCGAGTATACTGTTAGCACGTCATGACTCATGGGATAAATATTCCTTTTGTAATACTCTCAGCTGTCTAATCGTGATTAGTTCAACTAATTGATCACGAACCATTTATGGCGGCCATTATTAATTAATACTCTGCATATCATAATCGGTGATCAATTCGAACGGGAAAGGGTGCGAAAGAGAAAGAAGATTAAGACGTGGATTAGTGGCCATCACGTATGTATTCACGCTACGGCACGGGCGTGACGGATGCGACCAAAATTTTCCTTTTCCTGTTTTTTTTCTGCCGCCCTCTGCTTGACGTCGCCGCATGTCTATCGCGTACTGTTCAGACTTCAGACATCAAAGTTCAGAGTTCAGTTATTTAGCATAAAGCATTTCAGTTAACTGCTAGTAGTTGAAGGGACGTCCTTTTGTTGTAGTTAAATAATTTTTGATAATTATTGAAGGATACAAACAAATAAATTAAATGAAAAATGAATTTAAAATTGGTTTATCAGGTATTCATATGTAGAAAGGTTTTTTTTTTAAAAAAAATTGATCCGTTTAGTAGCTTGAAAATTTTCTTGTTTAGTAGCATTTCTCCGATTATACTCCGTCAGGTAGAAAAGAACACACCGTACTACTTGGTTTCACAAGTCGCAGGCTAAAGAGGAGCTTGAATTGAGTGATGAAACAAGGGAATTTGCCTTAACCAGGAAACTTAATTTGCATCATTTCATGGGCAGATCTGACTTTAATTAGTCTGGTGGGCTGTGTACACTACCAATTGCTGTCAAGTTAGCTTGGCAGTTGGCAGTGCTGTGGTATGTAACATGTATGTATACAGTGATGTTTTTTTTTTCAAAAAGAGGAATATTGATAAAGTATGTACCTTTCCTGTCAAAATCGATGCCCTATTTCAAAAAGGATAGGTGGAGAAAATCAGTACAGTTATAATTCACATTAGGGAAAAAAAGAAATGCAATCTTGAGATGGACAGAGACTTGCATATGATTGTAGGAAGATGGAGAATGACTGGGCTTATTCTTCCCTTTTTCTCTATATGGGCCAATCAAATGAGGCCTACTGATCAGGATAAACATTGGTATTTGGCCCGTGACAGAGCACATTGGCCATTGCAGATACTACTGAACTTAATTATCATGTTGCTTAATATTGTGAAGGGAAAATGTGTCAGAGAAATACAGTAATGTTTATGCTGTTATATGCACATATACGTATTTAATATTATGTGGGGATACATTTTTAAGCCGATTTTGTTTTTAGGTTGGTGTGCATTTGCCTACCTTTCTATTTCCTTTTCATGGGCCAACCCAGTGAGGTCTCTTAACAGGCCTAACATAGGGATTTGGCCCATAAAAGGGCTCATTTTTTGAGCCTTCTCATCTTTCTCAAAAGTATGGCTGGGATCAGATCAGATATGGCATCAAATTGTCCATATGAAACGCACCACAAGTCCTCTACTATCTGCAAAACTGCATGTTTTTGGCCCATGAAGGAGTTCCAATTGCCCATTACAGTTTACAGATACTACTACAGGACTTAACTTGCGTTTTGTATTTTTAGATAATGGATGAAATCCGATGAAGCTACAACCAATTATTACATAATTGTTGGCTTAAAACCGAAAAAATAACTATCATAAGACAATTAACCACTCCACCAACATAAGAAGAGATATAACTTATTCAGACAACAATCCTATTAGAAAATCTCCATCCAAAATTGACAAAAATCTATATAACCGTAATCTCTAAATTTTGGCATGCAAGATGAATGGATTCCTTCTCCTCATTACTCCTTTGTAGATTTGCCCAAAACCGAAGCCAATATGTTGCTCTGAAGAGTATCTATATATAAAATTTAGTTGGAGTTTTATAAAAACCATGTCATTCCTACTTAGCCAAAGAACTCAACTAAAGCAAATGCTCCTACTAATATAAGTTTTTTGGTTTTTGAGTCTATACTAACAAGAAAATTACCAAATATATGAGTAAAATATGTGATAATTTCAAACCAAAGGATACCAGAACAGTTCTCCAAAAAGAATTTCATGTTGCTTAATTTGTGAAGGGAAATGTGTTAGAGAAAAAAAGATTTTATGCTGCTATATGTTTAATACTCCTTTCTATTTTCTAAAAATATTTTTTAAATCTGATCTCTTTAGGTTAATTTGCATTTCACCTTTCTATTTTCTTTTCATGGGCCAACCTAATGAGGTCTCTTAACCCAACATAGGGATTTGGCCCATGATAAAATTGGCCCAATTTTAGAGCCATTCTCATTTTGAATTTTTATCATTTTTTATTTTTATTTTTTAAAGATTTGCAAAAATAATTTTAGGTTTCGAAATATTGCAAAAATAATCTCCTCTCGCCCTCTGGGAGGGCGAGTTTTAAAAATCGCCCTTCCAGAGGGCGATTTTTCCGACGTGGCAGACGGCCGTTGAGCGCCGTCTGCCGCGTCGCGGCTTTTTTGCAAAAAAGTCCCTTGCCGCCCTCGGCAAGGGCGTTTTTTTACTGTAGCACAGGGGGCTGCCTGCAAAAGGGCGGCCGCCCTGGCAATTTTGCAGGCGGCCCCCTTGCCGCCTTTACAGAGGGCGATTTTTGCCTGTGCGGCAGGGGGCCGCCTGCAAAAAAGAGGATTTTTTTTGAATTTTTCATATGTTAAACTATTTTAACTTTATTTAAGCAAGGTTATATATGCAACGTTAAATATAATAAAACTAATTTGATAATATAAATGTTGCTATATTTTTTATAAACTTGATTATGCTATATTTTTTTATAAACTTGATTAAACTTTTAAAAAAATTGATTAAAAAAAATCAAAACGACTTATAATATGAAACATGCAACAGATAAATTGTAGTATGTTTTATAAGAAAACAAATTTCCTTGCAATTTGCTACTGAGACACATCAAAACTGATTAGTTGTGTGTTGTCGATGAGAATATGGAAAAGGTAGAACTACAACTATAGAGGGGTGCGGCAAATTTGCAAGCAGCCCCCTCGCCGCCCTTGCAGAGGGCGATTTTTGGGCTAATCTCGCTCTCTGCAAGGGCGATTTTTGGTCGGCGTCCCATAAAGCCCCAATGGCCTGAGGAAGCGCTCATTTCAACCGCGCACAATTGCAGGAAAAAAACAAAGAGAGGTGAGGAAGAAGGAGAAGAGCCGTGAAGCCTTGTTGGTGTGCTTATTCGATCGCAGGTTAGTACAATATCCCGACGTATGGTTATATTTTGTGTCGCATACTAGTGTAATTACCATGTATTTGAAATTTGTGAGTAGATCTGTAGCACTTAGATGCGGACCCTAGATTTTTTGCGAGTAGATCTGTAGCACTGTGAGTAGATATGCTGAAATTTGTGAGTAGATCTGTAGCACTTAGAAGTGTGAATAATTTTAGGCTAGATTTGTTGTGCACACGTTTGGTCTGTAGTAGTACTATATTTGACCGTAAAATGAGAAGTACTAAGGGTGTTTGCAATATTTGATAGTTGTTTTTTTAAACCCTAGGATGCCAAGGCGTGGAAAAGCTACCAATTCAAGGTAACATAAATAGTTTCTGTCATATTATCTGTTATTCGTTGTGCATGAAATGAGGAATCCTAGATTAACGAGTTAGTGTGTTTCATTTATTGTTGACTTGTAGTTATCGCCCGAAGACCGGAAATGCCTTCAACCCATTGCCTCTGCCTAGCGGTGTTCCAGTGCCCATGTGCTGGTGCGGTGATCCTTGCAAGGTAGCCAAGTCCGATGAAGAGGAGACGTATATGCAGAGATACTGGATGTGTGCCAATTTTGAGTTTGAGCCAACACCTCTGCAACGCCGCATTAACTTATTGGTGAGAAACTGTTGTTTTGTAATAATTATTTGGTGTATTAAGTAGTATTGAACAACTTATTTGGTTAGTAAATATTGCATTTGTTGCAGACCCCTCCACCGCTATGTGATTTTGAGCAGTGGATCGATACCGAGATCAAGCCGGAAAACAAGGAGCGGTTGGAGTACATGTCGCGGTGGGATGCAGAGCGCAAGGAGAAGATAGAACAGAGATGCAAGGAGGAGGCTGCAGAAAAAGAGCACAAGGCTGAGGCGGAAAGGAGGCATGTTGCTGCGTATAGGGAGGAGCGGGAGCGGAAGCTTGAGCGTGCGCGGCGAGCGAAGGCAGCAATGGAGAAGAATCCCGATGCCCAGAGGAAGGGAAAGTGGCCTCGTTGCACTCAGTAGTATGCACGAGTTGGTAGTTGTATGGTGTATTGATGAATAATGTTGCCTACATTACAACCTCGCAATGTGTAGCGAACTAATGAACTTAAAATGTTATTTAGTTTGTCGTAAAGTAGTTCAAATCTGAAACAAAATATGGAGAGCAGGCACTGTGTGCGTGTACTGTGGTTAACTGTGCGACATAACGGACTCGATCGTCACGGTGGTTCATATTTCTGTATCTTCACGCGCCGAAAGTTTTTCGTCGTTTCGTTGAGTAGATGTAGCGAATGACATGAAAGGTTTTCGTGACATATGAGTAGGACGACCGAATAGAGTTATATACAAAAAGGTAACACAAAGTTACTAACTGTAAATATTATAAACAGGTAGCACTCGTAGCCTACTGGCGAGGCCTCTTATCCCTACCCCTCCTACCCTGCGCCCTAACGTGCCCCTGAGAGTACGTCAGCTTGTCAGCGGGCACGCCACGACCAGCGCGGACACCTGGTGCGGGCGTCTCCTGTGGCTGCTCCTGGCTCTGTGGTGGTGGTGCTCCACCAAGCTGAGAGGCGCCGAGAACGTCCTGCTCTGGGTCCTCCAGGTCGTCGAAGTCGTCGCCCACACCAGACCCGCCCGCCCCGGACCCGCCCGCCTGCGACGAAGACGCGCCCGAACGGAAAATTCCCGCCGGGTAGTATCCTCCTGCAGATGTCAAAAGTTAAGCAACATTCGGCCCAAATAGTACGTTTGTAGTATTCATCGGAAGACGCTTGCTCACCTGGCGGCTGACTGAAGGGAGGAGGGATGGACGAACCGCTCGCTCGGACAAAGGCCGACGTGCTAGGCGGAGTCGCGAACGGCCGAGGGATCGACGATCCACTCGCTCCAGCAGAGTGTCCTGTCGGCAGCGTCGGACCTAGTAGACATTCAGTTTATAATAACATGGCAAAGGTTTCGCATAGTGAGAAGGTACTTAACTAACCTGTGGACGCACCAGCACCGCGCGAGCTCGATCCTGGTGTCGGGCCGCGTGGACATGGAACAGTAGCTGTCGGTGGAGGTACCGCGTCCATGGCCGAACGACAAGAGAAGACGCGCAAGATCGAACGCATCTTCGTCTGCATCCGCTCGAACGTCAACCTCTACTCAACGTCGGTCAGGTGCAGTCCTGCGTCCAACCTCAGCATCACCGCGTTGATGTCGGCGTTCATGGCGCGTGCAGCGTCGGCCTGCAGGAATCATTATTAATTAGGTTTGGCATTCTCATATATACCAACCGCGTAGTACGAAAGTAAGAAGTCCAACAAACATGGACTTACCCCCAGGAAGTACTCCTGGTCACGGTGCACGGGGTAGGTGTCCCCGACGCCTGCCTGGTGTGGCTGTGGAGCCGCCGGGGTGAAGGTGACACGGGCACGTGTGCGCGGCAAGTACCACCGAAGGTAGGCAGTGTAGTTCTCCTCCAAGTGTGGGTGGACCTCGGCAATCACCTCCTCGGTGGCTACCAACCAGTCCTCCACGTACGGGGCGATCCGAGGTACCCACAGTGTCCCTGCGTGCTGTCCCCGGCGAGTCAACCTGCAAAGAACATAATGGTCATCGAACATTGAAAAGAAGCCGACATAATAATAGTAAAGTTGAAAGAGAAGTACTCACTGGTGCTCCTGGGGGGGGGGACGGGTATCGGGACGTTCACCGGAAAGCCCTGCCTCAGTCCGAACTGCCTCATAACACGGTAAGGGCAGTGAGGCTCGACGAAGATGTCGAAAACCAACGGCACTACCGTCAACTAGTATGCCGCGTCACGCGTGCACAAGGCAGACAGACCTAGAGGTGCTCTCCCGGCGACCACCTGCTGCGTGTAGGGCTCCCAGACGACGTCCGAAGGCTGCAAACGGTCGAACTCGAAGACGAACTCCGGGTAGCTCCGTCTGACCTGGACGTGGGCGTAACGGCGCTGCGTCACACGGAGAACCAACTCGTCAGAACTTCAGTCGCACATAATCTGAAATTTGAAATGAAAACAATTTGTACTTACATTGCGGCGGCACCAGTACGTGCCCATCGTGGGCCCGTCGGCTGGGTGGTCGGCTGCCGGTCCTGAAGCGTACACAGCAGTGTCGACGATCGGTCGGCCGATCGCGAACCGCTCAGCTGCCTAGAGCTGAAGAAGGAGAGGGCAGCCCGCGAAAATCGCTCCAGGATCTGTCTTGCAGCAAGCCTCGCACAGCGCACGGTACGTGGCTGCGAGGACTGCCGAACCCCAGCTCCACTGCGGCACGGCCCCTAGCTCCGCATCCGCGATCGCCCGGGCGTAGTGGATCAGGCCCCTGTCTACTGCGTGCCCGGTGGTGCTGGTGAACATCACCCAACCGAACATCCACAGTAGGTACGCCTCTAAGGAGCGTCTGAGCGAGTACTCGTCGGCGTCGGGGTGGAGCTTATCGGTCTACAACAAAAAGCAAACGATGTTAAATCTCGTAAGATTTCTAAGAAAGTAACAAAGTGTAAAAGTTAACTTACTGTGAACTGCAGCAGCCAAGCCTTCGTAGGCCCGGTGGTGGTGTATATGTTCACGGGAGCAACTGCAGGGATCCCAGGTAGCCTCATCACGGGAGCGAATTGCTTCGTGATATCCTCCCTCCAGGCACCCCAACCGTCCACTGGGCCGATAGCCTCCCCGGCTAGTGGAAGCCCTAGCAGGTACGTGACGTCCTGCAGCGTAGGTGCCATCTCCCCACAGGGGAGATGGAAGGTGTGCGTCTCCGGCCGCCACCGATCTACCAACGCAGCCAGCAGCGACCGGTCCGCATCCCAGCGCTTGGCCAGGTCGTTCTCGTCCGCCCGCGCCTCAACAAGCCTGCATAGCGCTATCAGGCCTGCCTCCCGCAACCTGCATACCGTCAAGTTCAACATTAGTACCACATATTTTCAAATAGGCAAAAAATGCCATCAAGTAATTAAGTTTTATCATACCACGGAACGTGTCGCGGATCGGCACGCAACAACTCGCGCGACGGGCGTGGACGGAAGGTGGTAAGCTGCGCACCCTGCACCGCCGACAAGTACGAACGGTGGCTCCTGTCCAGTGCCCTACTGAGGAGAGCTGGTGTATCGTCCGCCATACCTGTATACATAACAGTGATTACAAATAAGTAATTGATAACGAAAAAAACATTGCACAAATTGTTCATTACAATGGAAAATCAAAACGCTAAAGATACATTACAGAAAAAACAACAACATTACAATAGTTCATGTCCCATATGGATAAATATTACACACATGACAAATGACAACAACATTATAACTATTACATCAATTGGATCACCGCTAGACTAAAAGGATGACAGAAATAATCAAGTCATTGCATCGCCGTGCGACGACGTAGTCGCCGCACGAGAACGCCTAGGACGTGCTCGCCTCGTTGTTGTTCCTTCTCCCGATGGACGGCTGCCATCGGTTGCCTGTCCAGATAGACCTGAATCTGGGACGGTTGGAGATTGCGAATTCTTCGGGCATTTCTTGTAAGTATGCCCGCTCTCATCGCATTTGCTGCACCGTAGAGTCCTCCCCCCTTCCTCCGACTTGTCCATGTCGTTTCTGATGCGTCTCGACTGACGCCGTCCCTTTTTCAGCCTTAACTTCGATGGATCTGGAATGTAGAACACCTGTGGCCTCAGAGTTGTGTAAGATCCAGATATCCCGAACCCATATATCTCCTCCTTCCATGTATGAAATATTGCTTCTTTCCTGTAGTAGGGTGACACATAGATATCGGGAAGTATGCCGCAATCCCCAGCTGCTGCAAGCACATGTGAGCAAGGCAGATGTCTAAGCTTGGGTTTCATGCAGCTACAACTGCAACCGCCCTCTGCATGAAGCACACATTCCTGCACAGCTTGAACGCGGTTGATTCCGCGCCTTCTCCTGTCGACACACATGATCTCATACCTATGAACTTGGGTACCTTGGGGAATAACTCTGTGCTTCATAGCCTTTGCTATTTTGTCTTGCATATACTTTGTCACCACACTCCCAAATACAATGTTGTTATCAGGCATCGAAGGGGCAATTTTCTTGTATCTGTCCCTGAAGTATGCCTGAGTGCCATGAAGGATAAATTCCACAATACCGACCAGTGGGAGTCCTCGCACTCCTCGCATCACCCAGTTGTACACCTCGGCCAGGTTGGTTGTCATTATACCATACCGAGACCCGTCAGTGTCATACAATAGAGACCACTTTTCTTTCGGTTCATTCTCTATCCACTGCGAGAAATTATGTATTGATGATGCCGACCTTCTTCTCATTGTTGGCGGGTCATCATGTAGTGGACCAAGAGGTACTGGAGGATCGTCATCCTGTGGCCGACGAGATTGCTCGTCGGTTTGCTTTGTTGTCAGCTCATCCAACCTCCTCCACAACTCATTGAATTTTTTCTCCTGATTTTGACCACATAACCTCTTAAATAGATCCATCAGGTGCTTGTTCTTGAATTGCTTGTAGAAATTGGCTCCCATATGACGCATGCATCACCTACTCCGAACATCATGCCACCTAGCTGGAAGTCCCCTCTCCGGCCAACCATTCTGCAGGTAGTCAATTGCCTTCAACATGCCCGCATGACGATCATGAATGAGGCAAACATTGGGCCTCATCTGCACGACTTGGCAGCGAACTCTCTCCAAGAACCAATACCAGCTTTCGGTGTTCTCACTCTCCACAAATGCAAACGCCATAGGTAACACCTGGTTGTTCCCATCGGCTCCAATTGCCGTCAGTATCTGACCTCTGTATTTGCCTGTCAGAAAGGTTCCATCTATGCACAACACAGGGCGACAGTGCACAAATGCGTTGATGCAGGCACCTAGCGAGAAAAAGGCTCTTTGCAGCACACTCTTGCTCGGGTCATTAGACGACGGAAAGGTCTGAATGTCATAATAGGTATTGGGGTTTCTCTGAGCAATGGTGCCTAACAGACGAGGCAAGTTATCATACGATGCTTCAAATGTGCCATACCTCATCTCCAAAATCTTTTGTTTCGCCCTCCATGCCTTGTGGTAGCTTATAGTGTACTTGAATTTGTTTTCAATGTGCCTAATAATGGAGCCCGGTTCAAAGTCAGTGTTACAAACTACATCGCTGTACATCTCACCGGCAACAAAAGCTGAGGTGATGTTGCGGTGATACTTATCAACCCCTGGCAACCAACATGTGTGCTCACCAACAATGCTCACTTTCCAATAGTCATTCCATTTTCCCTTATATGCATGAACGCGCCACGGACAATCATCCTTCGTGCACTTCACGTCATACACATAGTTCGTAGACTTCACAACCCTAAACTCTCTATGCAAGGAGACCGCCCAATGCTTCACCGCCTCTTTCATGTCTTCCTTATGAGCATACCTGGCACCCTGGATTACCTCGTTATCCTTGTATTCAAAGGGTGCTTGCTGCCCCTCCGAGATAACAAGTTGAGAGAAATCATCTTTTGTCCAATCAACACGCATTACATCTTCCTCCTCGTCCGATGATTCATCGCCCTCCGCCTGCTCATTTTCAGAATCTTCCCTCTCCATTTCCTCAACAATTGCTTCGATTTTCTCCCCCTCATCCGCCACGCCTATTGCCTCCTCCAACCTTGCTTCGTTACCCCCAGTTCGCATCGATGGTCCAACATTCTCCACAACATTGCTAGGACCTTCACCATCCTCTGTTTGCACTGTAACACTGCTATCGATTTCATGCAATGCCACAAAAATAACAAGGGGCCAGGACCTTTCAAAGGCCATCTCCACATAACGTCTCCAGGACTCTGTGTTATCTATAGGCATTACTTCTCAATAATATCCTTCTGTTGCACGACTGACTACAACGGATAGGGACATTGTGTTCACTCTTGTATCCA
Source organism: Oryza officinalis (assembly GCA_008326285.1). Taxonomy (NCBI): domain Eukaryota; kingdom Viridiplantae; phylum Streptophyta; class Magnoliopsida; order Poales; family Poaceae; genus Oryza; species Oryza officinalis. Next base: position 35,020,627 of record BDMV01000006.1, on the reverse strand, counting down.
CTTTAAATCCACGTAGTAACCAACTATAGACTGACTCAAATGTTTTATCGGCTGGCCTATCGATGCCCTTCGATTTCATACTATATTCTGACAGATCAACACCATCTCGACCATATCTAACGTTGCCTTCACCGTGAACTATCTGAAATATGACCTTGCTTGCCATTATGCCTGATAAACAGTGCACAAATGAGTTTATTTCATACTACGAATATGTTGCCGAGATCATTCTGTGCCTAAGTTAAATTCTATAACATTATGTTCTCTGTTCTAGATTTTAAAATATACCGAATTGATTTTTTCATCTAGATGTACCGTCAATCGTACTTATTTTCTATATTTGTTCATCCAAATCGGTCAAATTACCTAAAATAAATCATGTCGTAATTCATAAATCAATAACTAAGTGCTACACATCCATTCAAATATTAAACAAAATTCTACGCAAAGAAATGTATACATACATAAGGACATATCCTACATATGTTCATTTAAATCGGTTTGTGCTAGGTCAAATTGACTAAAATAAATCATGCCCTAATTTTTAAATCCAGATTATAGTGGTACACAACTATTTAAATAACATACACATAGATCAGAATGTATTCTACGTAGGTTCATCTAAATCGGTACGTCCTAGGTCAAACTCCCTAAATTAAATCGTGCCCTAATTTATAAATCAATATCTTACTACTAAACAACTATTCAAATATTCAAAAAAAAATTCTTTTCTTATAATATTCTACACAAAATAAATAACACAAACATATATACATCGAGATATTGTACTAACCTGCGATCGAGTACGCACACCGACAGGGCTTCGCCGCTCTCCTTCTTCTTCCTCACCCCTCCCTCTATTTTTTTCCTCGAGTTTCGACGGCTGCAAATGACGGCCGCGGAGTTCGAATGACACTTTATAGGGGGAGGGCAAAAATCGCCCTCTGTAAGGGCGGCAAGGGGGCCGCCTGCAAAATTGCCAGGGCGGCCGCCCTTTTGCAGGCGGCCCTCTGTGCTACAGTAAAAATCGCCCTTGCCGAGGGCGGCAAGGGACTTTTTTGCAAAAAAGCCGCGACGCGGCAGACGGCGCCGAACGGCCGTCTGCCACGTCGGAAAAATCGCCCTCTGGAAGGGCGATTTTTAAAACCCGCTCTCCCAGAGGGCGAGAGGAGATTATTTTTGCAATATTTCGAAACCTAAAATTATTTTTGCAAATCTTTAAAAAATAAAAATCAAAAATGATAAAAATTCTTCTCATTTTCTTCAAAGTTTATGGTTGGGCGTCAGATCAGACATGCCATCAAATTGTCCATCTGAAACACCTCTACACTATTTGCTAAACTTACGTAAGTAAGTTCAGACTTTGCCAGTTGCAAGCCAGCCACCTCCACACTAAAAAGATTGTCCGCCATTCAGCAACTTCCTCACCGGTGACGAAACTTCTGACAGTGCAAAAGCAAATTTGCAATGATCAAAACCACAAACCTCGTAAATACTTTGCAGAAAGCGCACAGATATTTCACCGCAAAAAGTCTTAATTATTTCAGAGCTAGCACAGATACTTCCCTACAAGAACTACTACTACATATATATACAGTATTCAGTCACTTGATTCATCAACTTGCATCTCATTTTGCAGAAAGAATAGAGAAAAGAGAAGGGAATGACAAGGACACCAGTTGCAAGTGCAATGCAAATCGTAACACCAATTAGGCCATAAGCATGCATGCTCTCAAAAGCAAAGATAAAGCAAAGATATACCAAAGATTCACAAGCTCAAAAAAGAACCCCAACTTATTCAGTATTAAATTCAGCAGCTGATGCCTGTCTGAAAACCGGCAGGATCATGTCTGCAGTTAAGCATATTCTATCACCCGTGTGACCCATCACCTGGTTAAAGGAGAGGCAGGGATTAGTGAGAAAATTAACAGGCCTATCTCCCACTCATGGATCACAGTTTGTGATAAGCGTGTTGATCATCAGGTCTTAATGGCATGATTAATTAGTGATTGTGTGCGCTTTCACCTTTGTGAAAATGAATTAATTAAGCACATGGAATGGAGGAGAAATTGGGGGTCAGTGTAGTGTAGTTTAGCTAGTGGAGGATGGTAATTAATCAATTGTTTGATGGTGAGATTTGCAAAGCTTGATGGTTGGGACATGTACCTAATGTGGCTTTTGGAAACTGACTGACCATTCATCATGATCATGGTACATTGTCTCTAGCTGCTAAAAGCCTGAAACTACTGTTCAAGTGGTAGAAAAATTAAAGGAACTTCAGGAAAAAAAAAGATCTTTGGTTGTAGTGGCTGGTGACAGGTGAAATTTTGTTTTTATCTGAGGTGATATGATGGTTAAAAGTGGAGAAGTTAGTGCTTAAGTCCAGTGATTGAACTGACTGACTCACACGAAATTGGATTCAAACTTTCAGAGCACCTCCTACGTGTTGATTCAGCAAAAAGCCCATACTGATCCTACAAAATTCTCTCCTTCATTGTGACATCGCGTAACTATAGTAGAGATTATGCAGAAAAAATAATCAAGCATCAGTGTGTTCATCTCACATGTGACATGTTAACAAGCTCATCAAAGGATAATTTTCTTGGTGCTGTGCTACTTGATCCAGTTAATCCCAATATTTTCTTCATTACTAATTACTTGATTGAATCAATCACCAATCTTTTCTAGAACATTCGATCAACAGGGCTCGATCTAACGGATAACAGGATAACAAAGCAAGAAACACAAATAATCGACAGAACAAAAGGAACCTGGCTGGCCGGCTACTTTCTTTTCTTCTTTGTTTCTCTGCCTTTAATGGAGTGCAGATTAATCTCTGCAATCCACGGATGCAACAAAGCAATAACACTAAGCTAGAAGGACCAAGAGTGCCACATATCGCTTCAGAAAAAAAGAGTGGAGTGCAAAAGGGGATTTGCCCCAAGAAATAATTGCATCGATGAACATAATTGCAGTGTGTGGAGCTGGCATTATTTGGACAGAAGCAAACAAAAATTTCAGCAATAATTCAGTGATCACCAACGGACAAACAAACAGGACAATGTGTTGTGCATTTTGAGCTATGGATCGTACTTACGTGTTCATTTTGATTAACAAATCGGCGCACAAATCATCAGAAATCATGAATGCTGTACGCACAATTGAAATTATAAAATCAAGAAGAATCATGGATGAGCTCAAATCCTAGCTGTAATCCTGTAACATGGTATTCATTTGCTGTATAAAGTCCAAATCAATCAAACCCGCAACGGCGTTAAATATCAAGAACTTCGCAATCAAATCAAGGACAAGTTAGTTTAATTTCCCGCCATAAACAAGCTCTCTACTACACCTCCAGCAGTCCAGCTCGCTGTCTTCGACTTCGAGATCTCAACATTAATCCACTCAATTTTCTTCAAACTTGTACATGTGGAGCTCAATGAGCCATCAAACATTTTCCCATCTCAAAGCATCAAATAATATCATATATAGCGTTTTTGATTGGCTGCAATTGTCTACGTAACTCACATCATCAACAGCCGGTGCCGGTAGGGAGGAGAGTTATGGTTTATTATTAGCTCTAAAATTCACTGCAGGGAAAGCGACTTGTTGTTACGACAATCATGGAGTTTTTTTGCAGCCTCAAGAATTGCTGTGGTCTTTAAGGAGGGTCACTTTCTGATGAACAATGGGCACTTGTTGGGTTTGTGTGGTTTGAGCCAGTGCCTTCACCCAATGTCATCACCTTTTTTGATTTAACCATGCAAATATGAATTCTTTCAGTATACCCACCCTGCTTAAACCCTAAGAATAACTCTCCTTTTGTATGGTTTATTAGAAAAAGGTTGATTACTGCCTTGATAAATAAAAACTAATTCCACTTCAACTTATATTTCTCTTGGTTTCCTTAAATCATAGAAAGCTATGTGTGTGTGTGTATCGAATTAAGAGAGAAAACTTATACTGCCTCAGTTCTTGAATAATTGACACCAGCACTTTTCAAGTTCAAACTTTGACCGCTTAATGTATTTTTTCATTAAGTTTATAAATACTTAAACTATATTATCTAAGTTTGTATTGTCATAAATATAGCCATACAACTTTCATTTGTTATAATATAATCAATTAGAAGTAATTTGTGATTAAAGTAAAATGGCCATAGTCAACAATGGCAAATATTCAAGAAGGAGGGAGGGAGTAATAACATATACTACGAAGTTGTATGGTGCAATGTTGGTCAAAATAATAAACACATTTGACTACGGACTAGTTTTTTTTTCCAAAAATAATGCAGCTTCGCAAGCTTTATGTTACTTAGAAAAAAGGAGCACTGTACAAATATAGTTATGGAAGACCAAGGAATAGTGCCATCAATTTAGCCCATTTATCGAGTGGGACGGCCAACCAAAGGGAAAATGACGCATTCTAGCTTTACCTAAAAACACCTTTGGTCTAATAAAGCCATAACGCTAGCTATATATCAAAGCGGTCTTAATGTGAGGTTTGAATCAATCTAACCAAACTCCCCAATGAATCAAAGACGTGTTAACGTGTGTTTCACATACTATACAGACGCGTAAAATGGACAAAAGGAAGAGGGAAATTACAAGGAGAGCACGGAACATATATGCATATGTGTCGTGAACCTCATGGTTTTCATGTCCTAATTGTTGCATAAGCTTGGTTATTTCTTATTAGTGCAAACATATGGCTATTTGATTTCTCAACCTTGTGTGATTTCCATAGCTAACTTTTTTGGTAAATTAATTTATGGAAATTACTACAATACTAATATACTATACAATTTCATATGTCCATAAGTTATGCCAAATCCAAATTAATTAGTGATTACTAGTTTGTTAGATAAGGGATGTAACTAGGCAAAACTGTCAAATCAACTTGAAGCAAATTCTTTTACACCCATGGTGTGTAAATATTAATAACTATTTACAAATAAGCACCCTATGACATTAATTTACAGGCATGTTTTTCTCATTAAAATTTGGTGATTGGGTAGTGCTAATACACCCAAATGTTAATAGTCCACTGATGAAAGTGATAAACTAGAAATTGTACCTTTAACCTGAAATTAGATGTTTTAATCTTCTAGGTGCTCTATGGCGTACACACCATGAAAACTCTGCAGCATTAATTATGTGCAACATGTGTCCTCCCCAAAGTAAATGATAATGTCCAATAATTGCATTCCTATGTAGGGTTTGCATGCTTTAGCAGGTTATTGGGTGTTTGAGCCCACGTAGCTGACAAACGTGGAAAAGGTTAAAAACATGGTGGAAACACTTTTTATTTGCTTTTGATGCTAATAATTTAGTTTGTTTGTCAGGTTGACAACAGTAACTACATGTGTAACAGACATATAGATGATATGTATGTTTAACTCATATAGTTGATGCACATATGTTTACTTTTTTAAAAAAGGTTACTGTTATGTAACTGAACATTATATGATCGAAAGATCTAGCTAGAAGAGTTCAAATACTTTGTTTAGCAAAACCGAGAGCATCTTGTTTTTATCGGCCTTGCTGTAGAAGTCTAGGATTGTGCTTGATAAATGATGGATATTGAGGACCGAGAAAAACACTATAATAGTTTTTTTCTTAGATATATCAAAACTACACTATATAGTAGTGAGTAACTGAGTATAACTCCAATCTAAAAGAACATGTAAACATGCATTTCATTTTCTAGGGTGTGAAAACTACCAGAATTTTTTGGAAGATACATGCTCACTTTCCTAATCCCTTTTATGTTGGAAATTGGAACAAAAAAGTGTAATCTGCAAATGATCAAAGACGACCTCGGAAATACATGTTAGAATATGGAGGCAAAACACTGTCAGAGCATAAATATACGGGTATCGCGATCAGAAACTGACTATTTAGATCAAAACACCAAATATAAAACCATAAATGAGTTTGTATACACACCATATAACTCACAATTTATTCACCACAATGTCATATATTAATTTATACTTCCCTAGGTATTATAGTATATATCGGTACAATATAATCCTCTGTACCATTTTAACTAGCTGGGTCACCGCGTAATTACGCGGCTACATCCATATAAAATTATCTAATTTGTTTACACATGATTTTTCTTTAAAATTTACTAAATAGTCATCTTGCTGTCTTAGAATTTTAAAAAAATCAAAACCTTATGATTTTCAGGTTTCCAATTTTGTAGCTTTTGTATGTCACACCAACTATCATCCTTTACTTTTTTTGTCATTATTTTCATCCTTTTGGGATCTCTGAAAAGTAGACCTTCTATTTTTGTTGTTCATTGTCTCGTAGGATTCTGCTTTTGTAATTTTTAAAAGTCCTGAACGTTGCCACGTACTACTTTACGACCTGCCCGTTGCAGCCTTTTTTATTATCATTAGGATTTTAAAAGTTAAAATTGATCATCATTACATTTTTTTACTTTCAATAATCCAGCCAACCGCCGCGACCCTACTCTTTCATGGCCTGTTCGCTGCCCCTCCTCATAATCAACATTGGGATTCTAAAAATCGAATCTAGTAATCATTGGGGTTTTATTTTATAGTTTTTAGATGTTCCATCAACCGCTACCACCCTACTCATTTACAACTCGCTCAAAATTTGTCACTGCTGTGTTTCAAATAAATTGCTCTTTCAATATTCCTTATTTCCACGTCTATTTTTTTTATTTCTAAGTTTTATTCCAACTTGAAATATTTTTTATAATTTCAAATTTTATTTTATTTTTTATTTTGAATTTTAATTAATATCGTATTGTGTTCTATATAGACCATTTTTTAATATTTCTTAATTTTTTTTCGAATTTTAGTTATTTTTAAATTATAATTTTACTTAAAATCTTATTTTTATTTTTAATTCCTGAATTAATTTTATTTTTTATTTTGAGTTTTAATTAACCCCACGTTATGTTCTAGATAATATCTTATTTCAATATTATTTTTTATTTTGAATTTTAGTTATTCCTAAATTGTATTCCTAGTTGAACTTATTTTTATTTTTATATTTTTATAATTTATTTTATTTTTTATTCCAGATTTTAATTGATCTCGTATTGTGTTCTACATGGACTATTGTTTCAATATTTGTTTTTTATTTTGAACTTTAATTTTTACTAAATTGTATCCTTACTTCAACTCTCATTTTTATTTTTATAATTTCAAAATTTATTTTATTTTTTATTTCAAATTTAATTGATATCGTATTTTGTGTTTTATATGAACTGTTCTTTTAATATTTCTTTTTTTGAATTTTAGTTATTTCTAAATTTTATATGAACTTGAACTTTTTTCTTCGATTAATGTGAAAATTTTTAAACTCCACGATAAAAATGGTGTCTTTTTTTAAAACTGTCTTAATCATAGATAGATATGAACTTGTGTGTACTATTAAATTTGTGTAGTTGAATTGATTTATTCGTAATACGTACTAAACAACTTAGTGTAGCTCGTTTGTTTTGCATGAGTGTTCCAATGTTAAGTGGGAGGTGTTGGGTTTCAAACTCTCACTGGCCACCATGATTTTAGAAAAGAAAACGTGAACCCAGAGAGATCAACCCACTGAGCCTAGATAGATGGGAAAATATTCACACGTGTACCAGTCTGCAATAAATAATTTTGTCGTTGTGACCATTAGGCCGATCTGTCTCCTTTTACCTGGCACATTGGAACATATATACATGCATAACTAGACAATCATATTTTGCGTGTAAGCACACAAATATACCATATAATAATAATTCGAATTTGCTAGATATCTGCCGTGTGATGTTTTCTTAAAAATCACACGGTTCTTTTAACCATAGATTTTTCATTAGATTTGATATTTTTACCAATCAAGCTATCAAAGCTAGATCTAATTTAATCATTTACTCATTCACGTTGAGGTAGGCAAACTACACGTATATATGGGTTGGTTCCATTGTTAACGCAATTAACGATTGAATGTAATTATAATATAATTATACTGTAGTTACACTACTATTACAATCTAATTACATTATTATATACTATAATTAGTGAAATCTCGTATATTGCTGTAGAAGTTCAGTATGATAATAATAAGTAAAAGTAATGTGTAAGATAGCTGGATGATATAAGCTTATATAAGTTGATGTGGTTTATGATAATTTAAATAGTATATAGAATGATGATCCAAATGTAAAAGTAAGCTGATGTAATTTTATAAGTAAAAAGAAGAAGAAAGATAATTTAGACTATAGATTAATTACTTAAGGGCTAAAAACAATTGAGATGATATGACTTAACGAGAAAAGAGAGAAATAACATTAACTAAGTGAGGATGAATTATGTAGGTATATAGGATATTATACAAAATGATAAAGATATATATTGAAATATTGTATTAATTATGTGGGATGATGATTTAATATGCTTATATTTTAAAACTCCAAAATTTAATAAATTATTGATAATATAACATGTTTGTATGAGATTTAAGATGTAATAATTATTAGTGGATGATAATGTGATATTTTTTAGGATTCAGTGGGTTGTAACTTTATAGAAAGATAAGATTACATTCATGTGTTTTTTACCTAAATATCATTCGAGTGATATATAGCTAGTCACATAATATTTCCAGCACGTTCAAGGAGTTACTAATGTGGAGAACTATATATGCTTACTTGCCTAGGAAATGGAGAAAGCACCAAGTATTTGCCACACAAAATGCTAGTTAAAAGCACCAAGTATATTGCAAATGGAGGCAGTATCTTTTTTACTCATATGTTACCTAAAATAAATAAAGTTTCTAATGCTGACTCAAAATTATGCTCTTCAAAAGGATGATTTGATAATTCACATATTGCATTTATGTATGTTAATAAGTTGGTCTAAAATATGTTTATGTTAAAGCACAAAAGGTATCGTGTTACATTTATCAACTATATAACAAATAATTATACTCCCTATTTTCCATTATTTGCCATGCAAATACAAGCTAGCCAGATACCTAAAAATTTATAAATATAGTCATGCAAACTATATATATAATGAAGTATGGTTTGAATTCACCGTATATTACATGACAATTTATTTTACTATTGAATATGCATTTTTTCCTAATAAGATAGGTGTGGGACGAGGTGGGGTAGCTCGTCAGGGTTGCGACAACCGTGGTGACAAGTAGCTAGAGTGGGCTAGGTCATGGTTGCAGCAAGTCAAAGGGATGAAGGCAGAGTTTGGATACAGGGGCTAAAGTTTAGCCCCTGTCACATCGAATGTTTATATATTAATTAAAAGTATTAAACGTAGACTAAAAATAAAACCCATTCATAACCTTAGACTAATTTGTGAGACGAATCTAATGAGCTTAATTAATCCATGATTAGCCGATGTGATGCTACAGTAAACATGTGCTAATTATGGATTAATTAGGCTTAAAAAATTTGCCTCGCGAATTAGCACTCATTTATGCAATTAGTTTTATTATTGGTCTATATTTAATACTCTTAATTAGCACTCAAACATCCGATGTGACATCGTCTAAAAATTAGTCCCTGATCCAAACGCCACCGAAATGAGGAGAGGGCTAGGTTGCGAAGAATTCCTAATTGTAAAAAAAAAAGGCTAAGGTTTTGAAAATAAAAACCAGGCGACTGACATTACAATACTTTCTAGAAAGCTTCCCGGTGCCCGTGCAAGCAAAGTGTAAAATGCAAGGCCAGTATAAGTGCAAACAAGGGACATATGGCTCCCGATTATATCTCGGCCGTCAAAAGCTCTGATCCAGTTTGTACCCTTTGTTCATCAAATACAATCTTGTATACTGCATAACAATCTTCTACTACAAACAACTGCACATCCAAGCAAACAGCAACTCCAAACCAGAAGCTCCCACCACTGAATAGAAAACCCTTAACAATAAAGGCTCCCTAGCATATGCCTTTTTTTTCTTTTCCATTAGGCAACCATATGCATCCCCCACCATTATTACCTCCCTTTAAATACCCCCTCCCCTCCGCCCTCCTCTTCCTCGCGCCAAAAACCCAAACCAACCACCAAATCATCCCACACAAACACAAGCTCATCGATCTCTCTCTCCCAATTATTCGAGACAAGATCAATTGCAAGAAGAATCAATCAAGCAAGCAAGAGATATATAGAGAGAGAGACAGTGATCATATATGGAGGAGTCGACGATGGCGCGGCGGCTGTGGCACGTGGTGCGCGCCGTGCTGTTCATGCTCCGCAAGGGCATGTCCAAGCGGAAGCTGGCCATGAACCTCCACCTCCTCCTCCGCCGCGGCAAGATCGCCGGCAGCAAGGCCCTCGGCAAGATCATGACCACCACCGCGCACGCCCACCACGCAGCTGACGCCTCCACGGCTGCGGGGGATCTGGCGGCGCAGCAGCCGCCGCCGCCGCCGCCGTTCTCGTGCCGCGCGCTCGACCCGGCGCGTCGCCGTCTACGACCCGCGCGGCGCCGGCCGGGAGGTGGAGTTCAGCTGCAGCAACACCCCCTCCTACCCGTCGTTCCACCTCATCCCCACCAAGCGCCGCCGCCGCAACAACAACGGCCGCCGCCGTGGCGGCGGCGGGCGCGGCGCCAACGGCGGCGAGCCCGGGTGGTACAACTACGACGCGGCGGACATCGCCCGCGTCTTCGAGATCCTCAACAGCAGCGACCAGCTCATGGGCGGCGACGACGGGGGAGCCCCCCTCGCCGCGGTGGCCGCGACGCCGTCGCCGGCGCTGTGGCGCACCAGCTTCGGCCGCAGCCCGGCGCCGGTGAGGCAGCTCCGGATCACCGACTCGCCGTTCCCGATCAGGGACGACGACGACGCCGGGCTGGTGGACCTGGAGGCAGAGCAGTTCATCAACAAGTTCTACGAGCAGCTGCGCACGCAGCAGCAGAGCCTCGCCGCCGCCACGCCGGACTACTACGGCGGCTACTCTCGCCCAGTCACCGGCGTCGCCTACTAGCCGGCGACCGGCGATGCATGCGTGTCAATTTGCACAACTTTTTGTGCCTAGTGTCAAGTTTGCACGTGCTTAAGTCTAGTAGTAGTATATATGTGTTTGTACATGGATCAAGCATGTTATGTAGAGAAGTGTCCCCTGCACTGCAATAGTTTTCCTCAAGAGCTGAGAGATTTTGCATGCTTAGAATCCATGCATATATGTATATGCAGTATATTAATAAATCTAGTTATAATATATATTACTTAGTACTGCATTAACTAGCAGTGTAGCCTAAGTAGTACTGTACTATTGAAGGCAACAATCTTGCCTAGCTTGTATGTTGATTGATCAAGCTTGTATGCATGATTGGTGAAAAAGAATTTATATATATACACACACACATACGGTGACGCTACCTAGAGCGCTGCGCGCTAGGCAACGCTATGACGCAAGTAACAACGAGCATGCGACCCATGATTTTCATTTTTAAGCGTCCTAGACCGCTTTTACTGCTGTTCTATCTGCAAAGGCTTTTCCTATCCCATTTGTCCCGAGTTAAAAAATTACTCATCTGGTCATGTTGAACGTTTAGTGAGTAAAGAAATACTATCTGTTCTTTGTATGGCAAGTAAAAAACTCACTGGCTCATCTCTCCTCTAATTTGCTTGTACACCACTTCTAGTGAAGGCTGAGTAAAATAATTACTGCTCATCTCCGCCAATGGTTATAAGTTAAAAAATTACTCTGGGCCTTACTTGTCATGAGGTTTATGTTAGTGATAATTTTACTTTCATTTAAGAATAAAATAGAGTGGTGGTAATTTATTTATTGCTTTTTGTTACATTGGGAGTTTAGGTGGCACAAATTATTTTCTTGTGATAAGGTTAGAAATTGTGATAATTAAAAAAACTCAATGGACTAGAATCTGCGCGATCACAGCGTATTTTAAATAGACTTTAATTCAAGAAGCCGTCAAATGATGTCATGGAAAATAGGGAATTAATTCGTGCTAACTTTCCTGGTGACATGAATAACGAACGGACTCCACAGTCTCAATCCAAAAATAACGCCAGTGTAGCTTATTAGTTCCGGAAAAAAATGGATCGTGCGAAATAGTATCCAAGTCCGTAATTTTTTTACTCGCCTCCATCCTCATCAAGTTAAAAAATTATACTCTCATGACTTTTATTCAGTAAAAACTTACTACCTGTAAATATGGGACAAATCGTGTCTCCATGTAAAAATCTAGCATAAATTCTTGAGAAAACTTTTTAGGTACGGTCAAAGTTCAAATCTCGTATCAATCCTGTAATCATCTTTCAATATCCATGATTTAGTTTTTTTTTACTAACACGAATCACTCCATATTCATCGTACAAGATCCAATTTTTTTTCAACATATCACATGAATTGCAATTTTTTACTCCACAAAATTACCAATAGTAATTTTTTTACTCCACTTTGATATACTGATATGTGAATAGTAATTAGTATGTATTGTTCCAACATCATACAGTGAAGCACATACATAAAAAGTTTATGCACAATGAACAAATTACAAAAGAAATACAAATGGCCATGGACGGCTCTCGGCAACATCCCAGTCGGCAAACAGGAGCCAATAACTTCCAGATCGGCAGGCGAAGGATCCCAGCCAATGACACTGTAACACCACGATTGATTTCTTAAGTTGGACAACACCGTGCCACTGTGGGGGCAGCCTCCTCACCGTTGTAAAAAATGCAAAAAAAAGAGAAAAAAGTGGAACTTGCTATCGACGTCGAGGAGCCACCACCATCCCGTTGCCGCTCTCCCCGTATTGTTGCTAGATCCATATAAATCGGACGAAAAAAGTGGGAGCGATAAAATGGCTAGCTACGAGCAAAGGATATATATATATATAGGATGTCAAGATGAAAGTAAAAAAATTACTCTCCATATGCTGATCAATCAATCCATATAAGTGAAAAATAGAGGCAGTTTGGGATAGTAAAAAAATTACTAATGACGAAAGGAGATAGGGTGAGGTGGTTGGCCGTTGAAACCGCGTGAGTAAAAAAATTACTCTTCGAGTGAGAAGACAGAAAGGGTTGTGAGGAGTGCTATAAAGCTACCTAGCACGTAGGGTGACATATAGTAGTTCCCCACACACACACACACACACACACATATATATATATATATATATATATATATATATATATATATATATATATATATATATATATATATATATATATATATATATANTATACACGCATGGAAGGCTCAATGATTTTGTTGACAGTAATTAAGTATCTAGCCATGCATATTGTGCCATGCCATGGTTTAACCTTATAATCAACTGTACAATACGGTTCCTGTAAGATCAGGTTCATTCCATGTAGCGTAGTCGTTGTCATAAAAGATAATTTCTGTTGTGTTAAATTGGTTTCTTTCATGTCTTGGCCACAATTAAGGATCCTGCTTTTGCTTCGATCTACGTATTGTTCTGGATCGCCATTGATCTATACAACCTTTTGGTCGATCGATCTCGTGTCACAGATCCATCGAGTTGTCAAACATCAGAGAATCGTATAAATCATATAGTGAAAGCTCATTCTTTTCTGTTTCGATACTCGATAGAACCTGCGCATCTCAAGATCTTGGGTTCCTTCTCCTCTCTTTTTCTCTTCTTTTTTGTTGTGTGTCGGGTCGAATCAGTGGATTAATTCTTGGTATATTCCTGCACAAATAGCCCATGCAACCCAAAACATTAAGAGATCATAATTTGAAAAATACCATTATAGAGATATCGAATTGCAAATAAAATACTATCATATGTAAGAATGACATGCGAGATATAAATCCACATGCCAATATATATATATATATATATAATTGGCTTAATTGGCTTTTGTTTTAAAGAAACTACAGACAAATATTTCAAAGTGTATAGCTCAAAACAACTGGATATTAAAAAAACAGTTTGATGAAAAACAAGAGAACCAACTAAAATATCAGCCTAAAGACAGAGAAAACAACTCTATTGCTAAACCTCTATCTGCGGTTGGCATATGCATATAGTCCTTGTCCTGGTAATCTTGTTGTTGCTTGTTTTCTTTTTGGCTGGATTTGTTGGATAATCTAGTCGTTTTCTTTCTGGATGAGTTTGTTTGCGCTTTCATCTTGTCAAGGAATTTTTTCATTTTAAGCGATTAGCCGATCACATATGCATATGCCTCTGTTCACTCATTTGAGATGAGAGATCATCTGCCACAAACTCACTAATTTCTCTCCTCACAAGAAAACGAAAATCAACGAGCCATTTTCCTGTTCGATCACTTGTTCTCATTCCCATTTTTTTTGTTCTTTACTTTCTCCTCCGATTCACAAACGTGTGTCTTGTGTTCTTTCACCATACCAGAAATGGCAATTAGTGCTACTAAAATTGCTCTGCATCATCGACTCATTGTCATACTATTTAATTACACAGGTGATTAGGCCAAACAATCAGAAAGTGATCGGCCTTATGACAGCAAACGAGGATAATTAGCAGCTATAAGTTGCACCTAGCACAACCACCACTACAACAAAAAGCATTTTTTCATGCGGTCGAAACCTACTTTTTCACGCGGTTGAACCGCCCATCTACGAAAATAGCGATTTTTCATACGGGTGACACACCCGTATGTGAAAATTCGATTTTCGCATGCGGGTGCTTATGACAGCCGCATGCAAAAATAAAAAATCAAAAAAAATAAAAACCTCAAAAATAAAAACCTAGCTCATTGTCGTTGGTGTCCGCCGTCGCCGCCTGCCATCGCTGTTGCCGTGTGGGGCCAGGCTCCTCTCGTCGCCACCGACGGATCCATGCGGGGCTGTGCGGGGGACGGTGGCCGCCGCCGAATCTGCGCATGGCACGGCCTCCGCCGCCGGATCCGAGCCGCCCGACGCCTATTGCCGCTTGCTATCGCCGTCGTCATTGTCGTCGTCACCGCCATCTTGTCGCCGTCGCCGAGTCTGCGTGAGGCCGGACCCCTCTTGCCATCTCCAGGCTCTTCTTTCGCCACCGCCCCCGGATCCGTGCGGGGCCAAGCAAGGGACGGCCGCCACCGCCGGATCCGGGAGAGGGACAGCCTCGCCGAGCCTGATGGCCGCCACCCACCGCCTGCTGTCGAGCCGCTCGGAGGAGAGGAGAGGAGAGAAAGTGAGAGGAGAGGAGAGGAGAGGAAAGAGAAAGAAGGGAGGAGGAGGTGAAATATCATAAGAGGAGAGGAGAGAAAGAGAGAGTGAGGAGAGGAGGTGATAAATTTTAAAGTGGCTAAGAGCGAAAAGAGAGAGGAGGGGAAAAAAATCTGTGGAGGAGAGACGTATTTTTGCATGCGGACCACTTAAGAGGCCTGCATGCGTAAATCTATTTTCACATGGGGCCCCTTAAGAGGACCACATGCGAAATAGGCTCATTTTTGCATGTGGCCCCTTAAGAGGCTGATAAACTCTGAGCTCCACTCAATACGCTCACGGCTCTGATTGGCCTGATCTTTTGATGAGTTGAGATAACTATGATTTGGGAGAAACGTTGATGACCCGATAACAATCATACAAGACGTTGTTGTGTTGTGCCTTAGCGATCAATACACCTCTTTGTGGGTTGTTGATCTTGCCGGCGCAAATCAATCTTATTCCTACAAGCAAATCAAAGAAACAAGTAAGAACAAGATAAAAGCAATCTGAATTGCAAATAGAAATTAAAGCTCATGGTAAGGTGGGGTTCCGAAGACAAGTAATTAGGTGGTCTAGCCGACACATGTAACTACAAGATAAAGTATCAATGGCTAAAACTTTAATCTAACAAAACCCACAAAACCCTAAAGGGGTACCTAGCTATTTAAGGAGTTGGGAGGATGACCAAAGGGTTCCTAGGGTCATGCTCTACCTGGTTGGGACGCACCCCACATGGGCCCCACTTGGGCGGAGGTCCCAGATGAAGTTACAAGCCCATAGACCCATTATAGGTGATTTAACACCTTGTTTCTATGATTGCGGCTGACTGAGATGAAATTTGGAGATGAGGCTAGATCCTTTTGAAAGAGGACTCCAAGAGCTTTCCATCAAGTACTCATGAGGCCAAAACGGAGCTCGTATGCATATTTGGCGACCATTTGAACTCAATAGTATAGCAGGTGACCGAATTGGATTCCAATAACTTGGACAGCTCGATCTTGATATCTTCCGGTTGACCTATGATGTGAGCAATGGTTGTATTAATAGTAACCATGGTCACATCATCCTCCTCTTCTTCATGGAAAACCGTCCTCAGTTTTTTCATATGGTGCTCTTCACGTAGTCCATCTAAAAGAACCTGTTTCTTCCAATCAAAACTAGAGAAATTCAAAGTAGCAAAATTAGCAATAATATAACTCTCTGGCTTATAATATCGATCGATGGATACAAGTGGTTGAAAAATTGAACATATGTAAAGTCTACACACCGAATATACTTCTCTATTATTATATTCACCAAACATATGAAAAATAGCATTGATTGGACATGGCAAATCAAACTTAGCAAATAATTTCTCCTTCAAACTATCGAGCTCATAAAAGTCATCAAACAAAACATAGCCGAAAGTACTTAAAGAAGATAGCAATTCACATTCGTCAACTTCATTAGCATTGTAAACAACATGCTTAAAATCAACACAAAAAGAATTAATAATAGGAATAGGATGTTCATTCGCTAGTTGTGGTATGGGTATAAGTGAAGCATTATCACACAACTCTTCTTTATCACAAGGAACAACAAATAAATCAACTTGTGACAAATAAATTTCAGCAATGGATTCCACTAATGGTTGCTCTACTATAGCATGAAATGTGGATATTTGTAGTTCAGCTTAAGAATACTTACCTTAATTTATCTTAGCACTAATCAAATTATCTTGTAAACTTTCTTCAGACATTGTAGGTGCTTCAAGTTTCTCCTCTTTCTTCTCAAGTACATTATTCTTCTCCTTTTGGCAATTGTTTACTTCCTACAAATTATTAGTAATAAGAGACACGTGTACAACTTGTTGCCTCTTTACATCCTCAATTTGCCTTTTCGCATTGCAAGCAAGTTGTAACAAATGAGCAAAAGAACTATAACTTTGACCAGCAAGCATGTCCTGACTTTTTTTGTTAAGCCCACGTAAAAACCTCAATTCTGTAGCTTCTTCGTATTCATCTAAACCACAACGTAATAAATAAGCATGCATATCATGATAGTATGAAGTAATAGTTTTGATATTTTGTTTTAAACATTGTAGTTTATTGAGCAGAATATCAGCATAATACATGGGAATATAAACATGTCTCAAATATCGTTTTAGGTCTTTCCAAGATTGAGGTATTTTGTTATGCCTACAAAGATATTTTCAATCATGAGAAGCATTTTTAATTAGAATACTAGAGGCACACATAACCTTATGTTTCTCAGACAAGTCATACTTTTTAAATTCTCTATCAACTGCTAGCTCCTATTTAATGTAAGCATGAGGATTATAATTTTCTTCAAAATAAAGTAGTGCAGATTTGATCTTGGTTCGAACAACATCACTTACCTCATATGTATCGTGTTGATCACTCCTCATGTCTCGATGAAGATGTCAATGATGAGTATAGTTATCTCCAATCGTCTTACATATCCCTGTCATTGTTAGTAGAAAACAAGCAATATATGCAAAAATATGCACGCTTCTATCAACTACTAGGTAGTTTAGGTTCAAATTTCACACACACTCACACCTTTGATCAAGTTGTTACAAGTTCTTACCAATGCAAGTAGAATGGTAACATATACCGACTCAACCAAGCACCCAATGAAGGTTGGATGCATCGATGCCTTGGCAAATACTTGCTGTACGACTGCAATCAAATCTATGGAGCTCTGGATAGGCTTAAATATGTAGCAAAGGAATAGTAAATGCTCAAATCAGAGAATGCAAAGTTGAATAATTGTTCAAAGTCAGTACCTTGTAGGTCCTAGGCTAGAACGTACTAGAGACGTGAGCCTAGACAAAAATGATACCATAAGATAACACTATAAACAACATAAGCACAACTCTGATATATAAAATTAAGCTCAAAGATAACAACTGAGTTTCTCTTTTCTTTCTTTCTTTTTTTCTTTCTTTCTATTTTTTTCTTTCTTTCTTTTTTTCTTTCTTTTCTTTGTGTGGCTTTTCTTTTCTTTTTGTTTATGCACCTTCCTGCCTTTTCTCTTTTTTTTGATTTTTTTAAGTAAAACCAGCTTAAGGACCTCAATGTAAAATTACAGGGACTCAAAAGTAAATAACAAAATTATAGGGACTCAAATGTAAAAGTCCAAACCCTAAAATTTGATCTAAAATTTATGACGATTCCGTTTTTCTAAACAGATCTCGAACCCAACACAAAACAAAATTTTACCAAAGTGTTTGACACGACCCAAAACCAGGAATTGGACTTGTCTTGAGGGAAGGAGTCGACAGAGTGGGAAGATTCGGCCTTTACACATAGTAGAGAGTTGGACTCGGCCCCACCATATAAAAGTGAAAGAGATCAAATTATTTCCTTTTGCGTTCGTTACTTTCCTTGCCGAAACAAACATGGGGAGACCGAATCAGGACCAATCTAATCTCTGTATCCTGTCCCTTCTTCCTCACGGCAAAGTCATGTGGAAACCCTAGATGCAACTCCAAAACTGACTAACCAAAACTTTTGAAAACTAAAAAAATGGAACTCTGGCGGCGAGACGATTCCGTTTTCGTAGGTCCCGACAACAACAATGACATGGCGACGGCAACGACAGTGGTACTAAACGTGACCAGAACTCAAAACTCTAAACGGACCAACTCTATGACTAGCAACATGATGACAATGCAACGCAAAACTTAACAAAGCAAAAACTGAAAAGAACAATGCAATGGCACAAATATGGTTAGGTGAAGGATGCAATTTTTTTGTTTGGCTATTTTCTAGTTATTTGTAGATAAGAACTCACCGAGCAACGAAAGCTCTAATACCACTTGATAAGCCCTGAGCTCCACTCAATACGCTCACGGTTCTAATTGGCCGATCTTTCGATGAGTTGAGATAACTACGATTTGGAAAAAACATTAACGATCCGACTAACAACCGTACAAGACGTTGTTGTGTTGTGCCTTACCGATCGATACACCTCTCCGTGGGTTATTGATCTTGCCGGTGCAAATCAACCTTATTCCTACAAGCAAATCAAACAAACAAGAAAGAATAAGATAATAGCAATCTGAATTGCAAATAGGAATTAAAGATCACGATATGGTGGGGTTCCAAAGACAAGTAATTAGGTGGTCTAGCCGACACATGTAACTACAAGATAAAGTAGCAATGACTAAAACTTTAATCTAACAAAACGCGAGAAACCCTGAAGGGGTACTTAGCTATTTAAGGAGGTGTGAGGATGACCAAAGGGTTCCTAGGGTCATGCTCCACCTAGTTGGGGCGACCGCACATGGCCCCACTTGGGCCAGGGTCACAGATGAAGTTACAAGCTCATAGGCCCATTATAGGTGATTCAGTATCTTGTTTCTATGATTGCGGCTGGCTGAGATAGAATTTAGAGATGAGGCTGGATCCATTTGGAAGAGAACTCCAAAAGCTTTTCATCAAGTACTCATGGGCCCAAAACGGAGCTCGTATGCATATTTGGCGGCCATTTAAACTTAGCAGTGTAGCAGGTGGCCGAATTGGATTCCAGAACTTGAACAGCTTGATCTTAATATCTTCTGGTTGACCCATGATGTGAGCAATGGTTATATTAATAGTAGCCATGGTCATATCAGAGGCTCGTCTATGAAAATATATTTTTGCATGCAGGCCTCTTAAGGAGCCGCATGAAAAATATAGGTCGATTTTTGCAGACACGACCAATTACGATTCGCTTGCCTAGGGGTCCTCGTATAGAAAAATTGTTTCTGTAGTAGTGCATGTCCTTAATTTGCAATTTACAACCACATCTTCTTTTCTTTTTTGCCTTTTATGGCCAGTGTAATTGAATTCGCTGGTTGGTATTTGTTTTATAGTCTGGTCATGCTTTGTCCAGTGCATCACACTTAGGTAGCCTCAGCGGTGAACTTGTCTGAAATTTGCATGTACAAATGCATATACTAGCTTGTAAATGGCTGTGTATGCTAGCATGTAACAAGACTAGAGAACCTGCATTTGTGGATATTAAATTGAACTGGAGAACTGCCTCAAAAAGTGTTTGTTTTGCTGATTTGGCCTGTGGATGACAAGGTTTGAAAATATGCAAATGTGGATGTTAAATTGTTGACATTTGCTTGTTTTATTAGCAACTTTTGACTGATCACCTGATAATGGTTAGACTTGTGCACATCTAACATTTTATACAAGCTCATGATGCTCTTTTTTTTGGGTCAGTGAAGGGTTTTGTTCCCATGTGCCGAAAAATGTAAAATCATGGATGGAGGGTTACACTCATTTAAACCAGAGCATGAGCATGACTTGGATATACCTCAGTTCTTTTAATTGGAAGTACATAGAAATTGATAAAACTTTTTAATAGTAAAGTGGTTTATCTAGCTAACTGATCTATCAGAACTATAGCTACTTTGGTTTGTTTTCTTAATACCATCAGATTTATTGATTTGGCTATGTGGAATAGAATAAACATTAGCTATCAATTAACTGTTAGTGGATTTGGTGCATGCATTGTCAGTTTTCAAGCTCGGATTTGTCCTTTCAAATCTATTTTCGATGCCTGTACACAAATATAATGTCTCATATTAGCCTGTTTGCAAGTAATTTACTTATCTGATACTGAAACAGAACTATGAGCTTGTTGAGATTGGTAAACCTGACACAATTAAAGTCCTTTTTGGTTAGATGTGTAGTGCACACTATTTGTTTCATCAACCAACTAGTTACACTTTATAATATATGCTTACATGGGAACACATTTTTTGTCACACCCAGAAATTCACTAACCAGAATTTTAAGCAGAATGTGTATTAAATCCATGTCTAGGACCAGCCTGGGTACACAAACGACAAAATTGACATATAGATCCACGTCTTACAAACAAATTCAAAGTCTTACAATGCAGCAGAAAAGTAAAGCAAGCTTAAACTAAAGACTTGACGCTCACAGCATGGTGACTTCCCTCCACGGGCATCCTTGACGGCAACGATGAAGCCTACTCCTCCGAGTAACCTCCATCTAAGACGTACTCCAACTCTGGTGTGGGGGAAACAGAGCAAGACTAAGTACTACCCACTATACTTAGCAAGTCATACCAAGAGAGGGTATGATGCAAGTATTTGCAAGGGAGGCTAGAGGTTCTTTTGCATAAAGCACATATTTAAAAGCGGTAGTTGAAAGTAGTAAAACGGTTGAATGTAATTAAGCAATATTGATCATCACTGCCCAATGCTAAACCACATTGCGATAGGCTCAACCATCCACCTGAACTACACCAGTTCCATTAAGTCAAATTATTAATGATGAGATTAATCATGGTGAATTTGGTTGATCGCCCATAACCGCGGGCATGGTTATTCGAATAGTTTTACCCTGATCAGAGGTGTACATCTGTACCCACAAAACACAGCCCACAACACATTTCCATGCACCGACATGCCACCATGACATACCGGAAAGAAACTATGACAGGACCTTCGCATAACCCTCCCTTAACCATCCACACCATGCTAAGGTTTCGCCCCTACCCTTAAACCAAGTTAGACAGCGCCCCATACGCCACGGTGAATCCGGTAGCCGATCAACCTTTAAGCCGGGGCCGACCCAACTCCATCACGTCCACCCTAGCCTCGGTGCCTAGGAAAGGGTTGAGCTATACTACAAGCCCAGCCGTTGCCCATGCTGACTTGTGGTACGCACAGTAATTCTTCTAGGGTTTTCCGTGAACTAGTTCTTAAATGCCATGGGAACATCTATGAAAACCATGCGTCCACAGCCCACCATTAAATCATATTTTAGTTACATTAATACCAGGGTGGTACATGTCCATAATTTCCATCATGAATCGAGGATATAAGATATTAATGAGATTCCCATAGTGAGCTAGTTGATCTAAGCATGCTAGCAATTCCTAAATCAACATCTAATCATATTGAACCCCAAGTTATCAATGACACAAGGTGAACAAGCTACAGCCGAGTACAATAGGCACCATCCCACATGACATTATAAAATAATGCAATTTTAATAGAAAGTGTTGATGAAAAATTCGTGCCTAGACGATGGTGCCAAATGTTTGTTGACGCAAACTAAGTCGACAAACACAATGGCCTGAGAGATCTGCTTAGCTCTAGTGCAGGTCCTAAATTTTGATGAGATGTGGACATGCCAGTCAGTTTGATCATACAACTGACAAGATGGATAAATATGTTGATGACCAAAAACTCGCTCGGCCAATAAGCCAATATAAAGATATTAGCCGATGTCGATAGGGTTTTGATCAATCGGTTATATGTCCGTTGTAGATTCGAACACTTGGATAAATAATGATATAAAGACAATCGGCTGATGATAATATAATAAGATAATGAACCAATCGGCCAATATAAATGTGACAAAGTAGATATGTAATAAACCAGTCAGCTGATATTGTAGGATCGAAGAACAAAGCTAAGCCAACCAGAGGGGGGGTGAATGGTTGTAGTACCCAAAAACCAAAACTTTTAGCGGAATTAAAAGTTACCCTCAAATTCTATGTAGATCTGTCTGACCGAAGTAGATTGATCGGTCTGACCGCCTTGTGCCGTCGGTCTGACCGGTATTGACTTCCCGGTCTGACCGCTCCAAAGTCGCCTCCGCTTCCTATCACCGTCACCGGTCTGACCGCCGCTTCCCCGCCGGTCTGACCTCTTCGATGCTCCGGTCTGACCGCCGGTGTCTCGCCGGTTAGACCGCCGAAACCCGTGCAAACACAAATTGAAGATCTCTCAAAGTAGATGACAACTTTATTACTTCTCTCTGTGTTTACAAAGTGCAACAATAGCACTCCTCACGAAAATCTTGACTAAACTCGAAACCCTAACTAAACTTTCAACTCAATGCTCTCAAAAGCGATACCGGGAAGCCACACCCTCCCTCTCTATTTATACATGAGGAAGGCAGCCTAAAGCCACGAACCAAACTCAAACAAGAAGTCCTAATCCACCTAGGAAACCTTCCCGTACAAGAAACCAACATTACATATTCCAATTATACCAAATTTGGACTCCTTCCAAATTCGACTCGATATCCCATACGCACACAATATCTCCATCGTATGCCATATGGAAACTTCACCAACCACGTGTATTAATCTTTAGCCTAAGTATCCCGCATGATATCTGACCGTCCGGACATCACCTTATCTCCAAGTTGACTCCCGATCCATCACCGGCAATACTCTCCCGAGACATAAAGATTACCTACACATGAATCAAACAAAGAAATCATATCCGAGCACAAGCTATCACCAACTTGACTCATTGTTAGCACACAACAGCATTACATACGCATAGTATCCATCTAGAAGCCATAAACATGAATTAACCACGGATATCCAACAAAACAACCCAAAACCGAAACCGACACATAGTCGACCAGTCAGACCGCGGGCTGGCCGGTCTGACCGCACACACACCTCCGGTCTGACCGGCCTTACCTGCCCGGTTTGACCGGACCCAACAAAAACAGTAACTCCTGTTCACCGTCTGAAAATTCAAACATCTCACAAACCACTTCGCCAATAATCTCCAAATATCAAAACCAATAACCTCATATGCCAATTGTTCATCACAACAAAAGAATAAAACACACTTTGATTTTACAATCTCCCCCTTGATGAACACATTGGCAAACTCATCAAAAATGCTTGTTTTGGTGTTTGGAAAAATAAAAACAAAAATAAAATTTTCTCCTCCTTTGAAAAAAAAACAAAAAAAGAAAAACAAGAAAAAAACACTTGCATTGTTTGTCATTGTTTGTATCTCTTCTCCCCCTTTTGACAATGATTTCATCAAGCATAGGAATTATGTTCAGTGAATATTCAAGAGCTTAATAACATACATATAGTATTTCATGTCATGTGTTGTAGCAAAAAGAAGATAAACCCATCAATTATATAGCAAACATAAACTAGAGTATAATCATAAACCAAAGATTTTACAATTAAGGTAAATAATGCAATCAAGATTCATGAATTCAAAAGATTTATAATGCAACATCTTTACAAACACATAGATTGAAAAATAAATCCACACATATAGTCCTATTACAATTATTACTCTTTCCCAAATTAGCTTTAGCACAAAACAACCAAGAGATTTTTCATATTTATTTGAGCTTTTTTTCATATTTTGCTCAGTTTTTTAAATTATTCCGGGTACGTCCTTGTCGTTAAGACTGTTTCCAAGGATTCGGCACCCATTATTTTCTCATAAATGTTTTTTTATTGTCTTGCACAATGAGCAATTTCAAAGCTATTTGAGGAATAACAATTCAATAAAGCATATATATAAGCATTTACAATTCAATCTAAGCATTAGTATCAATATTGCATATTTCATTAATTCAAATATAAAATTTAAATGTCATGCATCATCTCCCTTAAAAGCAATATCTAAACCTTATGAAAATACTAAAATTCATACAAGCTATAAAATAGATAAATAAACCTTCAAAGTATTGCTAGCATGAACAAAAAACACTATATGCATAATACCAAGCTCTCTTTCAATTTGTTTCTTTCAATTATTGCTTGATAAAACCAAAAGCACAAAAACTCCCCCTCAAACCATGCCAAAAGGATGAATGATTCCCAACTCTCCACGAAGAAAAGCAAAACGAGATGAATCCAATGGTTTTGTGAAAATATCTGCAAGTTGCAATTTTGTATCCAAAAATTTCAATTCAACATCTCCCTTTTCAACATGATCCCTCAAAAAGTAAAAGCGAATATCAATGTGCTTTGTGCATGAGTGTTGTATAGGATTCTTTGCAATATTAATAGCACTTGTATTGTCACAAAACAGAGGAACCTTTTCAAAAACAAGACCATAATCTTTCAAAGTTGAAATAAGCCAAAGAATCTGAGAACAACAACTAGCAGCAGCAACATATTCTAATTCAGCAGTTGATTGAGCTACACTAGATTGTTTCCTAGAAGACCATGCAATCAATGATGTACCAAGAAAATGACATGTTCCACTAGTACTTTTCCTATCAATTCTACAGCCCGCAAAATCAGTATCAGAATATCCACTTAAACATATAGAAGATGAAGTAGAATACCAAATTCCAAATTCAACTGTATAATTCAAATACCTCATTATTCGCTTGACCGCTTGACGATGTGAAGCACGAGGAGAAGCTTGAAAGCGTGCACACAAACACACAGCAAATTGTATGTCTAGCCTAGAAGCAGTTATATACAACAAAGATCCAATCATACTTCTATACTCCTTTTGATCCACAGCTTCACCACCTTCATCAGGATCCAACACAGCAGTAGAACCAATTGGTGTAGAGATTGGCTTGCTATTCTCCATCTTGAAACGTCTCAAAAGATCCTTAGTATACTTCATTTGATGCACAAACGTACCTTGTGGTGTTTGCTTAATTTGCAATCCCAAAAAGTACGATAACTCACCCATCATGCTCATCTCAAATTCCCTGCGCATTGTCTCAACAAACTCCACAACCAAAGCGTGAGTAGAACAACCAAATATGATATCATCCACATAAATCTGAACAAAAAGTTGATTATCACCATGCTTAAGAACAAAAAGTGTTTTGTCAATCTTTCCCATTTGAAAACCTTTCATAAGCAAAAAAATTTTAAGTCTATCATATCATGCCCTAGGTGCTTGTTTCAAACTATACAAAGCTTTTGACAATTTAAAAACATGGTTGGGAAAATCAGGATTTTCAAAACCTGGTGGTTGTTTAACATAGACTTCCTCCTGTATATAGTCATTTAGAAAAGCACTTTTAACATCCATTTGATACAATTTAAAACCTTTTGAAGCAGCAAAAGCTAACAAAAGTCTAATTGCCTCAAACCTAGCAACAGGAGCAAAAGTTTCATCAAAATCTAAACCCTCCACTTGAGTAAAACCTTGAGCAACAAGTCTAGCTTTATTTCGCACAATTAAACCATCCTCATTTTGTTTATTTTTGAAAACCCACTTGGTTCCAATGATATTATGTCTAGAAGGTGGTTCAACAAAAGTCCAAACTTTGTTTCTCTCAAAATTTTCAAGTTCTTCATGCATAGCGTTAATCCACGATTCATCAGTTAGCGTATGAGTAACATCTTTGGGCTCAAAAGAAGCAACAAATGCAGAATTTGCACAAACATCATGAGTTGTTATCTTAGACCTTGTAGTCCGCTCAACTATATTACCAATAATTTGTTCCGACGAATGATGTCGTTGGATGTGCAAAGGAGCAGTGGCTTCAGAAGTTATTTCACGTTCTGTACCCTCACTGGTCGAAGTTGTAGCCTCTGGAGGACCATCCCGATCAGCATCAACAGAACCAGAAGCCGATGACCCAGGCCAATCTTACCGCGTCTCCTGC
Organism: Oryza officinalis; assembly: GCA_008326285.1. Taxonomy (NCBI): domain Eukaryota; kingdom Viridiplantae; phylum Streptophyta; class Magnoliopsida; order Poales; family Poaceae; genus Oryza; species Oryza officinalis. The sequence goes on along the minus strand of BDMV01000006.1, from coordinate 34,994,077 downwards.
GCCGGTCTGACCGGCCTAGTGCCCGGTCTGACCAGCCGAGTCGACCTCATCGTCGTCGTCGCTCTCGTCTTCAAAAATATGACCATCCTCCCTCTGAACATGTGACAATGTACCTGCAATTTCTGGTCTAGTTCTTGGACTAGCCTCATCAAAAGTAACTTCACAAGTCTCAACAATTTTATTAGCCTCCAAAACAAGTACACGATAGCCACGAGAATGAGCAGGGTAACCAAAAAACATTCCATCGGTAGAACGTGCCTCAAACTTATCCAAATTTCTAGATTTCAAGACAAAACACTTGCAACCAAAAACACGCAAATGTGAAACTTTGGGTTGATGTCCAAAACGAAGTTCATAAGAAGTTTTTCCAAGTTTTGATCTCAAGAAAACATGATTGGAAATATTACATGCAGTTTTAATAGCTTCGGCCCAAAATTTTCTAAGAGTATGATACTCATCAAGCATTGTTCTAGCCATCTCAACCAAAAAACGATTTTTTCTTTCAACAACACCATTTTGTTGCGGAACACGAGGAGAAGAAAATTGATGTTCAAGACCTTTTTCATTGCAAAATTGTTCAAAAGAAGCATTCTTAAATTCACCACCATTATCACTTCTGATTTGCTTCAAAGAACCAGGAAGTTCACAATTCAATCTAAGATACAAACTCCGGAAGTGTCCAAAAGCCTCATCCTTACTTGCCATAAAGAAAACCCAAGAATATCGAGAAAAATCGTCAACAACAACCAACACATACTACTTTCCTCCAACGGATTGCACTCTAGCTGGACCAACAGTGTCCATGTGTAAAAGCTGTTCCAGTGCATCCATCATCACAAAAAAATAGGAACATGTGAAAAAGCAACCATCTTAACATGACGACACGGTGAACAAACCAAATCAAGATCTTTCTTAAGTTTAGGCAAACCACGAACAAGATCCAAACCACTTAATCTAGTGAGATGATCAAAACCAAGATGTCCAAGTCTACGATGCCAAAACATCAAATCTTTGTTAAACTTAGCAACCAAACATGTTATAACAGGTGAAATAGAATTTTCGAAATCAGTTTTAAACACTCTTCCAAAGCGAGAAATATTCAACATAGAGTCACCACAAGAATCAAATACTTTATTTCCAGTTTTCTTAAAATGAACCTCAAAATTCTCATCAACAATTTGTGAAACCGAAAGCAAATTGTATTTTAAATCCTCAACCAAAGCTACTTCTTTCAATTCAAACTTGTTATTTACCTTGACAGATCTTGTAGCAAGGACGACACTAGTAGAAGCATCACCAAAGATAATCGATTCCGTCTTGGATGCCATCTTGAGAGAGGAGAACTAATTTTTATCGCCGGTCATGTGCCGCGAACAACCGGAATCCACAATCCACACGTTCCCCTTCCTCGCTACCAAAGCCTACACATAAGAAGATGTCGAAGCCTCAGTACTGGGGTTAGATAAAAGAAATTTAGGAATCCAGTACTGAGACACACGACCAGTAGATCCAATAGGCATATATCCACGAGTAAAAACAGTTTGAGAGTTTTCAGAAAAATTTCTTCGAGGCCAGTTTGACCGAAGTATAGTAGCCGGTCTAACCGAGGGCCGGTCTGACCGCTTCTGTACCACCGGTCTGACGGGAGCCCGGTCTGACCGACGCTCAGTAGCCGGTCGGACCGGTCGCCGGTCTGACCGCGCAACCCACTGCGGTCTGACCGGTTTCCTCGAGGAAAAACCAAATTTCTGCCACTCAGATTTAGCAAAAACAATCTCTCTTTCTTTTTTCTATTTACGTGCTAATCTGAAACAAAAACCAACAAGATGACCATCTTTGCCACAAAAGGAACAAGTATACTTTTCCCTAGCAGTTAATGGTTTTGAAAAATTAGTTTTAGTTTCTTTTAGTGTAGCAGAAAGAGAGGGCATAATTCCAGCAGATTTAAAAAATGTTTTCACAACATTAGGTTTTGTTAAAATTTCACCATGTTCAGTCACCTTCAAAACATTGGGGTGATTTCTGGTAAAATGATCATGAACATCAAAACCTACACCCCTATTGTATCTAGTCACTTTAGATTGATCCAAAATCATGTTAAGTTGTTTCTTACCATTAGAAAATCTTTCCAAAGAGCTTTTCTAATAAGAAACCTCTTTTTCCAAATTTGCACAATTTTTACAATCTACCATGACACCTTTGTTTTTATGACATTTTGAACAAGAAAGCACTTCATCAGATTTTACAATATCTTCCATATACTCAACACGACGCAAAGCATCTTTCAATCTCATCTTGTTTAGAGTACATGTTGAGCAATTCAAAATATTGTGTTGTTTTAACTTTTTAGTACAAATCATGTTAAACATCGAACTAGCATAAAAAGCAACTTGATATTTTTCAATAATTTTTTAGTTAAAAACAACTCATCTAGTGTACGTGTGTACATAGCAAATCCAAGGGTAAAAGAAGATTTCAATTTCAAATCATGAGCAACATTAATTTCTCTAATCTTTGAAATTTCATTCATTAAAATCTCATAATTTTTGCAATCATCATCATCAGGAATAAGAGATTTCAACCTAGCAATTTCAGCATTTAGAGATTCAATCATGAACTCTTGTTTTTTATACATCTTCTCACACTTCTTATTTTTTGCACTTAAAATAAGAATAGCTTCCTCAAGAGAACTCACCTCATTATCTTCATACTCTGAATCCGATTCACCACGAGCCATGAAGCAAACACCGGAGATGTTCTGTTCCTTCTCCTTGTCTTCATCGCTATCAAAATCTATGTCGCTTAATGGCTCAAAAGCAGCATATACTTGACTCAACACCTTTCTGTCCACATCCTTGGATTTCTTCCCCTTGAACGTGCTGTTCGACTTAGGCTTGTCGTCCTTGGTTTTCTCTCCACCGTTGTCTTCCTTCTTGCCTCTCCCAAGCTTAGGACAATGTGCACGAATATGACCAAGTGCACCACATTCAAAGCAATGAGTTTGACCTCCTCTTTTCCTGTACCTGACATTGTTCAGAGCTCGAGAAATCTTGTTAGCAGCCAAAACCAAGTCCTCCTCCTCGAACAATTCGAGTTGCTCATCGGACATGGCATTAATCAAAGCAAGAGCGGTAGAATTTGACGAAGAAGCACCAACATCCAAAGAAGTCGAGGGAGAAATCAAAGCACTAGACTTAGAATCTATCCTGCGAGAAAGAATATTTATCTCATGAGTTTTGAGTTTTGTGTAAAGTGAATCCAACGTCAAAGCAGACATATCAACAGACTCTTGAATAGATGTAACCTTCATCTCCCAAATAGACATAACAAGACCATTCAAAAAGTGGTGAGAAACCTTAGATTGTGTGTAATTTGAATCATAAGAAGAATCAACAGATCTAAGATCACTCAAAATCTTATTAAATCTACCAAGATAATCATCCAAAGCTTCTCCAGGTTTCATCTCAAATTTTATGTATTCCTTTTTGAAAAGATCTCGACGAAGTTCTTTAATATTAGTAGTTCCTTGATGAAAGTTTCTCAAGGCAATCCAAATCTCATGGGCGGTTTCAAGATGTGACACACGATCAAAATCTGAACGAGAAATTCCACTCAACAAAATATTACGGGCTTTGCAATTGTTATTAAACTTAGTTTTCGAAGCTTCAGTAGTAATTTGATCAGGATTCTCATAAGGAAGAGCAACCTTTTGCCAAACATCATAATCTTGGGCCATAATGTAAGATTGCATCTTATGACACCAATAAGCAAAATCCGAACCATCGAAAATATGCGGCTTAGTTGAAAACTTGTTAGCCATGGCTTAAAACTCTAGATCGGTAAAAATCCAAAGAAGAAAAACGAGGCTCTGATACCACTTGTAGGATCGAAGAACAAAGCTAAGCCAACTAGAGGGGGGTGAATGGTTGTAGTACCCAAAAACCAAAACTTTTAGCGGAATTAAAAGTTACCCTCAAATTCGATGTAGATCGGTCTGACCGAAGTAGATTGACCGGTTTGACCGCCCTGTGCCGTCGGTCTGACCGGTATTGACTTCCCGGTCTGACCGCTCCAAAGTCGCCTTCTCTGTGTTTACAAAGTGCAACAACAGCAGTCCTCACGAAAATGTCGACTAAACTCGAAACCCTAACTAAACTTTCAACTGAATGCTCTCAAAAGCGATACCGGGAAGCCACACCCTCCCTCTCTATTTATACATGAGGTAGGCAGCCTAAAGCCACGAACCAAACTCATATAAGAAGTCCTAATCCACCTAGGAAACCTTCCCGTACAAGAAACCAACATTACATATTCCAATTATACCAAATTTGGACTCCTTCCAAATTCGACTCCACATCCCATATGTACATAATATCTCCATCGTATGCCATATGGAAACTTCACCAACCACGTGCATTAATCTTTAGCCTAAGTATCCCGCATGATATCTGACCGTCCGGACGTCACCTTATCTCCAAGTTGACTCCCGATCCATCACTGGCAATACTCTCCCGAGACATAAAGATTACCTACACATGAATCAAACAAAGAAACCATATCCGAGCACAAGCTATCACCAACTTGACTCATTGTTAGCACACAACAGCATTAGATACGCATAGTATCCATCTAGAAGCCATAAACATGAATTAACCACGGATATCCAATAAAATAACCCAAAACTGAAACCGACACAGAGTCGATCAGTCAGACCGCGGGCTGGCCGGTCTGACCACACACACCTCCGGTCTGACTGGCCTTACCTGCCCGGTCTGACCGGACCCAACAAAAACAGTAACTCCTGTTCACCGTCTGAAAATTCAAACATCTCACAAACCACTTCGCCAATAATCTCCAAATATCAAAACCAATAACCTCAGATGCCAATTGTTCATCATAACAAAAGAATCAAACACACTTTGATTTTACAGATATAGATATAATGAAGCAAATATCCAACAAACCAATCGATCGATATTGATATAGAATATTAGATGTAGATTCGATTGTTAAAACATACATCGGCTGGAAGTCCGATGTTATTAAATCCAAATGATTAAGTAATCAATGAAATCTTTGCTGCAATCGGCTAAAACCAACTTGTATATAATCCTTATAAGCCGATGCAACATTCAGATAACTCATCAGCTAAAACCCCGATGAAACAATGATTGATGCCTACTGACTTAAATAAATCTAACTTACAACCAAAACCCCATAGGTCGAACCCAATCGATGCAGCATAAGGTTAATAATTGCCTTGCTCAATGTGAATGCGAGAAATTTGCAAAATAGATACAATATGTTCAATGTGAATGCATGACTAGCCTTGCTCCGGTGCTGCGGGGACCTCTACAACAACTTCAAAGTAAAATGGAGCGCCAGAACTATCGGAATCTATGCGACAAACAAAGCACACGAGCAAAACAGGCCATAAGTCTACTGAAACAGGAAACACAACCATTTTTAATGGATTCTAGGCATTTTTATGAATTTACTGCAATTTGAATGGACTTAAACGGAGCTTGGATGAATTTTCTATGAGTTTTAGAACATTCACTGTGGTTTTACTAATAAAGAAAAAGTCCTTAATGATTTATTGCGCATGAAAGCCCGAGGGATTATGTCACCGAGGGTAGGCTGACACTAGTAAGCGGGCCCCACCTGTCAGTGGAGCAAGGGGGATAGCGCGCGGTGGACAGGGTCCATGCAAGCGCTGTCCACGGGAGCACCACTTGGCGGCCACGACAGACTAGCGGGTGGAGGTGGCACCGACACGAGACGACACGGGCGCCATGTGAACGGCCCGAATTCACTCAAGGGCGAATTCGATGGCGCGGGAGGCTGCGGCCAATGCGCAAGCTCGGCTCAAGCCGACTGGCCGGGCATGGTGTGGCGGCGGCACCCGGACCAAAAGGTCGATAGCGGCGATGCGTGAAGCGGCGGTGGCATGCACAGGAGGTGGTGGTGCACGCAAAAGGGGCAGCGAGTGCACGGAAAGAGGGGGAAGATGGCGAGGGGTTCCTCACCGATGGACGACGACGACCGACGTGGAGAGGACGAGGACGATGGCGATCTGGCAAACGAGGTGGCGAACAAGCACTAGCATGATCTAGGAGAGTGAACAAGAGAGATTAGAGAGAGAAAGAAAGCGTGCGGCGAGCGGTATTGCCGGTCGGAGGGAGAGAGGAATGGCAGGCTCACCAGCGAGCGAGGGAGACAAGTTCTGTCGGTGAAGGATGGCGACCGAGTGGCAACTGAGGAAGCCCTCGATCCCGCGAAGTCGACGGTGCCGATGGCATAACCCAGCATGGCGGATAGCGACGACGAGCGGCGGCCAGAGGCGGTGGGAAAGCAGTGGTGCTAGGGTTGAGCAGCGCGAGAGCGGTTGGGACCACGGGGAGTGACGACGGATGGGGAAAAAGGGAGAGGGGCGCCCGAGGGTCCTTTTTAAGGGCTCGGGGAGCTTGGACGTGGCCGAGTTGGGGCGGAAATGCGAGCGACGTGGGGAGAGAGAGAGAGCGCATGTGGAGTGGGGGAGTGAGGCGGGCAAGGCGGTGTCGTGCGCGGAGTGTGTGGGAAGGCGCGCGCGAGGTACACGGGCGGCAGTTGTCCCATCGGCTCCACCGGCCGGAGGTAGGGGACGGGCTCAACAGGTGGGCCCTACCTATTGGTGACCCAAAGAGAGAGAGGGGGGCAGGGCGGCGAGTCGGCTGGGCCACGGCCTTGGGCCGACCCAGCAAGGAGGGGGCACAGGCATGCGCGAGGGTGAGTGGGAGTGGGCCGGCGGGAGGAGTTCGGCTGAAAGCGGCCCGACGGCCAAAAAGAAAAGGAAAAAAAATTAGAATTTATTTAATTCTGATAATCGTATTTTAATTATTAAAATTACTTTCTTTGCTTTGAAAATTTCACTAAAAATCCAGTTAGTGTATTATAGCAAGAGGAACTCAAGAAAAATCCCACCAAGCCTTTTCCTTTGATTAACTAAGATTACAAATTAGGTATTGATTCTAGGTTAAATTAGATAATTTCTTTGGGCAATTTATGTAATGATTTAAGGCTAGAAAGGGGAAACTTCAGGGGCGTGACATTTTTTTTGTTGAATTATTTTATCATTTCAGTACCTATAAAGGTTTCTTTTTTTTCATTCTGTTGTGCTAGGTGCACCGACGAGGTGGCCTCCACCAACTGCTCCCTGAACATAAGAGCAAGTAGCCAGGATTCATGGCGATGCATCATGGACTTTGCTTCATGTTTGTTTCTTTTTTTCTATTCGATGTGTAATTTTTCCCCATACAATGACGTGTGGATCATACACTCCTACTTCGGTTTACCCAATTGATTCAGTGAAAAATACAGTTGAGTAAAAGTAAAAATATTACTATCACGTGAAAATGCCCTAAGTAAAAGTATTACTACTAGTAAAAAGATTATTATCATACAAGGTTCATCTTTGGCCAATGTAAGGACTTCTCCTGGATTGTGAAAATTTGTCCAATGATGATGCTACAACATGCTGATTGTAGGGCACATCTAATTGGGCAGGACAGCTAACACCAGAGCTGCGGTGGTGTTCTTTTTTTTCTTAATTTATGGTGGTGGTGGTGGCGACTTGCGATGTGTATTGACTATATTTTTTATTTTTTTAGATCAAGATGAATGAGTATTTGTCTCACTTGTGTAATTTTTTATTGGTAGTCTAATAGAACCAAAATACAATCTGTCATGATATCATCTTGTTCTGATGATATTATTATGATTAGTAAAAGAATTATTACTTGCATATAACTGCTTGTAATTATTTTACTCAATCATGGCAAAGTGGAGTAAATTAAGTACACAATGCAAACATGTCTAATGGAGTAATTACATTACTAAAAACAAACATGTCTTGATAAATACACATGGGAGTAAAAATATTATTATAGGTTTTAATCCCATACGCGAGGCTTACATGTAGTAAAACTACTCCTTAGTGCGGGATAGGTACATTGTTCACTTTCTACGTATAGTAAATATTTTACTTACAGTGTGCTATGTCATATACAAGGTGTTAGTAATCATTCTACTATATGATATTTTTGAAAAGGTGCGGAGTGGAGGATGCCTAGGGAGGATGGGGGGCGCCTGGGGTGGGGTGTATATGTGAGGAGTGTGTTTTAGTTGTTGCGCAACTCAAGTGCGCTTTACCGCATCCCTACACACACACACACACACACACACACACACACACACACACACACACATATATATATATATATATAAACGGCCAAAACCGGTTTTCACATGCGGCTAGCCCAACCGCAGCGGGCCACTTAAGCCAGCCGCAAGCGATAATCGATCTTCGCATGTGGTCCTGTTAAGTGGCCCGCATGCGGAAATAGGTATTCCATGTGTACCCTATTCCCATACTGGCCGTTTGGGAAGATCATGTCTTGTATGTAATATAATATTTCCTACGGTTCCAGATCGAAATTTGGAATGGTACGCATAGGAGCTAACCGTGTTGTCGTTCTTACTACAATTTTGCATTGACAAGTAAATAGTCTTCAAATACATAACGCATCAAACATTTATATACATATCATACATATATTACAAATAAACAACAGTTTCATCACGGACAAAAATATTACATTTTCACGGCATATGTTCTTTCTCCCACTCTCTTAGGGGCTTGAATTTGTCTTCTAATGCAAGTTGACTATCCTTATCATAGAATAGCCCAAGTGTGTTGCATACATCACGAAGGAGGAAGCGGCAAAGGTCAGCGCACAAGTTCCTTATAGTTTTGTTGTCGATCCGATTTGCTACGTACGGGATTGAAGGGATTTGTGGAAAAAGAAAGCAATAAATGTTACATTTTCGATTTGCGGGATCCGATTTGCTATTCTGTATATATGGAGAACAATATCCAGACTTACGCGGTCATTGGATGCTGTGTACCTCCCATTGACCCTAAGCATCTCGCACACGTAATATCCACAAAGGTTAGTTCCTGGTGGTTGTTTGAAACACTGCGAACATAATAATAAGAGATCGGTCAATATAAACAAGTAAAGATTATAAGAGAATTTGTATTCATGGCATATGTCAGTACCGGCCAGCCTATCTTGATGGTTCGCTTAACCTTTTTCCGATCATTTAATGGGTCCCCTCTTTTTCAGTAGTACTTGTGTGCACTGTTCAGAGAAACAATTGTTGTAATCACTTAGAAATTCCAAACTAGCAATTCTGTACATATGGGTTATTTTATTACTTACAAATTCAGAGTAGTGAGAAACTCCATGAACGTTTCTTTCTCATAGTGTGCTGGGTCACACGCTACGATCAGTTGGTCCATCGGATATACCAGGAATAATATATAGTGGTCGCTGCGAATAAGAAAGATGAATCGTTTCAAATCAATTGCTTAAAATGATGTATTACTGTGAAAAGAACTCAGATTTACGAGCAGATGCTTACGTGAACGCGTAAGGTTACCATTAAGACATTTTTGTCTGCGTGCGCCAACATTGCTAGCGCCAAGTATGTTGCTACCTCCAGCTTCTTACAGTTGTGCAAATTGTTGATATATTCTTCCTTTTCCTCGGGTGCCTTATTCACTAATTCCAAGGCATCGGCACGCATCTATATGCTGTGTTGTGTTTTGCAAACCATTGTTGGGTCAACGTAGCCAACCGATGTACCCGTTCTATCCGCTTCATGAAATTGGGACATGTACAACAAAACTGTAATGAAATGGATGTTTTGTTTTGGACATTTACGTAGAACGTAAAAGAGTTAAGACTTACCGGCAAAACGCGGCAACGAGATTCATGTCCATCTTATCTAGATTGAAGAAGGCGTGTAGGTCACGGAAATCAATTAGGAATATCCCGTTGGGTCCACTCATGAAAGCTCTTTCCGGAACGGCGACACTAATAAATTCGAGGCCCTTTCTAGCTGCCTTGAGGTACCATTTATGCATCACCCTCATTTGCCATGGTAGTTCGTTCAAAAGGTACGTGGGTAAGAAAGGCTTGCCATGTTCATATTTTGAGGGCACATCTGCAGATGCTCAAGATTGCAATTCGTCTTGCGCAGCTAGTACAGACTTTTGTGATTTTGATAGCTCATCAACAGCTTCTATGCTCTTGCCCTTGCCCTGACTTGATGAACCTGTCCCCTGAAGGCCGAAAACATGAACCTCTCCTTATCTCGATCCATTTTTTTGGGTTGTATGTGGAAACCAACTTTGGTACCAGCCAACAAGGTTCCAAGGTAATAGATTTGTGGCCAGATGTAGTTACTTGGGGTGAAGGGACTTGTTCGATAAGAGCAGATTGCAGCATAGGTGGAGATGGTTGAACTGTGGATGGACGGGGAGGATCCGGCGCTTGAGTAGGGGATGCAAGTGGTGACCTCATTGGAGTTGGGGAAGGAGGTGGCGAAGTTAGACGAGGTGGTGATCTAAATGGAGTGGGGGAAGGAGATGGAGAAAGTAGATGAGGTGGTGACCGGCGTGGGGATGGGGAAGCTCGAGGGGAAGGCGATCTTGGTGGGGAAGGTTGTGTTGGAGTGGCAGCTATCGTGAGTTGTCGTGGAGCTGGGGTTGAAGGTGACTGTCCAATAAGGATGATGTCTCGATGATGCCATAAGATAAACTAATTTACTGCATCACCGAGAAGCTTGATCCCCTCCAGTGCGGGGATATCTAGCTCCAACGTGTTATGCTCACTATGGACCTTAGCCACTTGCACCCTTGCATTGTGAAATTGTCAGTCGGGTATCGCTAAGCCCGTTGCTACCTCTTTTGTCTTCCCAGCCTGCCAATGGGTACGACTAGTTTGCACGGAACCAGTCCAGTTATGCCATCCATAGGATGAGGGGTCGTTTCTACCGAACCGAAATTGCTTGGCACTTGAGCTTGGGCAGTTTGCTGGCTTTCAGGTAATAACCTTGGAAAGGCAGTTGGATTTCAGCCGCCAGAGAGTAGAAATGTTGCTTCACTTATTGGAAAATTTTGTCTTCCATCTTCTCTTTGTATTTGTCGCGCCTCTTATAACTCGACGCATCCTGTGGAAACCCTGCCTTCCAACTCGTCTTAGAGGACATACCTCTCACCCATCCAGAGTGTTCGGGGTTTCCCAATGTAGCAATAAGTTGGTCGTTCTCCCTTCTTGAGACGAACTGACCTGATTTTTCCTTCTCGGTGATCTGTTGCAACTGGGAGTCACCTGCTCGATCTCAGGATCCTCGAATAAGATATTGCCCTCCTCTTAGACCTGCCCCATGTTTCGCGCCCATACCCAGTTCTTGCTCCGTTCCTGTAGGGGGTCTACTAGTAGGGGTTTGCCTTCCACTGCAAACTTCTGTTTGGTTTCTCGCCATTGATCTACGTGGCCAGCGTATCCGATCGACCCCAATCGATGTGGATATTTGTTTTTCTTTGCAAGTTCTGACATTTTTTTCCTCAAGGCCAATGCCTCTGGTGTTTTCATCTTGGCAACAAACTCATCCCAGTCGACCTGCGAGATCCTCCCATAATCAACGAAGGGAGTCTTGTTCGTCTGAACGTAGTCCCGGTTTAGATCGGACTTCCACTGTCTCCAACGGTCTCCCATTTTCTTAAATGCAAACTCCCTCCCCCTAACCTTTGAACCAGGCGGATACATCACATATTTTTGCAACTCATTCCATAGTAGTGTCTTAAGGTTCTCGTCTACCATCTCCCACAACTTTACATTTATTGGGTAGTGGAGTCTCACCAGAGTTCCGCATGTGTTGCTAAACTTGGACATCACAGTCCTTGGCTCGACGGGCTTCCCATCCCACTCGAGAGCAGTCACATAGTATGTTTCCTTCGGCATTTGGTTCTTACTTCTCTCATCACATCTTTTTTTGGCATGCCCTCCTGTACTTGCCGACGTGTCCGTATGCTCAGGGGCTGACATGGCGGTATCCAGCTCGACTTCATCAACGACGATAGTCTAGGCTGCCTTTTTTTTAGCGACGTCGGATAACCATCTGCACAAACACATCGTGAAGAACCATTAGGCGGCTACGATCTCCGGACAGGCTAGTTATAAAATTGGCTAATGACTTCTATGTATCTTACTGCCTGCTCGATAGGTACGTAGTCCGGGTCATCATCGCGAGGGGCCACTTGTGTTATTTCCATCGGAAAAGGGTCACTTGGGGTGCGCTGTGTTTCTTCGCTAGATGTTGTTTCGTCAATTTTGCTACCAGTTTTCTCTACATCTTCTATTTGTTCAGCTGCTACGGGTGCATCGGAGGGAACTTTGTCGTTCGACATTTTTTGCTTCGTCATTCTTCACAAATATGGCATAACAAATAAATTTGTACGTAATTATCACATCTAATGTCATATAAAAATTTCACACATAACTACCACATAAAAAAATTCACATCTCACAATTACATAGTAAATTTAATTCAAAATTTAATTTGCACATGAAATTTGCACATCTAAAAAAATAAATGACAATTAAAATTCACATCTCACAATTACATAGTAAATTTAATTCACAATTTAATTTGCATATGAAATTTGCACATCTCAAAAATAAATGACAATTAAAATTCACATCTCACAATTACATAGTAAATTTAATTCACAATTTAATTTGCATATGAAATTTGCACAGCTCAAAAATAAATGACAATTAAAATTCACATCTCACAATTACATAGTAAATTTAATTCAAAATTTAATTTGCATATGAAATTTGCACATCTCAAAAATAAGTGACAATTAAAATTCACATATCGCAATTACATAGTAAATTTAATTCAAAATTTAATTTGCATTTGAAATTTGCACATCTCAAAAATAAATGACAATTAAAATTCACATATCGCAATTACATAGTAAATTTAAATCAAAATTTAATTTGCATATGAAATTTGCACATCTCAAAAATAAATGACAATTAAAATTCACATACATAGTAAATTTAATTCACAATTTAATTTGCATATGAAATTTGCACATCTCAAAAAAAAATCACAACAAAAATTCACATCTCACAATAAATCGGCGAGGTCAGAGGGGAAAAAGTGGCCGGCAGGGCGTCGCCGACGAGGAGGCCAGCGTTGACGACGAGGAGGACGACGGTGGAGTCCGAGAGGAGGAGATGGTTGCGGGGTCAGCAGTGAGGGGGAGGCCAGCGTCGGCAACGAGAAGGCCGACAAGGACGGTAGAGAGGTGGCCGGTGCACGGGGAGGTGGAGAGAGGCGACAACGGAGCTAGCGGTGGGTAGATCGGCGACGGCGCGTGGGGACGAGGAGGAGGTCTCCGGCGGTGGCGACGAAGTTGGGCAACCTGTCGACGTCTGCTAGGGTTTGGCCCTTCTGGGACTAAGAAATTTTCCATGTCCCGTGCGCGTCCCTTATATAGGCCGGGTTCACCGCATGCTTCTAAAGTGAGCCTAATTCCAAAGGATCAAATCCCTTCTGGAAAATTCGATTAAAAAGTAACACAACTTTGTTATCACTATCTTAGTGTGAACAGGTTTGACTTCCCTTATAGCAATAGGGAGGAAGACCATTAGCATCCTATGACAGTCATGAGCATTGTATTCGGAGATGGTCTAATCTTTCATTGAGACTAGCTTCCTGATGTTCTATGAGAAACCAGTAGGCACTCTCACCCCATGCAAGCATCTACAGAATGCCTTTTTCTCTTCTGGTGTCATGGAGTAACAAGCAGGAGGAATCTCGATATTTCCATTTGCCAGCTCTTTTGGGTGAAGGTCCTGCCTTATGTCCAATCTTACAAGGTCGTTACATGACTTCAGTCCATCCTTCGTCTTAATTGGGATGTCTAGTAAGGTGCCGATGGTACTATCGAATACGTTCTTCTCGAGTTGTATGATATCAATGGCATGACGAATCTCCAGGTCCTTCCAATACGACAAGTACTTGAGGAAAATTGAGTGCTTCTTGAATGGCAACGTATTTTCTTCTTCTCCTACTTTCTTTCTCTTTGCTGTCATCTTCTTTCCCTTCCTGAAAACAACCTTAATATTCTTTTGTCATTTCAAACACAACAGTACCCCTTCGTGTTTCAGGGGCAGTCACGGTCTCTATTGTCTTGTTGAAAAATTTGGCCATCATACGATACTTGTGTTTTTGAGGTAAGAACCGTCGATGTCGTATGTATACTATCTTGCCTGACAACGTCATATATATGTACGACGTGTTCTCTAGACAGATAAGACATCCAGTCTTCCCTTTAATCTGACCGGATAAGAAAAAGTTTGCAAATAGTTCATTGATGGTAACGAATATGATAACACGTAGAGTAAAGTACTCCCGTTGGTACTCATCCCACAATCGTAGCCCTTCTTTCCATAGATCTTCTATATCCTTCATCAAAGGTTCAAGAAAGACATCTATGTCGACGCTAAGTTGTTTTGGGCCTTGTATAAGGATAGTCATAAGAATATACTTTCGTCTCTGACAAATCCATGTAGGAAGGTTGTACATGATGAGCAGAATTGGCCAAGTACTATGTGAATTGTTTAGGTCACCAAATGGGTTCATGTTGTCTGTGCTCAACGCAAACCTTATATTCTCGCGTCCTTAGCAAATTCTGGATATATTGAATCAAATGTCTTCCATTGCCTCGCATCAGCGGGGTGTCGAATCATACCATCAGTTTTTCGGTTGTCTTGATGCCATCTCATCAACTTGGCATCGTTAGGATTTAAGAACAGATGCTTCATGCGATCTTTCACTGGCAGGTACCGCATCACCATGGCCAAAATCTTTTTCTATCTGTCCACCGATGAATCTGGGTTCACAACCTCACTATCAGAATCCCCGTTACCCATTTTGTATCGACTTGTTCCATAGGTTGGGCACTGTCCAAGTTAGCGTATTCCTTGCTGTACAATATACAATGATTTACACATGCATGGATCTTTTGAACACCTAGAGATAATGGACACATCAGTTTCTTCGCTTGATACGTGTTGGATGGCAACATGTAGGCTTATGAAGCAAAACTCTCAAGAGACCCAACAAATCATTGAAGCTGCTATCGGACCATCTGTGCTTAGCCTTTAATGTAAGAAGCTGAAACACCGAACGCAACACTATAACATTCTTATCACATCCCTTGGATTCGTTATAAAGAAGATCCTTTGTTGACTTCTCTAATGTCTCCCAATTCTCTAACCCGTGTGTCGTACCCTTTTGCACGTCTGGTTCAACGTGTCGCAGCATATCCTTCAGATCGAAATCAACCTCCAAATCATCAATACCGGTGGAACCATCTTCTTCCACCCTTTCATGAGCCATATCCTCGATTGTAAAATTCTCTGCCTCATCCATCTGACAATTTAACTCTTCATTGTCCTCTTTAAGAGCTACGCGTTCACTATGTGATAGGTCCAAACTTTGTAATTTTCCATGAATCCACGCTCCACTACGTGCCTTAATATTTCACTCATATTTATCAATAATTTTTGATTCTTGCAATCAATGCACGAACAAAAAAATTTTCTCATATTCTCCCTCAAAGCATGTGCCTTAGCCTGGGCAATAAATTTGGATGCTTCCTTCATAAATGCTGGATGAGTTCTTTGAATCTCGTACATCCAGGACCGATCCATCTATAAAAAACCGCATCAAGAATAAAAATAGAGCACACATATTTTGGAAAAACATGAAAATACATGTATCTCCTCAAAATTAATGGAACATTACATTGAAGTATTATGTACTAGTGATTACAATAACAATTTGCTCATCAAAATATTCTATTAGAGCTAAATTTTGGAAAAAAAAGCTCAAAAAAGTCATCTTATAAAAATGCAAATTTCTCTATATTGTACCGATGAAATTTGAAATAAATGAAAGCAAATAAAGGAGGAGAGCAAGTATGTTACCTTCTATATCAAATTCAATCAAAGATTTCGGGTTGAAAACCTTCCCTCCTATTTGTTACTTGATTTAGGAGAGAGAAACTTCAGGTTCAAATGAATGCAGCTTGAGGTAGGTGGTGATATATGAGCCATCATCGCATGCGGCCGGCTTAAACAGTCGCATGCAAAAATGTATTGTCGCATGCAACTGCTTAAGCCGGCTGCATGCGTCGCATGCAACTGCTTAAGTCGGTCGCATGCGATAATGGCTGTATTATCGCATGCGGCCGGTTTAAGCAGCCGCATGCGATAATACAATTTCGCATGCGATCCGGCAACCGGCCCCCGGGGGACCGGTTTTTGCAGGCATGACACTTATGACCCGCTTGCAACTTACTGAAGATCTCGTACAGAAAAATCTTTTCTGTAGTAGTGATTCTGACCCCAGTTATCGTATCTAAATGTTGTCTAGAAATTGGAAAAAAAAGGAATTTACTACATGATTAGGGCATCTTATTTTCGTCTTCAGTTGAAATCAACTTTTTTCAAAGGAAAATTCATTATTAAAAATTGATGTTGATCTTAGGGATGGGCGTGGGTCAATCTACAATCACATGTGTTGACCATATTAATCGAAGTAGTGTGGTGCACATCTTCCCGATGTGAACTAGAATAAGCAAATTAGAAATTTCTACTTTTTAATGTTAATTGAAGTCAACAAAATAGCATTCATTCTATAAGTCACAAAGTGCTTCATAGGTGAGATTATAAAGAGGCTATGCATGGTGTGAGAGGCCCTGGTTTGAATCCTATATAAATACCACACACATGCATATTACGAGTGTGTAGATGCCTACTAAAATACATAACCTTTTTTTTGTTTTTTCACATACAAAAAATAAAAAAACAGAATTTATTTTTACAGACGAGCCCGAACGATTGTTTAACCCACCTGAATAAATCGTTGATTTCTACAGGCCCTAAAGCACAGATGATTCGTCAGCCGCATGTGAAAATCCTTTTTGACCATTTGGGAAAATGAATTTCATAGTAGTGTCATTGAGTACCTCACAAAGGAACTAACCACACCGTCAAAGAAAAAGGAAAGGGAAAAACTGTGAACAATTCAAAATTTAACTCCATCGACATCATGGAAGACAAACCCTGGCAAATAGATCTACTAAAAACTTTACGCTGTAGAAACCCTAAAAGCATACTTAGATCAAAAGCAGAGATGGATGATGGATCGATCCCCTTCCCCCCCCCCCCCCCCCCCTCATGCTGACGTGGACGCCGGAGATGGAGGAAGAAGGGTGCCAGGTGGGAGGTAATGCAGGTGTCCAGGCATCGACTCACAAGTCGCGAGAGATGACATGACACTACGAAAGATACTCCGTATTCTGGTCGTATCGTTAAAATTATATGATTTCAATCAGCATGGATGCATGTAGTAACCTCTAACCTAGATTAATAACCTTTATAAATTTTAGATGACAAAATGGATAAAGTAGAATTACTAAAGGATCATTTGGATGAGAACAAGGATGAGCTCAGGAGAGATAAGTTAGCTAGCGAGACACACATAGCACACCAATTTAGGCTTTCGCTAAGCTTTATGCAATAACTATGCTGCCCATACAGATCATGTATGCCGCAAAATCCAAACATGCATCTAGAGTAGCTAGCCACATAGGCTCGGTTCTTTTTTGATTAATATATAGATTTTACCTCAATTTTCGTATGCACAGTTTTTAAACTACTAAACGATATATGTATTTTAAAACTGCTAAACGGTATATGTATCTCCGTGCAAAAATTATATATATAAAAGTTACTTTAAACTATTAGACAAATTCATTTTTCAAATTTAAAATAATTAAAACTTAATTAATCATATACTAATGACATTTTCATTTTGCATGATAATACTTAATCTTCATCCACCACCGGTTCTAACGGGGCCATAGAGAGATGGCTACATGATACATGATCCTTCCCATTGCTTAGTGAGTAAGGCTCGCAACCCGAGCCTGATCGCTCTCGCTCTCTAGGGGTAGCTCTCTATAGTCTCTAAGCTATATAAGCAATTAGCCTCTTGTGGGGCTCCTACAAAAGCATTCAGCTGCAGCCTGCATCAGGCAGAGGAGGGGCGCCATGGCTGCTCGTGATGCATACCATCTTGGATTGGGACCAATCACGATGTAATAATTCCATCAAAGGCTAAAGCAGCTGTAGCAGCAAAACTAAAGCTGCTCCACCAAGTGGCGGCTTCCAAACCACTCCCTCATCCATCATTCCTTTTTCTCTCCCATCTCTCGATTAGTGGGGTCTCCATCTATCTATCGATCTCCAGTGGCGTGCTCGCAGTGTAGGATGGCAATACAAGATCGATCAAGGTTGGCTTGACCGGCTGACCGATCGACCTTCTAGGGGAACAAAGGGGGTGCCACCATGGGCATGACCTCAACCTTTATTTTGTTGCTCGATCTTGATAATCTACTTTCGATATACGGAAAAAGGCCACTCGTACTTAAGTGTTGTTTAGAAACTAGTACAGCCAAAACGTTACAATTTTATGTGGGAAAATAAACACCAATAAATTTGTCATGAGAAATATTTTCTTGCATTTATTTATATTTCTAAACTTTTATGATATATGTCGGATGAAGGCATGAGAGGATGACGAGAGGTGGTGGGCGACATGTACAAATTGAATCTTTGATCAGCAAAAATATGTACGTACCAATCAAACAATTGGTGAGAGGAAGCCAATCAAATTATTGAAAAAAAACTCTCTAGAGTTGTTGATCAACATGATCGGTGGCACAAACCCTATATACTACTACAAAAGTGATTTTTCTGTACGAGAGCCCATGATTTTTGCAAACGGACCATAACTAATGGCGTCTGCAAAAATCGAGGGTCATTTTCACATGCGGGCCACTTAACCGCCCATATGGAAAAATAGATTTTCTCATACGGGCCTCTTAAGAGGGCCGTATGCAAAAATGAGCTCATTTTTGCATGCGGCTCACTTAAGCGCCCGCATGCGAAAATAAAATTTGAAATTTGAAATTTGAAACTAGTGTATCTCACTCATACGAACTCCAAATTAGATGATTCTTTTTCCTAAATGTTTCTAAAATCATGCTCTATCATGTTATTGTGTTCTTACTGCTATTATTTTGGTCATTTTTTCTTGAGACTTTGTTTTATCAATTAAAAATTTGAATTTCAAAACTTCAAATAATATTTTGAAGCAATAAATGATTTCAGCTAAAAAAGTCATCCACAACAAAGTTGTATAACTCATCAAGATCTATAACTTCTATTTTAGTCATTTCTTCATCCGACAAAGTGATCGTAACATTTTCACAAAATTTACATATCTCTCTCTATAGTTTATAAAACTATATAAGATATGTACATTTTGTGAACAATGTTAGAAATAACTTTGTCGTATGAAGAAATGACCAAAATAAAAGTTATAGATATTGATGAGTTATACCACTTTGTTGTGGATGACTTTTTCAGCTGAAATCATTTATTGCTTCAAAATATTATTTGAAGTTTTGAAATTCAAATTTTTAATTGATAAAACAAAGTCTCAAGAAAAAATGACCAAAATAATAGCAGTAAGAACACAATAACATGATAGAGCATGATTTTAGAAACATTTAGGAAAAAGAATCATCTAATTTGGAGTTCGTATGAGTGAGATACACTAGTTTCAAATTTCAAATTTCAAATTTTATTTTCGCATGCGGGCGCTTAAGTGAGCCGCATGCAAAAATGAGCTCATTTTTGCATACGGCCCTCTTAAGAGGCCCGTATGGGAAAATCTATTTTTCCATACGGGCGGTTAAGTGGCCCGCATGTAAAAATGGTCCTCTTCCTACACCTAACCTTATCTTCTCTTCCTCTCCTCTCACTTATTATCTCCTCTCTCTCACCGCCGCTCCCCCTCCTCACCGCCGTGGAGTCCTCTCTCTCTCTCTCTCCCTCACTTGGGCGGCGGCAGGAGGCGGTGGGCGACGGCGGGAGCGGCGGCGGCGGCCTCAAGAAGGCGCGGCAGCGGCGGCAGCTAGGAGGGAGTGGGCGGCGACATCAAGGAGATGGCGGGCAATGGCGAGACAGCGGGAGCGGCGGCGGATCCGGCGGCGCCGTCCTCGGGAAAGCCGGATCCGCTGCCCTAGGGGCTCTCGGCGGCGAGCGGCGGGCACGGCGACGGCCTATGGCGGCGGATTCGACGGCACCGTCCTCGGAAGACCGGATCCGCCGCCCTACGGAGGAGCACGACGCTCGGCGACGGCGACGGCGGGCAGCAGCAGGCGGCGACGGCAGCGGGCACGGCGCTACCCCGCGACGGCCGGCGGCCGCAGCGGCGTGGATCTAGCGCCGGTCACGCGGCGTCTGGCGGTGGGCGGCGACCCCGATGACGACGACGAGTGGGCGGATCCCGCCCGGATCCGGCGGCGACGGCCAGTGGCGGGAGCGGATGGCGGCGGCCAGCAGCGGGGGCAGGTGGCGCGGAAGCGGCCGGCGAGCTCGGGCGGCGATGCCGCCGCTTGCGGCTAGGGTTTGTTTTTTTTTTTGGAATTTTATTTTTTTTCGCGATATTTTCTCTTTGCATGCGGTCGGCTTAAGCGCCCGCATGCGAAAATCGGATTTTCGCATGCGGGTGCCCTGGCCGCATGGGAAGATGGTGATTTTTGCAGACGATTTCGCGCATGTGGCTGGCCCAACCGCATGCGAAAATCTTATTCGCCCGTTTGCAAAAACTCATTCTGTACTAGTGCTAGCTACTTGGCAGTACATCCCCTTAATTGGCGGAGATCATGGAGATTGATCTCTCCCAGGCAACGTGATGTGGAAGCATGCAGTAGAGTGCGATGGTTGAGTATTGAGACTCAAAGACGAGTTTATATAGAGTACAACAAAAACCTCTTCTTAAAGACAATATCATCAATAAGGATTGCAAATTTAAAACTACAAAATATGTGGCCATGTTTGAAACTATTTTTTTGGACTAAGGCTTATAGACCGAAGGTAGTGACCAAAGGCCATAGAAAATTGTAGTGTAAGAATTGTATTTCTCTTGCTCAAGGATTCAGTGAGCGAAGCTCTAACGGTTCAGAAGCCAAAGTCGAATGATGAAATTGATGAAAAAAAATCTCAATTAAATTATTTAAAATTAAGTTTTAAAATTTTGAATTGGTTGCAGCTTATATCACAGGTAGAGTTATGCTAGTATATTCTGTGAGAGTATAAGTGAATTATCTATCATTTCTTTGTCAACTTAAACTTTTTGGCTAAAGTGGCTGATCCATGGCTCCATGCAACTGAATACACATTTGAAAGATTGGGAAATCAAAAATACATGCATGATCAGGGTTAGCTCAGCAGTACTTTGTCCGTTCCAAAATAACGTGTTAGTTAGGGTGGAGAGTAGCACATTGAAATCTTGCATTTTTCATTTTGCCCACGGTTTAGGGAGCCAGCCCGGCTGCAGGGACCAGTATCTAGCTATGTACGACTGACATGGTCCAATGCCCTTCACTACCAAAAGGAGGAAGGAGGAAAGAAAGCTAGATAGATAGATAGCTACTCCTCTTTCAGTGTTTCCATCTTTCATCTGAGGAGCACATGTATATATATATACACACACATGTAGCTCGATAGCTAGCGGCACAATCGCAGCCGGCATTACATGTGTCGTCTGCGCTTTTAGGCTTAACAATGATTGACAGAGAAGACTCCTGCACACACACGCATAAAGATGTATACATGGATCGAATTAGCTAGGCTCATCAGCTAATAAAGGTAACTAAACAAAAGCAACCGCAACAACTGCCTGCACCGTGTGTGCACGTCGGTCGCCAAAGAGGAGAATGAGACGTACTGACGGTGACATAGGCGTCGACCTCAAGGGCAATCAAGAAAATAAACGCCACTGCTTGTATGTTGGGTTACCTGCAAACAGGGGCATTTAGAATCCTGCATAGAGTATTTACTCAATTAAACTTCTCCAATCATAAATATTTAATTAACCCTTAAAGCTATATTTGATAAAACTTTTAAAACTTTGACTTTCAATGATCTCTTATAATTGCTTAGTTTTAAAAAACATGACATGTCTATGCATATGTTTTTGATGAAAATTACTAGGGATAGCAAGTTCGAAATTCGGTCTCCATTCCGTGGAGTTCCATTGCTACAAAATTCATAAACGAAAATGGAATAGTCAATGAGAGGGCTATCATCATCATTTTCTAGTATATATTCCTAAGAGAAGGAATTAATACGCCAATTTCATGTTTTAAGGTCTAAAAGAAGGCATGAAAACAAATAGAAACTCTTGAATGAAGTGCCATCATACTATTAATTAAGTTACAAGAATGTACTTGTTCTAAATATTGATGATCAAAATAAGTCAAAAAATTTAATTAAATTTGATCTTAAACGTCAAATATTTATAAACAGAATTTTTACCGAATGAATATATATGGCATCACTGCCTCAGTGAGACTTTCTGTATTGTGGAGCTACTATAGCTTAATTGACACATGAGCTCAATAATTCTGCATGCATGCAGATATTTGGCAGCGACGATCAAGGGCAAAACCATCCATGCATGCTTGCGCGCCGTAGATAGCCTGAAAGGTCTTATTTAGAGTAAACTTTTGGCAGCTATAGTTTTTTTCAGAATCTTCAACTGTTAAAAGTTTTCTCAAAGAGTGTAGGTTGTTAGGATTCAGAGAATCTACTGTTATAGAATCTCAAAAAAAATAATCTCAAAATCTGAAAAATCTAGCATTTTGAAATTATCATTAAATAGCTTCTTACCAGCTGCTCTTAACATCAAAGAGGGCCAAAAGTCTCGAATCAAATTGCACTCGATCGATGGATGGATGGGGAGAGCTGGCGTCCCGATATTGCGGTGGTGGTTCCCGCGTCACCGTCGCCCTCCAATTAACGCAGCAAAAACCAGCAAATCAACACATGTCATGGAATGGATCTTCTTTTTCTCGAGGAATTAGCTGGGCTTTGGATTGGGCCTGGTATTGTTCGGTACGAGTGGAATCCACTCAATGAGTGAGGCCCATGAATTATGCATACGCTCGCGTTTCATTAGGCCAATTTCACAATGGGCCGACGCGATTATACAATTTACAAATGCAATGTTACTGAATTTTCACCAATACCCACTACCTGCCTTTTGCGTCTGTCGCCAGCAATTAGATTCTTTTGTGTGTAGTGTTGGTAGATGATAACATTTCGGTTTCCAGTTCAATACGGTCGTCTAAACAAAAGTCTGGTTGCTTGCAGGCATATGGGCTCTGTAATCACTAGCTCCCTCCGAAACCTGGCTGCTTTTCAATAATGAAAAATGGTTTACATGTCCTGATGTCCTGCTGTTGGTACTAAGCCAATAAATCTTAATCTTAGTAAGTGAAACGACAATCAGACGATGCATGCAGAAAGAGCCACGCCGTGTGGTACATGATGGCCATCGATTGAAAAGCTGACAAAATTGACGGAATGAATCGCAGCCATCCGATAAAGTATATTCATGAAAACAACCAGGATCAAGAGCGGCTCCTTTCGAAATCATAAAGATACCCAAACATTCTCACATATTAACATTGAACACGTTGAAAAGTTTCAGCCCTATTGGTTGCTTATATTGTCTAATAAGCCAAAACGGTTTTTAGAGAATGAAAATTAATTTGTAGGTAAAATTTTTATATATGTGTGTTTTTGATGACTTAAAAGCCAATGCTAAAAAAACTACGTTGAAAATATCTTAAAATCGATTTCAAAATCAAGTTCGAAAATTTAAATTTTGACTTTTTCTTTGACTGATTAGGGCAACCGATGAGGCCTTTTAATTTCCCAATACATGGTATTATTGCCTTCTCTATCATCATTTATAACTGTATTATGTAACCAACAAAATGAGAAGAAAACATGCATGCCTATTTTAATTTCAAAGCAAAATTCTAGGCTATATAAAAAGTTTCAATTTAATTTATAATTTATATCTTGGTTTATCATATTGAATTTTGGCATAGCTTGTAAACGATACATTTCTATGTCTCACGTGAAAAGCCAGGTAAAAGTCATTATTTCTATTACTTCTTTTAAAGAAAGCCTATAAGACAAACATGTTTCTTAAAACAACACAACTTCTTTAAAAACTTATTATCAGTAGCACATTACACGATGGTTAGAGTCACGTGAATGTGCAATTTCATAAGATAGTTTTGGCATGAAAAATAGATATGAGGTGATAAAACAAACCCTCAACTCGCTTAAAAAAATTTAACGACATATATAACATCATATAGATTATAGCATGTAATCATATATGTACTAAGGGCATATAAAATAAATAAAATACCAAAGGTACCGATTTCAATTTCTAAAAGTATAGCACCACCATTATAATGTGATATCACCAAAGGCTGTTCATCTAACTGGAATTCATCCAGATAACCTAATGTTAGATGCTCCCACTAGTACAGATCCTCTTATCTGTGACGGACCCTCACATGCCTGGATTTCGTGGGTCGTTAGAACGAAGTCATTTCAATCGGGCCGAAATTAACATCGTTGTAGATGTACCCGTTCGAGATACATATACCTATAGCCCGTCACTGATGACACTCATCGGTGACGGACACAAGGTTAGGCCCGATTGAGATTATCTCCACTATCTCAATCGGGTCCAAATATAAAGCCCTTCACAGATGAGTGTCATCGGTGACGGGCTCCAAATAAGGCCCTATTGAGATAAACGCCCGTCACTGATGATACATATCGATGACGGGCTTTCTTTTAGCCCGTAAGAGATAACTATACGTCCGTTAGAGATATCGTTTATTTGGCCCGATTAAGATATATTTTGCACACTATAAATACTCCAGTTGACTGTTGTCTGAAGTTATCCCACTGTTCACTATTTTGGTGGGAGGTTGAAGGGGGCGAATTTTTGTATTTTTTTTCAAAGAAAAACAGAAAAATCTTAAAGTAAGTAGTACTTATTAATTTAGTAGTACTTATCTCATGAGATGTTAACTAATATTTTATTCATTTTTGCAGCGATGGATCGAAGTTGGATATATGCGACTACTTTCAAACGTCATTGCAAGGAGTATAGAGATGGCATATTAAGTTTTATGAACGCTTCGGAGGAGGATAGGAAAAGAAGAAACAGCAAATACATGTGTTGTCTATGTAGAGATTGCAAGAATGAGAATATGTTTGAAAGCAGAGTGGACGTATACCCTCACTTGATACAATGGGGATTCATGAAGAGTTACACATGTTGGGTGAAGCATGAAGAGCAAGAATCGGGAGGTGGTGCAGTTGCAGACAGAAGTGGTGCAAACAATCATGAAGAAGGAGATGAAGATGAAGATGACATGTTTATACCATCTCCATTGGGCGGTGAAATCGTTGATGTGGATCCTGATCTGCTGCAAGACATGTTACGTGACGTTGAGGATCCAACTTACAACGAGAGAGATTCCATGAAGTTCAGCAGGTTGGTCAGTGACTCGGGGACACCTCTATATGATGGATGCAAGCCAAAACACACCAAATTATCAGCTACCTTGGACCTAATGAAGCTGAAGGCAAGTAGTGGATGGACAGACAAGAGTTTCACAGATCTTTTGGAAATATTGAAGGCCATGCTTCCTGAAGAGAACACATTGCCCGAGACGACATACGAAGCAAAGCAGGTTTCGTGTCCCCTAGGGTTAGACGTCCGTAGAATTCACGCTTGTCCTAACGACTGCATATTGTACCACAAGCAATATGCGGACTTAGATGCTTGTCCTGTCTACAAGGCTTCTCGATACAAGCGAAAGAAAAGTGCGGGGGAGGGAAAGAAGTCAAAGCGGGGTGGTCCGACGAAGGTTGTGTGGTATCTACCTGTCATTGATCGTTTCAAGAGAATATTTGCCAACCCCAAGGAAGCAAAGTTAGTACGTTGGCATGCCACAGAGAGAAGGAATGATGGTTTGCTAAGACACTCTGTGGATTCGATTCAATGGAGGAATATCGATCGAAAGCACAAAGACTTTGCTGCCGACCCCAGAAACATAAGGATATGTTTGTGTACGGATGGCATGAATCCTTTCGGAGACATGAGCAGTTTTCACATCACTTGGCCAGTTCTTATTGCGAACTATAACCTCCCACCATGGTTGTGCTTCAGAAGAAAATATATTATGTTGTGCTTGTTAATCCAAGATCCAAAACAACCCGGCAATGATATCGATGTGTTCTTGGAGTCTGTTATCGATGATCTTGAGATTCTCTGGAAAGAAGGTGTGGAAACTTGGGATGCATATGGTCAGGAGAACTTCAACCTACAAGTTCTATTGTTCTGCACCATTAATGATTATCCCGCACTAGGTAATCTTTCTAGATAAACTGTGAAAGGAAAGAAGGCTTGCTCTGACTGTATGGAACATACACGCAGCAGGTGGCTGAAGAAGTCAAGAAAGATGGTTTACATGGGTCATAGGAGATGGCTCCCACTACGCCACGCCTTTAGAAGAAAGAAGAAAATTTTCAACGGTAAGAGAGAACTTAGGTCTGCTCCCAAGTATTTGAAAGATCGAATCCCACTAACCAAGCCAACCAGAGGGGAGTGAATGGTTGGTGTACCCAAAAACCAAAACTTAAAGCGGAAAGTAAAGTTACCCTCTTCTGATGTAGATGCGATCTCCTGTAGCTGGCTCTGTCAGTCTGACCGCCCTTGTAGTCCAGTCTGACCGCCCCTGTGCACCGGTCTGACCGCCCAGACACCTCCGGTCTGACCGCCCAGTCGCCGCCGGTCTAACCGATGTAGATTCGCCGGTTAGACCGTCGAGACCCGAGAAAACACAAATCGAAGAACTCTTAAAGTAAATTGAAACTTTATTGATTCTCTCTGTGTTTACAAAGTGCAACAACAGCACTCCTCTCCTAAAACTCGAACAATCTCAAAACCCTAGCTTTCTCTTCAAGTCTAATATCTAAAAACCGATATCTAGAGGCAACACCCTGCCTCTCTATTTATACCTTCATCGCAGCTGTCCCTAGCCACGAATCATACTCATACAAGGAGTCCTAATCCCCTAGGAAAACCTCCTCATATCAGCAACAAACTTTACATAATCAAAATTACCAAACTTGGACTCTATCCAAATTTGACTCCAACTTCCATATGCATACAATAACTCCATCGCATGCCATATGAAATCATCTCAACCACATGCATCAATCTTGAACCTAAGTATCCCGCATGACATCTTGATCATCCGGACGTCATCTTCTCCCAAGTTGACTCCCGATCCATCACCGGCAATACTCTCCCAAGGCTTCAAGATTACCTACACATGAATCGAACACAAAATCCATATCCGAGCACAAGTTCTCACCAACTTGATTCATTGTTAGCACACAACAGCATCACATACGTATAGAAACTGAATAGAAGTCGTAGACATTGAATAATCACAGAAATCCAACGAAACAACCCACATCTGAAACCGACAGGGAGTCGGCCGGTCAGACCGCGGGCTGGCCGGTCTGACCGCACACAAGCTCCGGTCTGACCAGCCACAAATGCCCGATCTGACCGGCAAGGCCTGTCAGCAACAGTACTATTCACCGCCCAATAATTTCAATCATCTCTCAAAACGTAAATCCAATTATCTCTAAATATCAAAACCAATAACCAATAAAAACCAATGCCAATTGTTCATCATCAAATAATCAAAACAACCTTTGATTCAACAGTATTTGTCTGGAGATCAGGTCCACGACATGGTGAAGGACATTACTAATGAGTTTGGAAAGAAAAGAAAAACGTTGCAAGGCAAATGATAAGGGTATGTGGAAGAAAAAATCCATATTTTGGCGGCTACCTTACTGAAAAGATGTCGAGGTCCGTCATTGCATTGATCTAATGCACATAGAGAAGAATGTGTGCAATAGTTTGATCGGGCTACTGCTGAATATGCCTGGGAAGACAAGGGACAGGTTGAATGCGCGCCTAGATCTATAGGAGATAAACATTCGCAGTGAACTTTAGCCTGTTAGGGATGAAGAGACAGGAAGAGTGTACCTGTGAGCCCCCGATTTTGTATACCGGGAACCCCATGTGTATTACAATACCATTCCCTGGATCAGTAGATGGTACACACATGGCACAGTTGTATATCTCAAGCTGACATCGTCTTACAGGTCTTACAATATATTAATAATACAAGGGTAGCCCAACTGGAACCCGAATAGACCAAGCATGGTCGACAGCAACACAAAATACCAAAACAACTAAATGAAGTAGCGGAAGCGAAGCAGCGGCGGTCCATCTTATCCCACACGCATCGACTGGTGAACCTAGGTCCCTATTCCACCGTCCTCGGTAACTCCTTGCCAGTATAGCACATGTACAGGTCGACACCAACACATTTCTAAAAGATGTAAATAAGCAAGAGTGAGTACCAACCGTACTCAGCAAGCCACCACTACAGAATGCATATAATGTTCATAGGGGTTCAAGGATGGCTTGATTTATTTGCATAAAGCTGTGATTGATAGAGATCGGGTGGAGACATAGCGCCACCCACAGCATGAAAACCTTTGTGAAAACCAAAAACTTAATTAAACAAAAGTGATTTCGACTGGGGCGGCACGGATAGAATATGGGTGGTTCTGGGAACGGTAACCCGCCGACCCTGGTCAGTTAAGGACCGAGTCAAGAAGCTAAGCAGGAAACGAACCGAGTACGACCACACTTCTTGAGTGGGGTTAGACCCGGTGGACTAGGTTATTCTCGTGGGGTGGCACCCCAGACATGGTAGGTTCTGGATATCGGTATGGAAATGTGGAAGTGTGTGGTTTAATGACGTCAAGCTTTATATATGTATGATGTAACCTTCAATCTCGGGAGCGCCAGGACTCCCCTCACAACCGGCTCGAGGTAGGAATGTGGCGCCGGGGGTGCAATGGGGATTCATAGTCCTTGGAGCGGGTGCCGCCATGCGAGGGTAACTGAAAAACCGGGCCGTGACAAGTCTCATGTGTTGGGTGAGTCACGGAGTGTGGGATTAAAGGCGTACATCCACTGCAGTGTGAGTAAATTAAACTATTCGAATAGCCGTGCTCGCGGTTAATGAGCGCCGGGACTTGTATTACTCTTGACTAGCCTCGTCAATTTGTAATATTGCTTAAAATATGATGGGTGTGAAAGGTGTGACCTTGCCTGATATGCAAAAAGGTCATAGTGGTTAAAATTGTGGAAATTGGATGCGAGGGTAAACCGGACCAAGCGAGGCTTGGGGAAGGTGGATGAACCCTCGCAGGTTAATGATAACTTCAACTTAACGTGGTTTTCAGTTAAAACTGTAGTGGGATAGGTTTGTGAAATAATTTGTGAAAACTAGCTTTATGCAAATAAACCAAGCCATCCNGTTTACACGTGGGCTAATAGACGAACGTCTGAGGATACGTCGATATTTGATTTCAAATATTATTTATTCAAGGAGCTATGATTTGCATATGCCAATTATTTTCGAAAAACAAAAACCCTTGAGCATATTTACTTTATAAATAAAGCTATATATCTAAATGTATCACCATTTTGGATAAAACCCATTAAGGGATAGTTTATTAAAACAAATATTGTTCCACTAAAGAAATAGCTTTGATTATTTTCTATGCACCTTTATATAGAGTGATAAGCTTTTGGAAATTATTTGCAAAATAATGTCTATTGGTAAAGTATTTACTAGAAACCTTAATTGCGAAATATAAATTCCTAATAGGCTATTTTCAAGGATATGACCTCCTCAGACAAAGTCTAGTCCTTAGGCATAATTTTAGTTTGCTTGTTTATTGTTTATTTGTGTGTGTCTAGAATCTGTGCCAAAAGATCTCGATTAAATCCTTTTACCGAAAAGGTTGTCCTCTGTACAAATTCTATCTCAAACCCCCTTCAAATTTCCAAATTTCATATCCCAAAGAAAATATTCGAACATCCTATTTCTTTGGGCCACATTTCCCTCTGTTAACCCAACCCATTCCGCAAAACAAGTTCATTTCCACTCCCTCTACTATGGCCTTCTTGCTGCTGGGCTTTTTCTGGAAAAAGTCCATGTTACCTCCCCAAGCCCTTTTCATTCCTATTAGGTTGGAAAAAAGAAAAGTCTAATTTTCCCCCATACTATTTTCGGCGACGACGTCGCCGCACGCCGCGCCGCTACGACGAGGCCGCTACGACATCACCGGCTGTCGCCTTCCGCTCCTGTCTCACCGGCGAGCTTGCCATCCATTCCATACGCATCCGGCCCCACCTCGCACCGCCGCGAGCCATGCAGCAAGCTAGTTGTGCATGCGCGTGCATGCAGGCAAGCCAGCCACGAGCAAGCACCATGCAACTAGCTAGCTATGCGTATGCCTGCATGCAAGCAGCTAGTCGAGCCCAAGCTAGCATGCATGCAACAGCCTATGCAGTATACGCGCCAACCCGCGCGGCCGCTGCAACTGCCCCGTCCCTGTCTTCATGGCCATTTAAGACGAGCTCGTGCGGTGAAGCCTATATAAGGGCAACCATAGCCAGTATGCAACCCGTCCCTTTCCATCCTCTTTTCTCCTCCTCCTGGCTTTCTTTCTCTTCAGTCACACCCTTCCGCGCACACGCCGCCATCTCTCCGCTTGCTCCGCCGCGGCCGGTTTCGGCTGGGCCTCAGTTGAGCAAGAGGACGGATAGGCCGCCGCGCCGTCATTTGAACCCGAGAACGACTGACTTATCGAACGGCTAATCCCTAACATCTGACCCGCTGACTTCTAACTCACTAACCCGCTGACTTCTAACTCACTAACCCGCTGACTTCTAACTCGCTGACCCCTGACACCTAACTTGCACTAATCCGCTAACATTTATTCCTTAACGCTGTGTGTTCGTTTGTTGCCGAGCGAACACGTGGTGGGCGAGGACGATCCGCGGGTCGACCGGCCCCAGGCAGTACCTCGACGACCGTAGTTCGTGCGAGGACCGTCGGTCGGTACGCCGCTACCCGGCTGCCGCAAGGTGAGCTCCCCTCCTGCCCTTCCTCTTGCTTTCGTTTCCTTACCGCATTTCTCGTCTACCGTCGCACGGTGGCGTCGTGAGACGTGACACCGTAACCATTCCTTGCGCGACCGTCCTTCGCAGCGATCGCCGCATCACAGCCGGCCGTGCATACGCCATATAGCTAGCGGGCCGAACGTGTGCATGCATGCATGCAAGTAGCCCACATGCATGCAACTAGCTAGTCGTGTGTATGCATATGCATGCATGCAAGCAACCCACATGCATGCAACTAGCTAACCGTGTGTATGCATATGCATGCATGCAAGCAACCCACATGCATGCAACTAGCTAACCGTGTGTATGCATATGCATCCATGCAAGCAACCCACATGCATGCAACTAGCTAGCCGTGTGTATGTATATGCATCCGTCGTTCGGTCGAGCCCCCGGCCGACGTTGTCCTGGCAGTACCGCGTCACGCCCGGCCAATGCCGTGGCCCAGTTCAGGCCGAGCTGCCTCAGCCGACCTCCTCGCTGCCGCGGGCGTCGGCCAAGTCACCGCGCCGACCGGAGCCTCCGCGCCCGCGCGTCGGCCTGCGCCCGGCCACCTCCTGGACACGGGCCTCGGCCACGCCATGCCGACGCGCCGCCGCCACACCGTGTCAGGCCCACTAGTGGGCCCCATATTTTATTCTCTCCCCGCGGGCCCCATTGACCGAAGACTTGGAAAAAGTCTATATCGCCTTCCTCTGCTTTGTCGGCCCGAAGCCCATAAAGCCTTCCAAAAAGTCTACATTGCCTTCCTCTCGTGGTCGGCCTAAGCCCACGAAATTCTCTAAAAAGTCTATAAAAGCTCCTCTACTTCATTGGGCCAACCGGCCTTGCAATCTATCCAAAAGTCTACATATATCCCTCTTGTCCCTTGGGCCAAGACCATAAAGTCCTCCACATAAGTCCACAAAACATCCCCTTGTTTTCCTCGGGCCAAGCCCAAGAATGGACCTGAAAAGTCTAAATTGCATCCTCCGGGCCAAAGCCCACCAACAACCTCCCTCCTCACCAAAGTCTAATGCATATCCCTCCACTCACCCAGGCCCTTATCCAAAAGTCTATATAAGGTCCCTACCCGACCTCCTTCATCTCTGGGCTAAAGCCCAAGCCTTCACAAAAGGAAGTCCAACATTCGTCCCTCTCAACATCACAGCCAAGGAATATTCTTGGGAATATTCCTTTCCAATTTAATAAATTCATTTCCGTATTTCAGAAAATCCATTAATCCTCCAAACCCGTGTCTCCCTCATTTTAAGTCAGAGTTGAACGAAACTTTCGTCAAAATCTTTCAAAAATCAAGATCTACGCAATGGCACTGGTTGGGTTATTTTCCTTTTTGGAATTTTTGGCTCTTTTTTGTGTTAGCGAGTAGTTCGTGACGTTATTATTCGACCGGACAGGGTATATCTGCGAGGAGGAAATTGAGCCAATTGTTAACGAACCCTCAAGTGAGCAAGGCAAGTCACTACGCCCCCTTCCTCGAACATGTTGATCCTATTTTTATAAATGTGTTGATTGCAAATAAAATTGCATGCTAATTATAAAACGCGTACCCACATTTGCTTAAAGCCTTACCTTTGATATTGTTTATCCTTATGTATTTACACACCTTTGTTACCTGAGTATATTACTTTACGCGTGATTATTTACTCACTGCTTAGCCCTGCTTACATAGACGTTATACACTCCATATGTGGGATATGTGGATGTGGTTACACTGATCACTCGATGGGAGTGATTGATAGAGATCGGGTGGAGACATAAGCGCCACCCACAGCATGAAAACCTTTGTGAAAACCCAAAAACTTAATTAAACAAAAGTGATTTCGACTGGGGCGGCACGGATAGAATATGGGTGGTTCTGGGAACGGTAAGCCGCCGACCCTGGTCAGTTAAGGACCGAGTCAAGAAGCTAAGCAGGAAACGAACCGAGTACGACCACACTTCTTGAGTGGGGTTAGACCCGGTGGACTAGGTTATTCTCGTGGGGTGGCACCCCAGACATGGTAGGTTCTGGATATCGGTATGGAAATGTGGAAGTGTGTGGTTTAATGACGTCAAGCTTTATATATGTATGATGTAACCTTCAATCTCGGGAGCGCCAGGACTCCCCTCACAACCGGCTCGAGGTAGGAATGTGGCGCCGGGGGTGCAATGGGGATTCATAGTCCTTGGAGCGGGTGCCGCCATGCGAGGGTAACTGAAAAACGAAAAACGACAGATCGAATTGAGTTAGTTCAGGCATGAATGTATTTTGAAAAAGATTTTTGGTTATTCTGAATTTTTAATTCCGTATTCCAAAGTCGAAATATTCAGGATGTTACAGTAACTCCCGCCAGCTTGCCACACATTGTCGAAGGATGAGAAGATCGCAATGCTATCATGCCTAGCAGATATTAAAGTTCCTTCGGGCTATTCAGCGAGGATCAGTAAGTACTTTAAATTGGAGGATCTAAAACTGGTTGGAATGAAGTCTCACGATTGCCACGTGCTAATCACACAGATCTTGCCAGTTGCTATGAGAGGCATTCTACCACCCAAAGTCCATCACACGATCCAACGGCTCTGTGCCTTCTTCAATGCAATCGATCGGTCAGAAGATTATAGATCTCGAAGATCTAGATAGGTTGTAGGCCGATATTGTCAATACGCTGTGTCACTTGGAGATATATTTTCCACCGTCTTTCTTCAATATCATGGTTCATCTCCCTGTTCATCTAGTGAAGCAAACAAAAATATGTGGCCCAGCTTTTCTAAGGGAGATGTACCCGTTCGAGAGATACATGGGAGTTCTTAAGTTGCATGTTTGAAATAGAGCAAAACCGGAGGGAAGCATCATTGAAGGGTACACGACGGAGGAGGTTCTTGAGTTCTGCGTCAATTACATGGCCGAGACTGATCCTATCGGAGTTCCTACGTCTCACCACGAAGGAAGGTTGGCAGGTGTTCGCACAACAGGCAGAAAAAGAATTGTTCCCGATTAAACTTCCTATGCGCAGGCTCATTTCGTTGTGCTGCAACATATAACTGAAGTAACCCCATACTTTGAGGAGCATTTAGCGAAGGTCCGACAGAAGAACATGGGTCGATCAGATATGTGGATCAACAGAGAACATAGTACTCGCTTCAACGAATGGTTCAAGAATCGTATCGCACGGTCGACCAATGGCCCAAGTGAGACAGTTCGAAGATTGGCAAGGGGTCCATGTTGGGATGTTGACACATGTTAAGGGTACGATATAAATGGGTACATATTTTACACCGTCACACAAGATGAGAAAAGCACAGTTCAAAACAGGGGAGTCCGTATAGATGCATATCAGGATCAAGCTGGATCGAACACATACTATGGTCGCATAAAGCAGATCTGGGAGCTGAACTACATGAACTTCAAAGTCCATTTGTTTCGTTGCAGTTGGGCGAATATTCACACTGGTGTCAAACTCGACAAGGAAGGATTCACTTTAGTAGACCTGGCCAAGGTTGGATACGCCAACGAACCATTCATCCTAGCGAAGCAGGTCGAGCAGATTTTCTACATAAAAGATCTCACAAACAAGAAGTTGCACGTCGTTAGGGATGACAAGCGAAGAATTGTTGGGGTTGACAACATCGTCGATGAAGAAGAATACAACCAGAATCTTCATGTGACACCTCAGTTCGCCCTTGAAGATGATCCTGAAGACGATGTGGCATACGCTCGTTCAGACCATTCGAAAGGCATATCCTTGTAAATGAAGTCTTTGTAATTTGCAAATTGTTATAAGTAATGAAGTATTTTGTTTCAAGCCATTCCAGTAACTTAAACCATGTTTAATAGAGCATTTGTTAATTACACGTGACTAGTATAATTTAATAACAATTTTATACTATTTTAACAAGGCATATTTTAATTACATATGATTTTTAAAATTTAATAGCAATTTTACACTAATTAAAAAAGTGATTTGTTATTTATATGTGATAAATCAAATGTAATAGCAATTTTAAATATCTTTTTTAAATATCATTTAAATGATTTTATAAATGATTATAAATATCAGTTAATTATAAATGATTTTTATAACTTAAATATTATTTTTAAATACAATTAGTAAGGAATATTTTAATTACAATTATAAATAGTGGGATGAGCTCATCTCTATCGGGCATATAGCCTATGCCTGTCAGAGATGACGTAATCTCTATCGAGCATGTAACTTGTGCCCGTCACGGATGTGTTTCATCCATATCGGGCGTTGTAATTGTGCCCGTCACGGATGTGTTTCATCCGTATCGGGCATAGTACTTGTGCCCGATGGTGATGACCTATGACTAGGTTTTCTCCAGATCCAGATCTCACTCTTACTCTCACTCTCACTCTCTGTCCCAACGCCTTGACATCGCCGCCTCCTCACCGACCACCGCCGTCTCCTCCTTGACGCCGCCATCGCCTCCTCGCCACCGCCGCGCGGTCCTCCTCCTCGACGCCGCCACCTCCTCAACGCCGCCACCTCCTCGCCGCCGCTGTCGTCCTCCTCGACGCCACCGTCCTCCTCCTCGCCGCCGCCGCGGCCTCACCGACCGTCGGTATGAATTTGTATAAAATTTGAATGAATTTAGTGTAAAATTTGTATGAATTTAGTATGAATTTAGTATGAATTAGTATAAAATTAGTATGAATTACTCTATGAACTTTTCCATGACTTAAATTAGTATGAATTTATATAAAATTTGTATGAATTTAGTGTAAAATTTGTATGAATTAGTATGAATTAGTATTAAATTGGAATGAATTTAGTATGAATTAGTATAAAATTTGTATGAATTTAGTATGAATTTTCCATGAATTACTGTAAAATTGGTATGAATTAGTATTAAATTGGAATGAATTTAGTATGAATTAGTATAAAATTTGTATGAATTTAGTATGAATTTTCTATGAATTAGTATAAAATTTGTGTGAACTTTTTCATGACTTAGTATAAAATTAGTATGAATTAGAATAAAATTTGTATGAATTTAGTATGAATTAGTATAAAATTTGTATGAATTTAGTATGAATTTTCCATGAATTAGTATAAAATTTTTATGAATTTTGGTAATAGTTTTTTTTCTGGTCTTACATAAGTTAATATCATGTAGTCATTGTGGCCCACTTTTTTGTTTGTATTGTGTTTATTTTAGAAAAAAATATGTATGCTCTTGCTAGAAGTGAATTGTTTGTTATCATTTTCTTTTTTAAAAAAACTGTAGAATTCCATGTATAGCTAGGAATCAGTCTTGGAAGAATTCTAAATATTTAGAAGGGATTCTAAATTTTTTTTATATTAAGTTTCGTACAATAGTTATATAGAAAATGTCGCAGCAAGGCCAACTCATATCAGCGACTACTAGTGGGACAACATCGAGCCGGACTCCTAGGATCCAGAATAAAATTCCTAAGTAAGTATACACCATAACAGAGGTGGACGATCTGGGATTTCTGACGGCTCTTGCGAAAGCTGTCAAAAAGTTCTCAACGATATGCGCAGTCCTAGGGAGGCAGAACTTCACCATTTTGAAGGACCACATCGATCTAGTCCCACAGGTAGAAAAAGATGAGGCCTGGAAGCAGTTCAAGGAAAGCTTCGAATACCTCCCAGAGGCCAAGGCAAGACTCAAGTGGCAGACTATCCACAAGATGGGCAACTTGTGGAAAAATTTCAAGACCACGCTGGTCACCGACTACGTCCTCAACCCCACCCAGCCAGAACCATTTGGGAGGTACCCGTTCATCTCCTGGGCCGTGTGGGAAGAGTTCCATGCCGCCAAATCAACCCATGAATCTCGGGCAAAAAGCGAGGCCTATAGAGAGTTGCAGGCAAAAAACCTTCACCCGCACCGGCTTGGCACCGGAGGCTACGGCGGGAAGCTGCAGGAATGGGTCAAGGAGGATGAAGCTGCTGCAGAATCTAACACGCCACCACTTCTTGGTGATATCCCGACCACTCGAGCAAGGAACTGGGCAAGGGCAAGGGTGAAGAAGAATAGTGATGGAACACTTACGTTCCCAAATCCTGAAGATCAAGCGGTGTACCAGAAAATCGTAAGTACAACACATAGAGTATGTTTCGTTAGGTTGTATCGTACTCTTGATTTAATTCGGCGGGAAGCTGCAGGAATGGGTCAAGGAGGATGAAGCTGCTGCAGAATCTAACACGCCACCACTTCTTGGTGATATCCCGACCACTTGAGCAAGGAACTGGGCAAGGGCAAGGGTGAAGAAGAATAGTGATGGAACACTTACGTTCCCAAATCCTGAAGATCAAGCGGTGTACCAGAAAATCGTAAGTACAACACATAGAGTATGTTTCGTTAGGTTGTATCGTACTCTTGATTTAATTCGTCCTAACTGTATCGCAGGTCGACCTGACTGCTGAGAGACAGTCCTCCCAAGAGGTTTGCTCACAAAGACGCGAGGATGACATCCTCACGAAAGCGTTGGGAACTGAAGAACACCGTGAACGGACAAGGGGCATTGGCTCCAATGTTCCATGGAAGCTTGGGTTTCCCAATACACGTGGCAGTACAGGAAGCACAAGCTTTCAAAGGCGCAGAAAGATGCACGCAAGGAACAACTTCGGGAGGAGATTAGAAACGAGCTCCGAGAAGAGTTCGATGAGAAGTTGTTACAAGTGGAGGC
Source organism: Oryza officinalis (assembly GCA_008326285.1). Taxonomy (NCBI): domain Eukaryota; kingdom Viridiplantae; phylum Streptophyta; class Magnoliopsida; order Poales; family Poaceae; genus Oryza; species Oryza officinalis. Next base: position 34,956,411 of record BDMV01000006.1, on the reverse strand, counting down.
TCGGGTGAAGGCACGCTTCAGGGAAAGCGAGCCCGCTGCCGCTCTCATAGTAGAAACGAGCCCCATGCAGAGGCGTAGCAGTTGCGCATCAATTGAGGCGGCAGCACAAGAATCACCAGCCCCCACTGCGGTGGACCACATAACGGTAAAACCAACAAAAAATGTATATATTGTCTTAGCACCACAGTACATTATAACATATTATAAGGACACGTATGAATCTATTGCAGGGACCCACATCGTGCACCCTAGTCGTTAGGGTGACACATTCATTTGCAATTCCTACCACAGAGGGTCTTGCGTTCAAGCCTACACCGAAGACCCGAGTGCATGGGGGGCAGCTGCTAGCCGGCCATGCCAAAGTTCAAGTGGACATGGTGAAGCCTGATTGGGTTGGCTTCACTCTCCCGCACCCACCAAATGATGAGATTCTAACCCTTGTAGCTACACGTGGGACCTTTATCCAATGGCCCAAGCACAACATTTAGATCAATATAACTTCTAAGCTAGCACCAAGTGCTCGTCCGCCGCCGCCGTGTCCCCCTCCAACTCATGTATCTGCCCCTCCTGCCGTTGAAGAAGGAGATCAAGATCTCCAATTGCAGTATGATACAGATTTTGGGGACGACGGTACGGAGGTCAACAGCAGAGCACACCTCCCCCCAGTCTCCAAAAAAATAAAGAGGGCGATATCTTCTCCACCCAAGCTTGAAACACGTAAAAGAGCTGCTGGAAGGGGGAAAGGAAGAGGAAAGATGGAATGGCCACTTCTGGCTCCGAAGAAGCTAGATCTTGGCAAGGCTCCATCAGCTCCTCCTAAGTCTCCGGTGAATTCACATTAGGCATGCCATTGGTCGGAGACGACGCTTTATCGAAGATGGGCCCTACATGCAAGGAGTTGCACGGGTACTACATGGAGAGGTCCAACGCAAGGAGAAAGTATAGAGAGACCTCCATGACGGGCCACCACGATAGACAGCCGTTCCTCGGCCCTGAAGCCTTCATCGCCGTAGACTTTAAAGATCTATGGAAGCTCTACAGGGTGCGAGCAGTCGACACCAACCTCCTTAAGTGCTACTCCTTGTAAGTATTCTTGCGTACGAGATATGGTAATAACTATCCATATATTACGCTTACCCGGATTCTTGTCTTGCTTCTAGGTTAACTTGGAAGCATGTCCATCGTAATGCACCCCATGTTGCCTTACTTGATCCAGCTGTCATCAACGGGATAACTATGAACTACGATCGAGCCAGCATGGTAGAATATATCAAGGACTGCTTATGGTCCCGTCAAGACAAGGACTTCATTATGTGTGCTTACTCTGAACAGTAAGCGTGTACCCTATTTAGAATCAAATGTACGACGCTTATAGCTTTAGTATTTAACTTGCAATTTATTAATGTCGCAGTTGTCATTGGATTCTTCTGATCATTGGTCATAGTGCCGAAGTGGAGTTTGGTATACTACCTTAACTCTAATATCAAAAAAGACATATACGATTGGTCGGCGATCGAAGCTGCCTTGAACAACGCTTGGGACCAATACGTTGCAAAAGGCGACAGGCATAAGGAAGGGCATCTCACACTCGGTCACAAAAAAGACTTCCCAATACGTCAACAAGTTGGCGACCAGTGTGGGTTCCACGTCTGCAATAACATGAGGAGCCTCGCAAACAAGATGATATTGCTCGACCTTGAGGTGTGTGCTTCAATTGTTTATATACATTAGAGAGGAGATAGCACAATTCATACTAGATTTAGACTAACTTGGCGCCTCACATGCAGGAAAAACTTTCCAGGATTCCAGAAAACAACTTCAATATCATTAGAGAGGAGGTAGCACAATTCATACTAGATGATCTCTTGTCACCCAAAGAAATGTTTATAGTCAAGTCCTAGCTAGCTTGTCTCTGAATGGTTGAACATTTGCAATGCTTGCGACAAACATTTGATTTATGTAAATATTCTTTGTAACACAATTTTGCGCGATGTTCTGTATATATTTGCATTTGTAATTATATATAAATTTGTTCCAATTTATAACTCAGTTTTACAGGTTTTAATGCAAGTCGGCGGTTTGGAGAGCAAAAAAGGATGTGAATGACATATATATGTGAATGGGTCGTGGATGTGAATGTATATATGTTTGATTTTGTGAATTGGCTGTGCTGCGATGGAATATGTGATTGGACTGAAATATGCATTGAATATCTGATAGAATATCTGAATGCTGGGAATAGGATTGCTGGGACTGTCATTTTTTGCAGCGGGCATGGCTAGCAAAGGCCTGAGGCTAACCAAAAAAACAAATTTTATTTTTTTGGCTGACATACTCATCCCTGACGGACATTTTAAAAATACCCGAAAGAGATATTCATCTGTGACGGGCTCCAAACAAAGACCGATAGGGATATAGTCATCACTGACGGACTCTTAATTTAAGCCCGATAGAGATAAGTCATCCGAACTAGGACTATTTTGACTCAACAGGTGGGTCAAACCTATCGGTGACGGGTTGTTCCGTAAGGCCCGATAGAGATGGTTAGTCATCGGTGACGGGTTTAGTAGTTTGCCCGATTGAGATTAGTCATCCGTGACGGGCTCCTACCTAACTTGGTTTGACTTGTATTGTTTGGTCAATCTTATCTATGACGGGCTACATTGTTAGCCCCGATTAAGATAACGTTCATCCGTGACGGCCTGGTGCCCGATTGAGATATTTTCTCGCATCACTGATCTTTGCTTAGTGACGGGGGCCCTACCCATTAGAAATGACGCTTGAAGCCTGTTAGAGATAACCGATCCCGTGCTAGTGTCCCCTCGTTTCAAGATATAGCTACTTTAAGTTTAAATTTTATCTCAAATATAGCTATTTAAAACATGAAACCCTCGAGATACACACCCTGCTACTATTCTTAATTCTTATCACGCATTAATAAGAGATACTTTAGATATTTTTCTTGAATCCTTAATCCTTCATTATAGCCTTTAGCTATATTTTAGGACGGGATAATTTCTCATTATTAAAAAAGAAAATGCCTATACAACATTTGACAGTTTTCATGAGAAACTTTTAAATGTAAGATATAAAAATAGAGTAATTGAAGTATTGTAACTACAGTACATTGAAAAAACGAGAGCGGTAATGTGGCGGCGGCTGCCAGGAGCAGCTCATGAGTTCGATTCCCTGTGCCCCTGCACCTATGTGAAATTTTATCTCCTGCCTAGCACCAATCTTAAAGCAGATCCGGTGACTAAAAGTTCGGAAGTTTCACTTAAAACAGATCCGGTCGCAAGCGTTTTAGCAGTTCCGTAAAAAAACGATATTAATTAATTGTTACGGCAAAGTCAAGTTAGCAACGCAATTTAATAAACTAACCCTAAATAAAATTAACTTTTGAGGATCTCGTAGTTTGCTAATTCGGATTTGCTAATAATGTGTTGACATATTTTTTTTTGTTGAAAACAATTGATTTTTTTACGTGCTTCTCTTACCCGAGACTCCGAGTCCAACTTCTTCGTATCTATCACTGTCAGTCTGCTGCCTACTTTCTACATGAATCTATCTCCTTTCATTGCCCAAAAAAACTCATGTCACACCATCAAGAAACTATTTTAAACTCTCGAGGATATATATTTTCATTGTTTGCATGTCATTCAAATGGTTATAAAAAAATTTAAAAAAATTCAACTAGATTGATTAATATGTGATAATTCACTCCACAAACATCCAAAATGAAATTTAATTTATACAAGTTGCAACGAAAAAACAAATTTAACTGCGAATATATGTTAATTAGATATAGTTTAATTTTTTTTGTTGCCACTTGTAAAAGTTAAATTTTTACATGCATGTTTATAGAGCGATTTATTATATATTAATCTATCTTGTTGAATTTTTTAAAAAGTTTTTTTAACTATTTAAATGACATATAATGAGAGGATATTTAAAATCCCTTCCCTCACATCATCCATTGAATTTAGTTGGAGACAGAGGTTAGAGGGGAGAAAGAAAACAGCAAAAAGTGAAACTGAGAAATTATCATGTAATGACATTACATATATATTATAGTTACAAGAATATAATGTAAGTATAGTGTAATTATAATATAAGTAAATATAATTACAGTGTAAAAACGATTTGACTATTGCGCTAAAGTGAATCTGGGCTTGGGCTTTGAAGAGTAAAACTGGATCTAACTAACCCTGTCCCTAAACATTGATCATGTGCCAGTTGCCATCATTAATGAAAGACCGACGGAGGAATAATTTCCCGGGTAGCGACGCGCCAACAACGGAGCGCGACGACGACACCGACCAACCTCGGCGAGAATTTATTATTTGTCATCCTTTTAAAATGTACATGTTCAAATGTTATTTTTTAAAATTTTCATTCTTATTTGCCATCCGGTCTCATATGTCAATCAATTTTGTCATTCGGTCTCACGTCTCATTTGCTTAAGGGGAAATGAAGCTCATATGTGAAACTGGATGACAAATGAAAGTAAAAATTAAAAAAAATAGTATTTAGACATGTGTAGTTTGAGATGATGGTAAATAGTAAATTCTCCGACCGACGTCGTGGACCACTTCACCCTGATGAAGTCACGTGAGACCCCATCCATGGTGCTACTAAGATGGCAACGGGTACATACCCATCAGGTTTCCTTGTTTCATACCCATACCTACGATGACTAAATATTTTCGTTTAAATATCCACACCCATCACGGGCACAAAATTGTCCCCATACCCATACCCGTGCTAGTAACAGGTATCCAACGGGTACCCATACCCATTTAATTAAATTGTATTACTTATAGTTTTATACTATAATTAGTCATATTAGAACCGTAAACCATCGATATTTTCTCCGACAACAATGCTATTAACATTAGCGTTCAAAAACGAGTAAAAAAATTCTACAACCACATTATATAATCAATAAATCAAATAATAATTTCATATAACTAGACTAGAACAATGCTTAAGAGATGAAAGGGGTTTTATGCTATGATTTAGTAGTTGTTGGGATTTATATTACTCATAGTTTTAGGCTTAATCTACGGGTTTTTTCACCCACGGGTTGGTGGGTATGAGTGAATAAAGAACGGACCCATACCCGCGTACCCAACGGGTAAGAGTTTTTGTCCGTTAGTAGACCCATAGGTATAAGAGTTAGAACTCTTAATAGAATAAAAATCCATCGGGTATCGTGTCGCGGGTCCCCATTACGACCTCTAGGCGCCACTGCCATTGCAGGTGTGAGCCCAAACCAACCAACCGACCCGATCGAGCATCTCATTCCCCATCTACCCGGTTGTCCATATTGGGGGAATCAATTATTACGCGAGTTGTACATCCAAACCACCAGCACAGCACACACTGGCACCCTGCCAAAGAGGGAAGAAATTCTTCGTGAATAATACTAGTACGAGAGCGAGAGAGAGAGATCAGCAGAATGAAAGAAAGAAAAATATGGAGAGCAAATTTCAGTACTGGCCAGAGCTTAAAGAAAAGAGTTTAAGAGGTTCCAAGTAAAACCAAAAGATGTCAAAACATTGTCAAAAAAAAGAATTTATTTATAACTATCTATTTAGGTTATGCAATTATGCAAGTATCATAGTCAAAAATAAAGTCTTGGTACGGTGGAGATAATAATTTGGTAAACTTGACAAGTGTGCCCTTCGATCCATTTATTAATTATTTGAAAAAAAACCGGATAAAAAAATATTGGCCATGATCCAAACTTACCTATGGACCCTGTTTGGAGAGCTATGGATTTTGAGAAGTAGTTAATCAGCAGATATTTGTTATAAAACTGAAAAAGTTGAGTTTTCTAACTTCTTGTAGTTCATTTTTAAAATTTTTAACAATCTAAATGAATGTTCGGCGGCTTATACTTTTTTAAGAGCTCAAGATTCTTAGTGGTAGTTGATGGGTGGCCAACTGATAAAAATTTAGAAATGTTAGTTTTTTTAGATTTTACCATGTCAACTTCTCAAAATCAAAGATAAAAATCTAGATCGTTTGAGGATTCACAAAATATAGAAAAAGCTATGATCGTTATAAGCTCCCAAATAAGACCATAGTATTTTAGCTCTTTGTAAACTTTGGAAAAAAGAAAGGTTTAAAATTAGAATTTATACTTTTAAGAAAAAATATATATATAAAGAGATGCCAGCCAGAACCGCAGAAGCGGAGAGCAAACCCAAAACAAAAACAAGAGCAGAGAGCTAGGAGGAGCAAAGCACACGCATCTACTAATGAAAACGGAACGGATAGCTTCCGTCCGATAAGATGAATACGCATATTGTTTAGAACGAATAATTCTTAGATAATTCAGATATAGATATGGATACGGATACAAATATATTTTTTTTCTTGGATACGAATACGAATATGGTATGAGAGTTTCTGTCACGTACGGATAATAATACGAATATTCGGTGAACAGTGCTATTCAGATATCTACACGTACGGATAATAATACGAATATTCGGTGAACAGTGCTATTCAGATATCTGCAGAAGACATGAAACATATCTCTTTTTTTAACTCTAGACCTTTAACCTACCTTTTAGATTTTAATAGGAGCCGATCTCACATTACTAGTCTATATTATTAATATTATTTAAATTATAAATATTATTTAAATTATACTATATACATATCGAACATAATTAGTATTTTTTAGTCTATGATTAAACCTTTTATATAAAACAAACTAATTATGTGTGATGATATTTGTTTCTATTAAAAGTTTTAGGTAGTTTTCGTGTTCCAAGAATTATTTGTTTTTGTATTCGTGTACATATTCGATCATGTAGTCGAGATAATTTGTATTTATTTTTGTATCTGAGCTATTTATATTCGTTTTCATATCTGAAAAAAAATAAAAATAAATATAGCACGAAGATTATTCGTCTAAATCCGCTCCATTTTTCATGCCTTCCACCCATCCGCACCCCACCCAACACTAGTTTCCTTTCCAGATCTAAACCCACCCACCAAGGTCACCACCACCTTCAACGTAGACCCACGTTCCAACCACGACGACGACGACACCAGTCCAACCCCACTCGCCTCGGACTCGCCTCCCGCATCGCTCGCTTCCTCCCCTCCGCCGCCCGCCGCCCGCCGCCGCGCGCCCCATCCCGCAGGTAAAGCCCTCCTCACTCTCCTCCTTTTCCCTCGCTCCAATGCCGTACCTCCACCCCCGACCGCCCCCCGCGACTCGCTTCTACTACCCCCGTGCGCGAGCCGCTGGTGCCAATGCGCGTGCCGTACGCCGCCGCCGAGGAGCGGTGGAGCTTAACCAGGCGGGGGGAGCGTGCGTGGTTGCGTGGTGCCGCATCTCGGAATGGTTTTGTCTTTTTTTTTTTTTGTTTTGGTTGGGTTGGTAGTTCTAGTTCACCAACGCAGGCGCCGTGTCTGCGAACCAGAATTCGGGATCAGATTTGTTTCGGTTCAAGCGTGGCCAAACGGGATTTTGTGTTTCCGGGTTAGTGGAATCACGAAACTGGGGTGATGGATCACTGGATCACTTCATCACTGAATGCTGCTCACTGCTCAGTTAGATAATTGCAGCCATTAACCAAAAACACATACTCCTCTTAGATGTCGGTTCCTGGTGAAATCAAGGCGTCAAAATATCTTCCTCTTTTGGGTGCGTCTAATACTACTATCTTGACTGACTATGTTGACCCTTCAGATCCCTGTATGTTGTTAGCATACTGGTAACTCAGGATAGTTAGTGTCGAAAGCCCTGAGTTGAATTGAAGGTGCACACTAGCAACCTACCAACCAAACGGATTCCTGTTCTTCGTAACGATGGGATCTATCCAATTTCCATGTGATATGTTCTCTTTACTTGATCTGTTGTTGCTTCAAGAAAAGGAAATTATGAGGTGCATATAATATTCATGCCTGATTACAAGTTACAACACCTGAATTATACTATTGCCAACCTCAGATGTGGCCTTAGCAACAGATTTGTGTTACTACCTTCATGTTTTTTCCCCCTTCATTTTACCGTGTTGAAGTGTAAACGTATCTGAATATCATGTTTTAGTTTTCCTTTATCGATGTTATTTAGTTTGCAGCATAGTCTTATGGGTCTAAGTTATTAACTTGTTATGCTAAGCTTGTTTGTGCTGTTAGACTTTCTTTTGCCCTTTTTGAAGGCAAGCCAGTGTTTTTTTCCCCTCTACAATCGAATATTATGTTATATCTCATTAGTGGCAAAGGTAAAGGGCATATTCTTTTCTACAAACTGCTAGTAATTGCTTATATGCTCTGACTAGACCTTTAGAAATGTATTCAAATCTTAAAGCATACTAAGGGGGGAGGTTAGATCCAATGGTTATTACTTCAGATTATAGAGGTACTAGTGTCATGATATTCTTAAGTGGAGACTAATCTGTGACCAATCCCTTCTTCCTGATTGAAACACCTGACCCCCAGCAATTAGAACTTGACATGTTCTACTACTTATTGTTAGCGTTCATTGTCTGAAAGACTTAACTCTTTGTATCAAAATGTAAGTCTTTCTCTAGTTTGTAACAACATGGATGGAAACCACTCTCCGAAATGCTGACATGTCATTCGTTCCTACTTTAGATCAGCGTTTGTAATGCTTGTGTTCATATCAGAAAGCAATCCCCAGATGCTGTGTGCCATGCATGAATCTTTTGAAAGATAGAACTCTGTGTTGTCAGAACAGTCTAGGAGATGTGGTGAGCCCTGTTGACAGTGTAGTACTAATATTGAGGGTTGGTTATTTGTATTCAGCATGGTCCCTCTTGACACAGTTTGATTAGGCTTATCAGTGACTCTGAGCACATAGCTATAGTCCCAGTTATATTTTGGTTGTAGTCGCAGCGTGTAATTGCTAGTCTTGGCAAGGATAGGTGTTTTCTCCACGAGCATCTCCTGTTCGCTATTTTTGCATCAGTATGCATTTTTCCCCAAAGTAGCTTTCAAAATTCCAGAGGTGTAGCATGGAAGCACTTCTGGCAGGCACTATACTATCCAACTACTAATTATTTGTACCATATGTAAGGTTTTACTAATTTATTATATATTGTCTATTATACTTATATAATAGAATTAAACAGCTCATAATAACCTGACAATCGTCTTTTGCCTTTTTTAGCTGCCGTAAACATGCTTCATCACTCAAATAGCCGGCACCAAAGGAACAGAGGATCAAGAGTCAAAACACTACTCCAGGCTACCTTACTTCTAGGTGTTGTTGTCTGGCTTATGTACCAGGTGAAGCATTCCTATGATAAGAAAAATGAGTACTTGGAAGATGCTGAGAACCAGCTTGCCCATGATGATAGAAGCATGTTCCAGGGGAGGAAAGAAAGGGCAGGTAGTTATGTTGATGGTATTCTGGAAAAGGGTGGGGAGAACCCTGATGCAGTAAGCAAACCAGACGAAGAGAACAGTGGAGAAACTGTGTTTGAGAAAGACAATACTGACTCTCATGATGATGATACAAGAAACATTGACAGATCAGAAACTGATGAAGGGCATGCCAGTAGTGCAGATGGCAATACAGAAGCTAATAGTAATGATGAGGATGGAACGACCAATCACTCAGAAGGAGAGAAGAGTGATGCTGAGTCCAATTCATCTGATGCTGAGAGTAAAGGTGAAGACCATTCAACTGGAGATGATATGCCCCAAAGCAATACTGTCCTAGAGGAACGCAATGCAGAGACGAACGGAATGCCCCATGAAGAAGTTGCACATGGTGATGAATCTACTAATGAAGATCAGTCCAATGTGAAAAGTGATGGATCTAATGAAGAGGAAGCTGAGAAAAAAGAGGCAGTGGATTCTCAAAATGCTTCTGAATCTCTTTCCGATGATGCGAAGGGTGGAACAGATGATGAGCATTCCAGTGGAACTCTTCCTGATGAAACAGGTAATCTACCATCAGGTCAGAATGAGAACTCACAAAGTGATGCTCGCGAAAACCAAGGTGATGTGACTTCCACCACATCTGATGCTTCCAGCGAGGCTGTTCATATTGAGACCGGATCTGAGAATGAAGATGCAGCAAAATCATCTGGGACTGCATCTGGTGATGATGACAAGGGCTCAGCCAATGAGGCGTCTGATTCAAATGAAACAAAATCTGATGAAGGCAATGTGGCAACAGAAGTTTCTAATGACCAGGCTGCAAACACGGAGGCAGAGAACTCCCAAGAAGCGTCTGCTGCAGAAACTGCAAATGGTTCTTCAGAAGAGACCAAGCCTGTGGAGAACCAGAATGATGGGAATACAGAGTCGTCTAACAATGGTGAGCAGGTGGATATCAAGATGGAAACCAGTGCATCCACCAATGCCGAGCAGAATGAATCTCAAGTCGGCAATGGCAGCTCTGGGTCGAACGGCTTAAATGACAGTGGCGCTGAACAAACTGGCACGACTGAAACCCAGTGATACAACACCCAATTGGACATGAACATTGTTTAGTGTACGGATTTATCCCTGGAAATTTAGACGGGCTACTGCACATAGAATTTTCAGGTTGAGGTTACGATCGTTTAGCTCATAGCAAATGTATGGTTGGTGCCAATAGTGCACTATGTAATCCGTGCCCAGAAAGACAATCGACTATCGCATGTTTTTCCTTCTTGACTCGTGTGGCTTTGGCCGAGACACTCAATCTCTGCATAGTGATCTATTCTTGAATTCAGTATAATATACGCGAAAGTTCATGTGAAATTCTGAATGTCTGAGCCTGCGAAACATTTTGTACCTGCTTCTTCACTGGTAGTCAGTCTGCTATTGTAGCCCTACTATTTCCTCGATATCCTTTTTAATGTTTTTGAATCGAAAATTTCCGATACATCTGAAAGCTTTTGTACAGATGGTTTGCACAAATGATTTGAAAGTTTTCAGGTTGAAGCCAAAAGTTCAAACACTTTCGAATTCCTATTCGCGCTAATAGTTTCCCAATTTCAACCAAACATGTAAGCAAACTATATATTTTCATGTAAGAATTCAACAACAAACATTTTCTAGTAATATTTACATCAAGCAAACTATATGTTCATGCCTGCATTCAAATGCCCTCACAATGCTAGGGAACAGTAGTTAACAACTGACAACGACACTGCATATCTAATATGTCAGCAATGACATAAACCTGAACTACCAACCTGCGTCCATTTCTCATAATATCTACAGTCCCATGGCTGTAGCCGAGACGCGACGTCGGTTTCAGATACAGAAAACGAAGCCTGACGAAACTGTAAATATGATCCGATCGATTGGGTGGCTGGAAGAGTTCAGCATGTGAAGCTCCAGGCTTTACGCAGTCACTGCGCATCCAAGTTGATAAGCTATAATGATTAAGCTTAGTCAATTTACTCTTTTTTTTCTGATCAATAGAAAATGACTTGTGGCTGAAAAGCTGATAAGGATCAAGGCCTATGCATGTATTTGGTATGATAAGTTGATGGCTTTTTGTGAAAAGAAGAGGAGAGAGTTTAATTGATAGCTTATCACTTACTTATCGCTCCATTTTGTTCTTCTCCTGTTGAAATCTCGATATTTCTGACATATTAAATATTGTTGCAACAGGGAGGTGTTTCAGATATGTAGAACTTGGTTCCTAGCTTTCTTTTTGGGTTGTCAATGGAAGTTGCAACATATACGGTATTTACACTAAAGGAACAGGGACAAATAATTAATATTGGTTCAAATTAGGATTTCCAATTTTCATGGTCAATGACAAGAAGTAGCTAAAGCTTCATTTCATTTGGTCTTAGACCTTTGTAGATACTTAATGGAAGCTTTATTGAACTTAGCCAATTATATCAAAATTTGGCATTCGACTGAGTACTGTTTTACATTTGCACTTAAGAGTGTCCAAATTGCAAACAAGCAAATTGAATTTCCCATCAAATGAGAACATAATGACCACAAGATACAACTTGAACGGTGCGTGGTTAAACCCTGCCAGTCAAATAATATTGGTTCAAATTATGTATGATTTCAAATTTTCCATGGTCAATGACAACAAGTAGCTAAAGCCTCATTCATTTCGTCTTACACTGAGTACTGTTTTACATTTACACTTAACAGTGTCCGAATTGCGAACAAGCAAATTGACTTTCCCATCAGATGAAACCACATCAGCCACAGGATACAACTTGAATGGTATGTGGTTAAACCATGGCCAGTGAAATAATATCTGGCCAAAAGCTCCCTAATACAATCTAAATCTCTTTTCTCAGGGTGACACAGTAGCTAGCATCAATCTGATCAGAAAATCCTATTGGATTTCGTTAATCTGAATCTTAATCAGTTAAGCTACTGAGAACAGCAACCACTAATCAGTAGTAGTACAAACAGTGATCAGCACTGGAGGGAGTCTGGACAGCTGCCTTCCAGAGATATCTCTCAGGCGAACTTCTCGTGAACTACTTGACTCTTCTCTTCATGCGTTTTCTTCAGATGCAACCCTGGCCATGCATTGCTAACATCAGCGATGTGGATTGACAGCTTGCACCGATTACCTATTCAGAAAAAATAATTTTTTAGATATATTCATTCTCCATTATTTTCAAACCTAAGTGCACTGATTATATCACTCAACTTTACATTAGAAATGAACTGATTGAATTAATTATCAGTCATGAAATGAAATTCATGCCATGATAATTAAGCACATGTACATAGTAGGAATTAGTTTGAGCAAAATCCGCCGGGCAAAAGAACATGAAGGAAACCTACTCTTGAATATATGCAATTAAATGTGAGATCAAAATTACTAGTAGCAATCTAAACCCTAACCGTAATTGGCTACATTTCGCAATCACCTTTTAATTTTAATGTACTAGCCATTTTGCACCCTACTCAATTTGATGCTGTGTCCCAAACACACCATCACGTGCATAAGCTTACAAACCTATCAATGGCATCTCCCACTTGACACAAAGATGTCTTCTTTAATTTTCCATCAAATCTTGATGTTGCAATTTGCAATGCCTTTTTAGCTGCATCACCACCTAGCAACCACAAGTTACATGCAGCAATTTGCACATCGCCTTTTTGACATAATCTGTGGCCAATGTGCCATGCATGCCAAGTTCATCAGTCCATGAAACCTCTATAAATAGCCGCCATGCATGCTTTCTCTCGAGCTCCTGTATCATACAAGAAGAAAGGAGAACCAAGCAATTTCTTCACACAAAAGACATTGCTAAGGAAGACGAAGAAGCTAGAGAGTTGTAGGCAGGTAGGTAGAAGAACAAGACCATCCTGATCAGCAATGGCTCCAAGCAGAGAGGCGTGCGCGGTGGCAATGGCGATGGCGGCGCCGTTCATCGCGATGGCGAGCAACATGCAGGGCGTCGTCGTCAACGGCAACGTGGAGAAGCGGCGGAGGACGTCGTCCGACGCGCTGCAGCGCACCGTGTCCGACGTCTCCTACGAGCTCCACCACCACGTCGGCGCCAAGGGGACTACGATGGTTGACGACGCCGCCGCCGCCGCCGCCGAGCGGCAGCTCCACGCCATTGCGGAGGTGGAGGACGCCCGGTGCGAGTGCTGCGGCATGTCGGAGGAGTGCACGCCGGAGTACATCCGCGGGGTGCGTGCCCGGTTCTCGGGGCGGCTGGTGTGCGGGCTGTGCGCGGAGGCGGTGGCGGAGGAGGCAGCGAGGAACGGCGGCGCCGGCATGGAGGCGGCGCTCCATGCCCACACCGCCGTGTGCAAGCGCTTCAACGGGTTCGGGCGGACGCACCCGGTGCTGTTCCAGGCGGAGGCCATGAGAGAGATCCTCCGCAAGCGCTCCAAGCTCGGCCCGCGCTCCCGCTCCAGCATCAACCCCCGCGAAGCCCGCCAAGCCGGCGCCGCCGCCAAGGCCGCCGCCGCCGGAGCCTCCGCCGGCGGCATCGCTCGCAGCTCCAGCTGCATGCCGTTCATCACCGACGAGTTCAGCCAACGCGTCAACATCAACTAGAGAGTACGTACCACGTAGCTAGTAGAAGCTTAGAATTAATTAAGCTTTGCTTAATGTTTTCGTCTTAATTTTTAGGCTAGAAAGTGGCATGTTTTTCTCACACTCCATTAGTGATTTTTGGGGTGTGTGTTTTTGCTGCAACTTTTCTAGCTTAATTAGATAGAAGCTTTTGCAGAGTTGGGGTAGCTTGTTTGTTCATATGCTTGTTGCTTTGTTTGCACTCCATGTGATTCGTTGCATGGAGTGTCAACTATGTTTGGGATGCAATTAAAATGTTATCTCACTAGCTAGATATATAGGCTAGTGGATACATGAGCACCCTTTGATTAGTAGTGTGTTTAGGTGCCTTTTTTATGGGATGGGGCTCTTGTTTACTCCTGTTTTGTGGTGTATTACATTGATTTTCACCACAGGGTGGAGTTGAGATCGGCCCTGTCTCTTCAGCTAACATGGAGTACATATGTAATGTATGCATGTAACATTGGAGGAGTAGCACTCCTAATATTGTAATCAATAAATAAATGAAGAACAAAATGTATGCACATGGTTCTTATTGTTATGTGCTTATGTACTCTTTCTAGCTATCATCTAGTTTGAACTTGGAGTTTTCGATCTTTTTCTATGTTTGTTTAGCAACTGCACGTGCTAGAAGACCTGTTATTCGTTTGTGATCCTATGTATATATAAGTAGCAAAGTTCAGGAATAAAATGGAAGTTGAAAATAGTCAAAATTTGGAGGTCTGTTTCCCTTGTTATGACAAGATATATATAAGAACAAGATTCTAACATTCTTTTTGTAAAGAACACCAGCATTTTGTGATTTCAGAAACTTTTAGTCTTAACTAAGGGTTGAAGAAAAATGAGAGAAACATTTTTATGATTTCTGCGCGCCACTAATTCCTTTTCGTATTGAGCCATTTGGAAACAAAAAAAGTGTGTATCTATGAGATTCTTGGTATGAACTTAAAAATCTAGAGGATTCTAGATGAAAACAAACAGAGCCACATAATTTCACTCAGATCACCAAACCAAACAAATCCTAGTTCGTGGCGCGCAAATACAATAATGTAATTGTTGCTGTAAAATACTCACAAAGAATGAAAACTAGAAAAAAAACTGTGCAGTTTTGGCAGCACAAACCGAGTGTGAATATATCGTTTCGCCGTTCAATTTCACAGCATTGTGCCTTGCTCTGTCTTTCCTCTGTCTTTTTGCTCATTTCTCACGTTGTCTGGAAGGTGTTCGACGAATTGCTCCTCGATCACAATGCCACAAAGCTATCTGAAACCATTAAATAATATCAGCTTGTGAACAGAAAAACATTAAAGAGAAAAGTGAGTTAAAATAATGGTTTACTTTATTTAACATATCAATTATGTACAGGAATATGAGTGTATGAATAACTTCGCTAATTTACATCAGCTAAGAAAAACAACGAAAAAAAAATGTCATGAAACTCAACGAATTGAGATTGTTAGCACTATACAATGTACAACTTCGTTAATTTACATCCGTGTCACGTTTACATCAGCTGACGTCACCGAACTACCCGGCGCACAGTCCCCCGTCGTCGTCGGCGGCGGCGACCATGTCGACGTCGCCGCCGGCGTCGTTCATGTACGCGGACAGGTTCATGTACTGCTGCTTCTCTTGCTCCCGGCTCGGCTGCCGCCACCGCGCCCGGCACACCACGCACGTCGCCGCCCGCCTCCCCCGGCTCCGCTTCCACCGCGCGAAGCACTCGGCGTGCATCGAGTTCCGGCACGTTCCGCACGTCAGCAGCAGCGGCGCCGCCGCCGGCGACATCTCCTCCAGGCACACCGGGCAGGCCGCGCCGTCGAGCCTCCCCGACGCGCCGACCTGCTCGTCGCGGCGGCGGCGGCTCTGCTCGGCCTTGGCGGCGGCGGCCGCGGCGCGGGCCGACCACAGCTGGTGNTCTCCCGCGCGCGGGGCCCCGCCATGACTCCCTCTTCCCCGCACGTCGGCGTGCCGACGAGCCGCGCCACCTGGCACGGCCGGAGCGACTGCCGCCACACGCAGGCCTCGTCGAGCGACAGCCCGAGCACGCGCAGGAGCACGAAGAGGATGTGCTTGCACGGCACGGACGGGTCCGGGCACGTGCACGCCGGCGTCGTGGCCAGCGTCACCGTGTACACGTTCCCCGTGGCGCCCAGCACGAAGAACTCCGGCCCGGCGCGGTGCAGCAGCTGGAGCTGGTGCTGCAGCGCCCGGATGATCCGGCTCGCCACGCGGCGCGTCACCTGCTCCTCGCTCGCCGCCGCCGCCGACGCCGCCGTCACGGGCTCCATCGTGTCCGCCGCGCCGTGAGATGCAGCAAGATCGGGCGGAGCTCGCGCCAGCTATGTAATGCCGCGGCGCCGGTGGCTTCGGATGCGTTGAGTGGCGTAGGAGGAGACCGCGAAGGAGAGAGTTGCGGGGGAGTGAAGCAAGCGGCAATGGCGGAGCAGAGGATAGGAGGAAGATGATGCAACTAGGGCAAGCTAAGCACAATTAATGACAGGGTGTACCGAACCTTGGGTTAACTAGAATACTTAACTTAAGCAGAATCATTGTTGTACTTGGGGAAATTGGGAGTTGGCAAGGTCAGCTTTGTTTGGGTGATCCATGAAGCTATCCAAACCGGCCAAACTGCTTGTAATTCAGAATGATATTGTTCTGTTCAGATTTGTTTGATTTGATTCCTTTTTTGGGTTGGTGGGAGTAGTTGGGATTCTCATCTTATGAAGTATATTTCCTAGGACGAAAATACGGTACATTCGTTATGTGCTAATGGGGGATGCAAAAGGGGATCAGAAATGAAAGAAAAGGTTACACGGTTTAAGATTCTGCTAATACGTGTGTGTGAAATACAGAGGATTGGTTGCAATGTGTAGAAGAAATGGTCAGGGCAGCCCCTCTTGTACCGAATAATGCAGCTTTCGGATAAAGTAGGTGTTGCTGCCACGCTATCCTTAATTATCGAGGCACATCGAGACCCGTCTCTGCGAAACATCGATCAAGAAATAAAGTTTCAGGCTTGGGCGCAGCCGCGTTGAAAGCGGTCGATCTTACTCCCTCTATCCAAGGGATATTTTCTGAGGAATTTGTTCCATCCTTTTAAGACGAAAAAAGTATTAACCTAACAACTCTAAATTTGGAAAGAGCATTTCAAAGAATGACAAAGAGCATAGCAGATGCTGTTAACATAACAGATCGATTTTTTTCACGAACCCAAAAAAAAGTAGCATACATCAATAACTCAGTGAGACAGTTGCTGAGGGTAGGAGGTACGCAAGAGCTCACTAAACTAAGTGTGACTCCTAAATCCTAATAGGAGGGTGAAATAAACGAGATTAATCAGAGCTATGTGCCCAACAACCTTACGACAGGATTGGCCGTTGTTGCATTTCTTGCATAATCCGCTCCACCAACGTCGACAGTTGTGACAGAACGTCTTCGAAGACGTGCGTGTTCCTTTCCCTCCATAAGTGCTAGACAACCAGGAGAACAAGGAAGTCCGAAGTCCACTGGCGGATCCATGCATAATCGGTGAGGTCGTTTTTTGAAAAACACCCCTACAAATCTTGATTTTTATTTATTAATCTAAATTTTTTTTAAAAATGACTTTATTTAAATATAAACTAATAGTACGATTAAATTTCTGACTCTGTCACCGAGAGAGTTCAGAGCCCATCTTGTATTGCTTGTGCAGTTGACGCCATGAGGTTTACCACCAATCTTGAAGCATCGATTGGTGTCTCGGTGGGAGGTTAGTGAGTCCGGTCGAGGCTAACAGCTTGCACCACACCTGTCTTAATAAGACGCAATGAGAATATAGTTAGCCGTCTTCTCCTCTTGCACACAAAAGAGGCACATGGATTGTATCCATTTCTTGATCGAGCATCCGGTCGGCCATCTAACATGCTGTAGTGCCAATAAAAAAGATGTGGGTATCTTAACAGACCGATTTCATTTGTAATTATCAAACATAGCTTACAGATAAGTAGAAAAGTGTGGGTATCTGAAGTCTGAACCAAGACTCAAATCAATCGTCAAAAGATGAACGGACAAAATTTCCAAGAGTAGATAGCACTCGAGTGGCAGATCAGCTAAATGGTATTGCTCAGATGGGCCTCAATCCCAGCCCATCAATGCGTGCAGGCCGACGTTCATGGCGCCCAGCCAGAGACACGCCCCATATATCCTTGGTCCATGACCCAGCCAGCTAACAATTTTTGTATTAAAATATTTACAAACATAGTATTTTTTTACAAATTTACAGATATACACACTCATGCCCTTGGGAGAGCTTTTTAACCTTTTTTTCCTAAAAAAAACCCCTTTAGAAGAGCGAGAAGAGACTTAAATGCAAAATTTCCCATATAGCTTGCCAGCTTGTATTTTTATAATTTAAAAATAGGTTATATGAAGTCGGATGTGTCAAGGTTACGGATAAGGCATACCTCATATCCTTGGGATTATGAAGTATACGGATACGGCATACTCTTAAGTATACGAGAAGGTTACCTTAATATCATAGGATTTGGCTAATGTGTAGGAAACCGTCTCCAGAATAGAAGGTGTTAGAATCCTATTCGAAGGAGATATGAACTCTGTGATCTCGTATGCCAAAGATACTCTCCAAGTTCTACTTGGAGGTTAAGACAGTCTGTGGTATAAATACAAGGTCCCCCAGAGGGTACGGGATCATCGAATCATAGCGCAAGCTACTGCCACAGCAGAAGCAATCCGGAGGACTTCGAAGACAACTCGCCGGTTGGATCTTGTCGAGCCATTCTCGACAGAGATCACGTCGATACTCGATACTTTCTGTTGTTCTCTACTGTAATCTTTGTGGTTCTCGTCATAATCCCATATAAACTGGATTAGGGATATTACCATACGAGGGGCCTGAACCAGTATAATCCTTGTCTTCTGTGTGCTTGATGTTATTTCGTATAGATCCTTGTTCCAACGTACCCCAATACCCTCAGGATACGGTCTACGGGTATAACCCGTCGACAGTGGTGCGCCAGGTAGGGAGACTTGGTGCTCAAGGTTTCGCCGAGATGACTTCAAGCTCAAGGTCTTCCAACAACAATGTCCACATTCGTCTTGGCTTGGGATACCCTACCCAGCTGGCGTTCGTTTGGACTCAAGTCGGGTCCATCATTTTTCCCGTCTTCGCCGCAACTCCAATCCCGCACAAATTGATGGTGCATTCCGATGCCAAGCCGGTCAAGCAGAAGCTGCGGTGGTTCACCCAAGACAGAAAAGAAGCCATTCGAGAAGAGCTGGATAAACTTCTCAAGACCGGCTTCATCAGAGAGGTCCTCTATCCAAAGTGGCTTGATAATCTAGTGATGGTGCGCAAGGCTAACAGCAAGTGGAGGATGTGCGTAAACTTCACCGACCTCCACAACGCGTGCCCCAAGGACCACTTCCCTCTTCCTCCCATTGACCAACTGGTGGATTCAATTACTGGTTGTGAGTTGTTGAGTTTCCTCGACGCTTACTCCGGCTACCACCAGATTAGCATGGCCAAAGAGGACGAAGAGAAGACTGTGTTCATCACACCCTTCAGTGTTTTCTGTTATACCAAGATGCCCTTTGGATTAATCAATGCAGACAACACATACCAGCGAGAGATCCAGGGTGCTTTCAATGACCAGATCGGAAGAATGTGGAGGCGTACGTCGATGATGTCGTGGTCAAGACAAAGACAAAGGACAAGTCGATCGATAACCTGAGAGAAACATTCAACAACCTCCAGCGACATCGGCTCAAACTAAACCCGAAGAAGTGTACGTTTGGAGTACCGTCGGGGAAGTTGCTCGGATTTCTTGTCTCTAGACGAGGCATTGAAGTGAACCCCGAGAAAATCAAGGCCATTGAGAACATGAAGTCACCAACAAGGCTCAAGGAAGTACAGAAACTCACGGGATGCATGGAAGCTTTCAGACAGTTCGTGACCACGATGAGAGAACGAGGACAACCTTTCTTTGCTTTACTCAAAAAGCAGGATAGATTTGAGTGGACATAGGATGCCGAAAGCGCATTTATCGCGTTTAAGCTGTACTTGTCTAACCTTCCTATACTTGTTGCCCCATAATCAATGGAAAAACTATTTCTATATATTGTTGCCACACCTTATTCCGTTAGCATTGTGATTGTCGTCGAGAGGGACAAAGTACAATGACCTGTGTACTACATCAGCGAGGCCCTCCGCGATGCCAAAACTGGATATCCTCAAATACAGAAATTTCTCTACGCTGTGGTTATGATATCGCGGAAGCTGCGCCACTATTTCTAGGCCCATAAAGTCATGGTCATCTCTTCTTTCCCCCTAGGCGAGGTGGTCATAAACAAAGATGTCATAGGACGCATTGCCGAGTGGGTCGTTGAGCTCAGCCAATTTGATGTCCACTTCGTGCCACATACAACCATCAAGTCTTAGGTTCTCGCTGACTTCCTTGCCGACTGGACCATTCCCGAGAACACCTCAGCCGGTCAGACAGATAATAAGACATGGACAATGGCTTTTATTGGGGCATTCAACAGCCAAGGAGCAGGGGAATGATTCATTCTGACATCTCCTACCAGAGACTAGTTCAGACACACAATACACCTCAATTTCCGAGCAACAAACAACACCGTAGAGTACGAGGGATTACTCGCCGGGTTACAAGCAGCCATGACACCTGGAGTGAAGTGATTGATTATGAAAGGGGACTCATAGTTGGTCGCCAACCAAGTGCACAAGTACTACAAATGCTCAAACCCTGACCCTCTTGCTTCAGGCTGTTGTCGATACGCTTCCCGGACCCTGCTAGTTGGTTGCATGTACTCCGCATCCATGAAAGATAGCCGCTTATAGACTTCTCGGGAGGAGGACGGACCACCCGCAGCTCCTCGCACAACCGCATAAGCGCTAGACAACAACCTTCGAGATAGGCGTCAATCTAGACTTCCCTACCTCGGAGTGTCTGCGTGTCTTGTTCCTTGCGGGTGGCATCAATCTTGTTTTTGAGCTCTGCCTTCTCGAACTTAGCCCTGCAGTACTCGGCACGACGTTTTCTCTCTTCTAAAGTGTTCTCGAGACCTACATACGACATTTAATCTCGATTAGCTCCCTCTGTGTGCGCATAAGGGCAAAAGCTACAAAGGTTAACTTTTGTACCTTGGTTTTGCTCGAGAAGAGAGTTAAGTTGGAGTGCCGGTGGATCCCGCGCGTTATCTAGGTTAACGATGACCAAGGCTTGGTCATCGATGCTCGGAGTAGAGGAAGCGTGGGGCGAGGGGATCATGGGATATGATCATGAGGACATCCTCCTTGCTGGACGATCTCATCTTCGATACATCTACAAATCATCACGATAGTGCCAAAGACCTAAGTACAATAGAAAAGGATATTGTTCTCAAAAAGGACAACAGGCCTAGAGATTGTTCTTAAGATTACAGTTTAAAGGGGGAGCAGCAGTTTACTGTTCAAAAAACGGAATGACACTCTTTCCCAGCTCCACAAGCTTCGACATCACATCCTCGCGCGTCGCATCAGCTTCGCCCTTCTTCCATGCCTCCTCCAAGTTGATCTCGGAGTGCATAAGGTTGAGGCATGTGAGGACATGAACTGCACCGGTCCTAAGACCGGTGCACATCTCCTCGGTGACATGCTCAGTGTGCTTGGTGGACGTGCCCTCTAGCTTGCCGATGAGGGTGCCCAAGGACCCCAAGACCGTTGTCTCGTCGAGGAACTCGGGGCCCTTCTTGTGTATGCCTACGCTACGGGCCACTGTGTCGAGGCGCCCGTAGTTGTCCTGGAGGCATTGTCGGAGCAACGCCAGGTTCTCCTGGGTTTTCTCTGTCCTTTTCTCCCATCCTTGTCTTTGCTTCTCATGGCAAGCAACCATGTCTTTGAATTCTTCAAGTCCCTTTGTGCCTCCGCCAATTATGTTTCCAGCTGGGCGACACGGTCGTCCGCGGTCGAAGCAGTTGTTGACGGTCCTTAAGTTCCAAATTCGACCGTCAATTCCTGCATAAAAGCAAATGAAAGAATATAAAATGGAATACCAAACTTAGAGGTAGTGGTTATTACTAATCATTTCCACAAGTCTTGGTGAATATTTGTATGCATGTGAATTATGGACGAAAATCACCTGCCATGCGACGAAACACATATCCGACCAATCACGTGTGAGTACAAGGATTGGAGGGACCACATGACAGTATTAACAGACATAAAGTCGGGCCAAACCGTCCTAACCGTCATGAGGGCCCAGAAGACAGTGACCCAGTCGAAAGGCAGCGCGAACGGGCTCGGTTGAGGTTCGGCTGAACCATGGCTGGCTCCTCTCAGTGCCTTCCTAAAGTCGTTAACGCAGGACCTAAGGCAAGAAACCGCCATCTAATGACGGTTGGAGGACATGTGGAGGCTTGAGAGGAGTTAGAGGAGAATATTCCTTTAAGCATCTCTACTCTCTCAAGTCATGTCACACTATACATGGCTCCTCCACTCCTCTCTTCCAATTGGCACCAACAAGTGGAGTACAACTCACTTCCATATTTAGGCAATGCTTTAGGAGAGTAGGAAGAGAGTGAGGGGAAGCATCGAAAGGAGTGCCCCAAATGTCGGAGTTTTCTCCGGGAGATCCGGAGGAGTGCCGAAGATGTCGGCATTCTTCTAGGGAAGTTCCGAAGGAGTGCCGGAGATGTTGGCACTCTCTCCGATCTTGTACCTCGACGGATGCTTCTTTTATAAGTAAGCATTCTTTATTTTCTTTGGTATTACTTTTTTTATTTAAGTAATATATATTCTCATCGTTGCGGGTTCATCGCTCTGCTTAGATAGAATACCTTAGTCTTAAGCTAAGATTAGGGTAGTAGTCAATAGCATAGACGTGATGTTTAGGCTGGAGGTTACCCTTGTTTGTTGTGTGCTTCACGGGTTGTAGAGGTAGGCGGCAGGCTCGTCCTTTGTAATCCTCTACACTCGGGTACATCATAGAGCTATAGGCCAGAGTCTCCTTGGCAGACCAAGGGTAAGCCGGTGCACGAAGAAATCAATGGAGTTTTACCTTAACTTAATTGAGATAATTAACCCATAGGAATCTTCTCTATCCTAAGCCTACCATTTGGTTGTTGTCCTTGGATGAATCATGTTCTTAGATTATACACACACGTTCCCTGTGGATATGATACCCTAGAATACTCTTGGGTGAAAGTTACAACGGTATCTGTGCGTTTGCAGATTATTTTGTGTTCGTAATAAATACCAACAAGCTTTCTGGCGCCATTGCCAGGGAACGATTGCTGTATTATCTTCGAACCCAATTCATCCTCATATTTTTTTTCTTTTTATTTCTTCCAACCTACCACAGAGCTGCCTTCTATTCAAAACCTTTCCGCTCCGAAGGACTAGTTCTTTGGGCTACTACCTTTTCAAAACCCACTCTCTTATCCGGCTATGAACTCCGTCCTGGTTTTAAAGCCATGGTTCGGGAGTAGCCCTTTTCGCACCGTTAGAAAGACGCACGGTGAATGGGGGGACTCAAAAGCAGGTTCTATCTTGCGTTCTTCCTGTTAACCCATGATGTCTTCCTACGGATAGAAATTCTTGGCTTTTAGCAGAGCGAGAAGGAATCTGCCTCGTATCTCGATCTTCCTTTGGAGACTCATTCGCACGGCAGAAGGTAGGGATTGTATCCTAGAGAACACCTCCCTTATCCGTTGTGAAACCCTCCAAGAAGTCAATCATACCCGTGAGGAGCCCTCAATTGTTGAATCCGAGCCTATACCTTCCACATCCAAAAAATGTAACCTTTGAGCCCTCACCCGAACCATGGGAACCGGAGGATGAAGAAATTCAGCCTTTGGAGATCCCTTTTTAGCTCGAGGATGATCTTTTTGAAAACCATGGAAGCACCTCGAGCTATTCCTATCAAAAGAGACCACTTGGCCCATGTAGTTCCCTTGAGCTGGTCGAGGAAAATTTCCTCAAAGACAGTGAGGGAACTACCATCATGAGCATGTGTAGTTAAGGGAGGTGGAGCTTTCTTCCGAAGCAATTTGGATTAGCCCCCCATCTTTAACTATTCAATGTCTTGTGACAGAGGCCATGGTGAACGTTCTCTATAATCCCACTATCGGTGCAAACATTACATCCATAGCCTTTGCATTAGCTTGCTTAGGGGATGAACCGTTGGCACTAACAAACAAAACCTTCCGAAGTTCCTCACGTTCTATCACAGAAGGTTATTTGATTCCATGTGGAGTGCCTTTAAGGCATAAGAATGTCAAAGCCCTCTTAGACTTCCAGGTGTTTGAAGTCCCTGACTTTGATCTTCTGATCGGCCATCCCATAGAAAAGCTTCTTCTAGATGTGCCTAGAAGGGAGGCATGATGGTCGTTGAAAACTTCAAAAATGAGCCATCACGGGATGGAGGATGTGCATTTACTACAAGAAGCTCACTAAGGCAACTAAGAAGGATCATTTCCTATTTCCCTTCATTTCATAAAATGTTGGAGCAGCTTGCAAATCGCTCCTTCTCCTGTTTTCTTGATGAGTAATTTAATAATCTTCCACCTCTCACCAAAGTTAAGGGAGTCCATAGCTTCCTAAGTCGCTCTACCGGCGCTTCATTAAATATTTCTATTTAGTGTAGACCCCTAACTTGCCTGTTAGCTAAAGATGCCCCCTTTGACTTTGTTCATGAGTGCTTAAAATCATTTAATATCTTAAAAGAAACACTCATCTCAGCACCAATCATTCAACCCCTTGATTGGATACTATCATTTGAAACCATGAGCAATACTAGTGATCATGATTTTAGGATCATTCTTAAAGTAAGAAACACTATGTTATCGCATATGTTAGTAAAACGTTGGCTGTAGCTCAGTTAAAACATTGCAATATCTGAAAAAGAGCACCTTGCCATTGTTTTCGCTTTTGATAAAGTCAGCAAATGTTATCATTTACATTGATCATGCTACATTAAAATGTTTGCTCACTAAGAAAGATGCAAAACCTTGGCTAATCAAATGGCTACTTCTACTCTGAGAATTTGGTCTTGGAATGAAAGATAAGAAAGGAGTAGAAAATTTTGTAGCGGATCATTTATCGTGCATGCAATTCACTAACATGTAGAAACTGCCGATAAATGACTTCCTACGAGACGATATGTTGCTGAACGTGACAAACTCCAATCCATGAGTCTATGCAAACGGTCTACTAAGAAGAGGTGTACAACTGAAGGCATCCAGAGATATCATGCAACACCATCTTAAGTAGCCGTCGACTATGTGTTCAAGTGGATAGAAGCAAAGTCATGCCGAGCCACTAATACTAAGCATACCCGATGGATGTTCCACGTCTTGGAACACCTCAGATGGTAAAAAGTTATGGAAGGTTTTAAAGACCTTCCGAAACTTCTTACGGGAGTTCAGGGGCTATTAACAGCAAAATTTGGTAAAGATAAAAAGGGATGAAAATAGTTTCGAGGCGGATTCGGAGGAGATAGGATTGTTTCCAAAACATGGAACAACGTATCTGCTAAAAGCTGTATCGACCGATACAAAATTGGACTCGGTTAGCCGATACAAGCAGTGTGAGTTCACATCGGACTCGGGAGAAGATCTGAAGATATTGTCAAACAAGGATTGAGTCCAGAAAAGGCAATTGTATATATTAATTGGAATAAAAGTTAGGTGTTTACTTTAAAGAATTTGTGGTAAGAGTCTGGCTAGGGACTTGTTTTTTTATTTTCTATCTTAGGCAAGTTTGAGTCATGTCCGGTATGGACAAGGTTTGTATATTTGGGTATAAATATATGCCCAGGGTCTTGTAAAGAAAAAACAACAGTACAATACACACTCTTGGCGCATCGCCACCCTTTTACTTCTACTTTTCGACGAGTTCTTATTTCGAGTTGGGCTGCATAGGCTTCAATCTCCAGCAAGAGGTATGGCTTATCACAACGCTTTGTATCGGCGGATTAGGGCATTGTTTTAGATGTTTGAATCTATCTTATACAACCGCTGGCTATCATACATCTTCGTTAATCTAACTTGATACTTCAATTTACTTGTATCGGCCAAGCCTTTTTTGGGGTTTTTGTCGGTATCGGCTAAATCGTTTCATCAGTTTAGATTTGCTAAGATATTTATCACCCTGAAAATCAGTCAAAGGCTTGATTGTTTAGACTTTATGCTTCTTTTCATATTTAGTGCTGCATCAATTGGGTTTGACCTACTAAGTCGTGTTTAGAATCATAAAAACTAACCTGCTTATTTATTGTCAATATGGGTAGAATCGGAGTTTTACCCGATCTTACCTGAAATAACTGTTTTGCATTTAATTTTACATGCTTTAATTTGCCTAATGTGTTATATCTATCATCTTATACAACTATATCAATCCTTTAAATATATTAAGCTTGTTTCAAACCTCACGCTTCCATCGATTAGGTCTGATCTGTCGAGATTGAAACTTGTTTAATATATTTGATCAAGGTTGATAATCCTCTATAAGGCTTACCGGAGTTCTAGCCGATACATTATCTGAAATACCCTAAAATATCTCATTGGCTATGATATAAATCCATGTAATTATTGATTTGTCTGATCTTGATTGTAAGCAATTAATGCTGTTTCGGTTGGGTCTGATCTATCGTAATTGCTTGCATCTAAGAAAATGATTAAATTAGTAATTACCTGTTATTTCTCTCTATGGATGATCATTATTATTTTGGGTCTAATCTACAACATCTACCAATCGGCTAGTCATTTAGGCTATATAATTGTATGACAATTAACTTTAGAAAATATCAATCTCATACTGCATCGATTGAGTTTGACTTATAAGATTGATTTTATTAAGGAAAAGTTGTTTATGATTATATTTACCCTAAATCTAGTTTATGAGTAACATACTCTACCTTACAGCCGATTCGACTCGTTTGCATCGGCTATGTTTTTACGATAAGTCATCGGCCCACTAGCCGATCGGCTATCGTTTACTAACATTGCTTTCTTGTATATCTTGTTGATTGCAAGATCAAACCAACTGGCATGCCCTGAACCCAAAAGCAAAATTTGTACCTGCACTAGAGCTAAGCAGAATTCCCAGGCCGCCGTGTTTTCTCATCAACAGGAGCAGAGCACAACGTTGCAACAACATCTTGGACATATGAGATAGCATGTCACTTCAGACAATCGTCACATGCAAAGTCCCCATATGGACTCAAGGTAAGTTTCCTGGTAAGTTTGAAGATAAGTTTCATTTCAATTGAATAAAATAAAGGTTTTGACTTTTCGGCTTTCAAACCAGTGGAGTCCCTTTTGTCTTCACTCTTTTTGTTTTTGAATAAGCACCCCAGGTACAAGAACAAGTGTTGGGGTGATCTTGTGCTCAGACGATGCACTCACATACAAGATCACCCAAGTCCGAGAAAACATATGTTACAGAAAACAGTACGAGAACGGGGATTGCGAGATTAGATGAGACAGTCACTTACTTGGGCTTTTGCTGCTTCAGTAGCGCTCTTTTCCTCTGGGATGAGGACTTGACACCAAAAGTGGTCTGTAAGACGTGTAAGTTAGGACCGAGGAGTTCCTCGAGATGATTCACGAATCGCAAGGGGCACAACTAACCTCGGAGCTGCTTGTTTGGACAAGTGTCCCCACTTCAGACGACTTTGTCAGGGTCGTCCACCTCCTCTTGGAGGGCTTGGTTCCACTGCTGCTTGGGGCGCTCGCGGCCGCCGCTTGCCCAAGGTCGCTTTATCCTTTAGAGAGGCCCCGACCTGGTGATTAGCAAGCGGACCGATGACTTCTGTTAGAGGCAAGGCCTACAAAACCTAGATTACTACTCCTTCGGATAGAAGCTAAGGGAGGGATAGAAGCTGAGGTCACTTACGTTGATAGTGGCGTCTTTGTTTGAGGACGGGAGGTCGCACACTGATGTGAGGAGCTTCTCGGGGTCCGGTGGCATGTCAATCACCATGTGGCCCACTCACGTGGCCACAATGTTGTCGTCAAGATCTGTGAGCAAGATATTATAATCAGTATTCGAGATCCAGTCGTTGGCCGAATTGAGGTTAGGTGGGTTATGAGAACGTATACCCCGAATCGAGATCCGTGTTTCATCATGCTCCCCGAGTACTCGTACGTGGGGTGGGCACGGGCTTGCAGGGGCTAGATCCGACGACGTATGAAGTCTTTGGCGACTTCATACCCTGACAACCCTTGTTTCCAGAGGTCATGGATTTTGTCTACAAATATTTTGAGAGAGGGGGTCAAGGATGGTCTCAATGTCCACGAAGGAGTGTGCTCAGGCTTCTCATTCGGGACAACGAGGCTGGCGGGATGGTCTTCCACATGGAGGTAGAACCATTTCGACCTCCATGGTCCTTGAGAAGAGTGGCTGTTGAAGGGGATGTACTTAGCCTTCATTCCATCTCGAAGGCAGAAGTCGACGCAACCGGAGATTCTGCGAGCCTCCATCCATCTAAGCTCATACAGATATCTAAACAAATCTAGAAAGGGCGGTACCCCAAGATACTCCTCACAAAGATACGTGAAGATACTAAGGAAAGCAATGGAATTTGGGTTGAGGTGGAGAAGATTGAGGCCATAGAAATCCAAGAGCAGAACAAGGAACTTGGAAGGAGGGGGCAAAAAACCGCATTGTACAAAATCTTCAGGACAAACTACTTCCCCTAATGCTGGGTTAGGACTAGTACCTCCTTCCGAGCGATCCAGGATTTTCCTCCCAGGGAGGGATCCTTCGACCTGCAGTTTCTTCATCTCCTCCGTGCCAACATTGGATTTTCCCAAATCCATGCAATTGACTTGAGGATGAAGAAGGAAGGTGGGTTTAGGGTTCTTCGGCTGATGGAGGATGCGAGAGTTGGGGAGAGCTTGTTGATTATAAAGCTGTAGATATCCTTAAGCTCTATAATTTTGATATAAAGTTTGAATTTCATCCTGTTGACGGGTTATACCCGTAGACCATATCCTGAGGGTATTGGAGTACGTTGGAACAAGAATCTACACAAAACCATCAAGCACACAGAAAACAAAGATTATACTGGTTCAGGCCCCTAGTAAGGTAATAGCTCTAATTCAATTTATATGGGATTATGATGAGAACTATAGAGATTACAATAGAGAACAATAGAAAGTATCGAGTACCGACAAGATCTCTGTCAAGAATGGCTCGACGAGATCCAATCGGCGAGTTGTCTTAGAAGTCATTCGGATTGCTTCTGCTGTGGCGGTAGCTTGCGCTATGATTCGATGATCTTGCTCCCCCTAGGGGGCCTTTTATTTATACCGTAGACCGCCTTGACCTTCAAGTAGAACTCGGAGAGTATCTTTGGCATATGAGACCACAGATCTAATATCTTCTCCGAATAGGACTATAACATCTTCTATTCTGGAGACGGTTTCCCTGCGCATTGGCCAAATTCCACAATATTGAGGTAACCTTCCTGTATACTTAAGGGTATGTCATATCCGTATACTTAATGACCCCAAGGATATGAGGTATACCTTATCCGTAACTTTGACAGTAACCTTCGACTTCAAATCAAATGAACTCATAGTGTTCTCGAGCCGTTGTCTTTGAAAAAATGATGTCGTGCTCACCTGACCGTTCTCGAGATATCGAGAAGGTAGAGAGCATGCGACAACATCATCGAAGAGCAATGGTCCACTTGTAAATTTGAATTGAAGTCTAAAAAGCTGCCATAAACAAACTGAGAAAGTTTCGACAGCAATTTCTCTTTCTTTCTCAAAATATAAAATTGTTTAGGAATCCAAACATTTGTTACAAAATCTAAATTTTGCTTTACAAAATCTTAAACCTACATTTCAAATGACCTATGATGAAAACAAACTTTAAATAAAAGTTGTAGATTTTCGATCAGATCTACAATTTATAGTTTATATTTTTCTCATTTAAAATTATTCTAGAGTGCCAAATAAACCTTGCTATTATTTGTAACAATTAAAACCAACGAGAAGTGTCTAAATGCAAACAAAAGAATTACGTTTAACACCCTTCTCGCTTTCTAGAAGGGCGATATTTAAAAAAAAAGCTCTTAGCTTTAGGGTGTAGATATTTGTAAATATTTGGAAAACAAAAAAATGTTTTTAAATATTTTAATAAAAAATTAAAAATTAAAAAAATTGCCAGGTAATTGTTGACTCGTTGAGCAGCTCCCACGCTCGCGCGAACTGCAACCGCCACGCCAGAGTCCACTCTCCGCTTCGGCGGCGGCGATCCCCTCCTCTCGCGCGCGCATTGACGTAACCACCTCATCTCTCTCGCCTCGCCGGCTCACCCCCACCACCCTATCCTCTCGATTTCGCTTCGCTCGCTTTATAAAACCCGACGAGCCACAGGCTCACAGCGCAAACGGGCTCGAACTGGTCAGTAGCCTAGCTACTCTAGCTAGCCTGTCAGGATTACTTGCCTCCATTCTTGTTCGTAGCAGAGGCCAGGTGATCGATCGACACGATCGAGCTCATGGCTGATCAGAGGGGAGCATTCTTCTTCTGTTTCTTCGTGATCGTCGTCTCTGCCGTCGCCGGCAGCTGGTGCTGCGTCTCGGCCACCGTGCTCCCGATGCGGATGGGGAAGCGGTACATCGTGGGCGGCCCTGGCGGGTGGAGGACGCCGCCGCCGGCGAGCGTCGACATGTACGCCAAGTGGGCCGCCGGCATCCGCTTCTACGTCGCCGACTCCATTGGTAAGGTCCCAAGCTAATTAATCAAATCAAATTAAGATCGAGACGATGCCGATCGAAGAATTGTTTTTGATTCATTCATCCGTTGATTGCATGCGTTTCTTGCTGCGAATTGAAGAATTCGTGTACAAGAACGACTCCGTCGTGAAGGTGGACAAGTTCGGGTACTACCACTGCAACGCGACGGCGGCGGCGGCCAACGACGGCAGCGTGCTGTTCCTCCTCGACGCCCCCGGCTTCGCCTACTTCACCAGCGCCGACGTCGCCCACTGCAATAAGGGCCAGCGCCTCATGATCAATGTCGAGTCCGCCCCGTCGCCGTCGCCAGCACCCTCCCCGGCGGCGTCGCCCATCGCGAAACCTCCTGCCGCCGTGACGGCGGCGGCACCACCGCCGCCGCCGCCGTCGCCGTCGCCTTCCCCGAGCCCGGCGCCCCAAGAAGCCGCAACGACGAGCGCCGCATCGTCGCCGGCGGCGACGGCTCGTGCATTTCTCCTGGCGGCGATGGCCATGATGGGCTTGATTCTTGGAGAGTGGTAGTAACAGCAGAGTTTGCATTGAGCTAGGCCATCAGGTGTTAGTTAGCATTGGTTAATTACTTCGGCGCAGTGTGACACTGGCTGGAGCTTAATTACCGTCGCTGAACTGAATAATTTTGATGTGAATTAGACAATTACTAGTTGTTAATTTGTCGCTTTAGAATCGAAGAAATTAAGATCTCTCCATTTTCCTGCAAATTAGGAAGGTGTTGTTTCTGATTTGTTGGCAGCTCGTTGTTTCGGTTCATTATAGACACCACGTGTCGTCACCATTTGCATCATGTGGGGTATGAAAATGGCTTGACCGCAGGGCAGTCTATGCTAGTGGGCAGTGCCGCTGGACCGTATGGCCCAAAACTTGGACATGGGCTTGAATCAAACGTAAATAGAAATAAGTGGAATGATGTACATATAAAAGGAACGCGCAAGTGTCTACGTGCACTACTCAAAGTAATAAATAGTGAATAGCGGATCATTATTATATTATTGTCTATGTAGCGGTCGGATCACGGATAGAGGGCACTAAGTTTTTGTCGACGGGATATACCCAACTACAGTATTTGTAATGTATTGGAGACATTGATACCAGGACATACGCGAGATTACAGTAAAAGAGATGGGAGATAGAGATTTTTATACATGTTCGGATCTCCTGCTGATGGGTAATAGCTCTATTTTTATTGGGTGAAGCCGGTGTTGCTAATACATAATCAATCTCTTAGAAGTACAATGAGAGAAAAACCTAATCTTGTCTCTGTCAATCTAACGGTGTAAAAGCTCGAGAAGATGGTCAGCGGCTTTCTCGAATAGAAACTTGACGAGATTGAGAGATGGCTATAGATACCTCTTGCCTTTTGTGTCACTTGTGGATCATATAGGTTTTGTCTAGGCTTGTGTTGTCTTGTATTGTCTTGGTCTATCCTCTCTTTTCTTAGGGGGTCTTGTATTTATATCCTCGGATGGTCCATTGTCCAAATAGAACTAGAGAGACAAGTATGAATACATTTCGAGTAGATCTTGTAGCGCATGAGTAGGACTCTGTTTCTTTTTCTTTATCAGGACTCTTCCTTATGTACTCAGGATTTTTATCATACATATGATGGTTGATTCTGTATAGGACTTGATATATATGGTGTGTCCTATCGAGTCTTAGTACACAAATATA
Organism: Oryza officinalis; assembly: GCA_008326285.1. Taxonomy (NCBI): domain Eukaryota; kingdom Viridiplantae; phylum Streptophyta; class Magnoliopsida; order Poales; family Poaceae; genus Oryza; species Oryza officinalis. The sequence continues at coordinate 34,923,969 of BDMV01000006.1, read as the reverse complement.
GGATATCTCATATTTAGGATATTGACGGTTCCAACAGTGGCATTTAGTAACCACACATAAAATTGGATATATATATCATAAATAATGACTTTCTAACGCATTAACAAAGCAAACAAAAAACAAGTTATTGATACATCATACACATATAACTTAAAGAATATAAATAGATATCTAGCTAGTTACATTTAAGGAATCAATGTCTCGTCCATCGATTACATATAAGACTAGTCGACCTGCTATTGCGGTCCGCTATGTCATATTGCGGCCTGGTAACTCATATAGTGGCCGCTAAGTTTCAGCCTGCTATCATATATCCGACGTGCAACCTCATAGCGGTAGGGGGCCACTACTAATATTGCGGCTGCTACAGACACTGTTACAAAGGGCATCGCATGAATTTATTGTTCTATAGTAATGAACACTGTTAACTCATTAATTCTATGGCATTTGCAAGCTATATAATCTCCCGATTGAAATGGTGCAACTTTAATTTGAATTTGAAGATGCATGTCTGACTATTACAATAGTGCTGGATTTTGATGCGAAATACTAGCATGAGTAGGGTGTTTGTGAGAAAGACAGCAGATGAAAAAAAGGCAAATAATAATGATAGATTAGGTTGGCTCTAAGGATCCAATGCACACTAATGCCGAAGATAATAAAGGAATTGATAGACTAGCTAGCTAGGGGATATTTGAATACGTTTTTGGTGTACACAGCACAGTTCTACAACTCTTTCTTAAGCAATAAGACAAAAATTAATAATTATTTATATTAGCTGGAAATTCCTCTTGAAGCTTTTTTTTAATGGTGAGACCTAGCAGTGCCAATTTTGAACAAGCTCAAAACATTATATCCAAAAAACCACCTTACATCACAATGCAACAATGGTCTGATCGCCAAGTGGCCAGCGGTCGAGAGCATTTCTAACATATGCCCAAACAGGCTTTTTATAGGCCAAATTTGAGCCGTTGGATGTAAAAAAGACTCTCCTACAGACACCCAAAATCGAGTCCAAAACAATATCCTCCACTTGCTACTTCCAATTGCGGGGGGAAGGAGGGGAGGGAGAGGGGGGGGTGATCTTGCACCTCCACATCACGCGCATTTAGCAACCATGCATCCTCTCTTAGCCAATGGTGTGCTACGCATGCCTTCATCCTAGGCATTGTCACGTCGACGTCTTTTTCTGCCTCTAACTGAAGCTAGTGCCCATCTCCGTTCCGAACACCGGCATTCGCCTCCGCTCACATTGTTGACCATGTCCATGATGGTGATTGCCTTCTCAACTTCCAACAACCCTAATGTTCTTCTCTTCCTTAACCACACCAACCTTTACCCTCCTCCGCATGTTCCTTTTTTCTTGCAATTTAACATATGATGATAATATTATTATTCAAGGACTGAATTTTCTTAAAACAACTTCTCGATGGAAAATATGTGATATAAGGAGCATATTTATAATATTGAAAAGATACAAGGGAAGAATCTTATTATGATGACACCCTACATATATAGGGAAATATACCTAGTTTTAGCCAACGTTGATTCGAATACTTATGACTAGAGCCAGTTAGCTTTATAAGGAATATTATATGACTAGAGCCAGTTACCTTTATAAGGAATATCACACGGATTCTGATACTTAATCATCATAGTTTTGTTTTTTTCCCCTTGAAGATTCCGAGATTATTTCCGTTTCACGTTTACGTTACAACTTATATATATATATATATATATATATATATATATATATATATATATATATATATATATATATATATATATATATATATATATATATATATATATATATATATATATATATATATATCCGTAAAATCTAAATGAGCCTCTTATTTTAGTCGTAACCAGTGACGGTATCAAATGACTTAACTATAGTACTAGTCCATCAAGCAAGTAGAAAATATATTCCTATCACCTATGCTTCAAATAAAATTTTCTTTTAAATTATTTATCCGATCTACGATCGGATTACGCCATTGTGTTTGTAACAACTAAATCTTTATAATAAGATCTCACATGATTTTATTTTGATGTCTAAAAAGTAATTTAATCAAATCTAAAAGTAATTTATATATGTGATAAATGAAACTTACATATATAATAAAAATAATTTACAACATAAATATTTTTTATCATAATATAATCATGTAAGATCTTGTTATAAAAATTTAATTACAACAAACAGAATGATGTAATCGGATTGTATATCGGATAAATAATTTAAGAGAAAATTTTATTTAAATTTTATATGTTAAAAAGTAGATGAGGCCCGTGACAAAAATAATAGATAAAATTAAAACAGTAAGAGATCTCAATTTAAAACTAACAAGCTACTACGCGCTACCTAGATACATCCATATATATCACATGGAGTTTTTGACAAACAGATTTTCTGTCGCCATCATTGAATTGCATGATGTATGATCGCTGACATGCACATGATCTCACGCTAGAGCACACGACCAATAATTTATCACGGACCTCCTGTTCTTCCAGAAACTGTCCCGTTTCTTTTGCAGGCCATATCACTAGCAAACGCCAGTGAAGCAACTCCGATTAGTTACTTTGTCCGATCTCTCCTCATCTTACTCTACAATTTTTTTGGGCTACCCCTCGATCACTGCAGCATATATATGCAGTTGATGGGAGATTTCCTGAGATGCCTTTTCATTTTTAATTAAGGGGCGTCTTCCAGCACAACTACAGAAATGACACTACTACAAAACATCAGATAGGTACCGGCATTATAGGTGCTGAAATAGGTAAAACTGAAACATGTAGCGCTTTTCTCGCCCACGCACTAGCCAGCCCACCAAAACGCCAAGAACTGACACCTTTCTCTCCTAATAGGTACTGGTTTATAAATAAAACTGACACCTATTACCTTTGTTGACACCTTTCTCTCCTAATAGGTACTGGTTTATAAATAAAACTAACACCTATTACCTTTGTCAGAGAAAGGTGTCGGTTTTGCTCTAAAATCCGACACCTTTTCTTTTCTGTCCCATCAAAGTAGTTGGCGTGGGGCCCACGGTACAACTGGCACCTTTGTGGTGTAAGGCACCTTTGACCCTCTACCCCCTGTAGTAGCCATTGGAGGGGCCACCTTAAACCGATACCGTTGTACCTGTCAGACATTGGTGTCAGTTTTAGGTCAAGAACCGACACCTATGATCCAACTATATATATACCTCATCCCCACTCGAACTGATCAAAGAACAGAGCGGCGCCTCTCGTTCTTGCTCGGTCAGCTCAAGGAGGGAGAGATTTTGCTCTAATTTTTTTGGTTTAGTTGAAGATTGTAGCCTATAAGGTAAATATTTATTATTTTTCACTCCGTTTTACTCTTACTTGTTGAATTGAATTATCGTTTGCTACGTATATGCATATAAAATGCGCAACCGATACAATTATGTGTTGTGTTTTGTAGGGATAATTTTTTTTATCTTTTTTGTTTTCATTTCATTAGATCTATCCTCGGATGACCACATGCCAAATTTGAATTGAAGTTTTCTTCCATCTATGCCATCATTGTTAGTCAATTGTTAGTCAAACTCCGTTAAGGACAAGAAAATGTCCATTTTACCCCTAGGGTAAAATGTGTACTCATGGCACGATCCGATATTTTTTCTCATTGATGAAAAATAGAAATTGTTTGTCTTTTTGTTAGCCATGAATATTTAATGCGACATGGCATTATGTAAAAAATCTCAATTTTATCTTAGGGGTAAAATGGTCATTCCTCATTATATTTTATTCCAATATGTTTGTAAATTAGAAAATCCTCATTTTATTTTTTCTGCATGATTTTTAATAAACGATAAATTATTATTCCCTCAGTTTCATATTATAAGTAGTTTGGCTTTTTCTAAGTCAAATTTCTTAAAGTTTGATCAAGTTTATAGGAAAATATAATAACATTTTCAATACTAAATAGACATGTTAGCAAAATATATTCAATGTTAGATTTAATGAAACTAATTTGGTGTTGTAGATATTGTATATCTTTTCTTTTTATTTATAAGATCTACTAGTTTTGTTATTCGTATGAGTAAATAGATTTTGTATAATTTAGAGTAATTGACATTAAGTAATATTCGTAGGTATCCATCCGTTGTAATGGATCTACGATGGGTGTATGAAGCGGATCGTGACTCTATGGAGTATATTAGGGGAGTAACGGCTCTCGTTGCCGCGGCAACGAGCACAAACTCAATTGATGCGCCGGATTATCTGTGGTGTCCATGCTTTGATTGCAAGAAAGATAGGCAATTTCCGGCGCAGCACGTCCATGCACATCTTCTTACAAGGTTGTTTATGAAAAATTTCCATGGCAAAGAGGAGCAAGGCGAGGGAAGTGCAGGCAATAGTGATGTGCCTAATGAGGATGTCGGCTGTGAACAGAAGGACCAAACATGTGTCGATCACGGTGAAGCTGATCTAGATCAGATGTGGTGTGACGGGGAGAGGGCTGACACTGATGATAGGGAATGCCACAAGTTTAAAACAATGGTAGAGGACTCAAAAACTTCACTTTACCATGGATGTAAGGTGGAGTACACCAAGCTCCAGGTGGTCCTATCTCTACTTCACCAGAAGGCAAGCAATGGATGGTCCAACAAGAGCTTCATTCAGTTGCTATAGCTGTTGAAAGAAATTCTTCCTGCGGATAATGTCTTGCCGAAAACAACATACCAAGCGAAAAAAGTTATCTGTCTCCTTGGCCTTGAGATACAGAAAATTTACGCTTGTCGAAATGATTGCATTCTTTACCGGGGTGATTTTGCAGATTTGGACTAATATCCGGCATGTGAGGCTTCTCAGTATAAGTGTAGAGACGGGGATGATGACGGTGGAAGCAATGGTACAGTGAAGAAGAAAATAGTGCCAGTGAAGGTCGTATGGTATTTTTGAATCATCCATCGTTTGGAACGTATTTAGGCAAACAAAAACCATGCCAAGCTGATGCGTTGGCACCATGAAGAGCTTAAAAGATATGGAATTATACAGCACCTAGCTGATGGGTCTCAATGGAGAAAGATAGACAGGAAGTACAAAGAGAAATTTTCGTACGACATGAGAAATGTGAGGATTGTGCTCAGCACAGATGGCATGAATCCTTTCGATGACATGAGCAGTCGTCATAGCACATGACCAGTGGCTGTTATTATCTACAACCTTCCTTCCTGGCTCTGTTTGAAGTATAAGTACGTCATGAATACAAGACTACCCAGCACTTGGTAACACGTCGGGCCAGACGGTGAAGGGCATGAAAGCATGTGTAAGGTGCATGGCCCAAACAGAAGGCAAGTGGCTGAATCACTGCCGAAAAACCGTGTACATGCGTCATCGAAGGTTCCTCAGGCAGAATCACCCATACTGGCGAAATACAAGAGATTTCGATGGGACGGTAGAAGAGGAAGCACGTACAAAGTTCATAACCGGCAATGACGTCTGGGAGGTGGTGAAGGATCTCAATGTTGTATTTGGTAAATGGAGTGGAAGCACACGTGCATCCAAATCAAGCGGTGAGACCTCTCTTTGAAAAAAAAAGTTTGTCTTTTGGGACTTGCCATACTGGAAAGACTTGGATATCCGTCATGCGATTGATGTGATGCACATGAAGAAGAATGTGTGCGAAAGCGTGCTCAGGGTATCGTTGAACACACCGGGCAAGACGAAAGACATTTTGCAAGAATGGAGAGATCTTGAAGACATGAATATCATGAAAGAGTCGCATCCTCAAGACAAAGGAAATGGCCGCTACTACCTCCCTCCAGCATGATACACTCTTAGTGCTATATAAAAAAACGAGTATGTTGGAATGTCTGTAGGGTGTCAAAGTCCCTGTAAGTTACTGTGCGAACATTAAGAAACTGGTTAACATGAAAGATAAGAGGTTGGTTGGAATAAAGTCATATGACTGCCATGTGCTTATGACGTAGCTGCTATCGATCGCAATCAGAGGTATCCTTCCAGATATGGTCCGAGACCCAATCATCAAGTTGTGCCAATTCTTCAAAGCGATGAACCAAACGATTATCAATCTAGCTTCATTGGACAAGCTTCAGGAGGACACGATTCTAACTCTTTGCTAGCTCTAGATGTTGTTCCCTCTCTCATTTTTTGATATCATAGTGCATCTCGTTGCTCATCTTGTGGAACAACTAAAGATCCTAGGTCTAACGTATATGCATAGCATGTGGGCTTTCCAGAGGTTTATGAGCATCCTAAAGAAATATGTCCGGAACAGATCGAGACCCGAAGGCAGCATCGTTGAGGGTTATGGAACAGAGGAGGTGATCGAAACATCGATCTGAAACGTATTGGTGTGCCTGTGCCCGGTCATGAGGGCAGGATATTTGGAAAAGGAACATTAGGCCACAAGAGAATTGTCACCCCTGATCGACAAACCATAAGACAAGCCCATTTTGCAGTGTTACGACAATCGGCTTTGGTGGCTTCGTATGTGGACATGCACTTCAATGAAATCTGCAGTGACAATTTTAGGAAATCCGAGGCATGGCTTGCGAAGAAGCATAAACTTCAATTTGGGAAATGGTTGATGGAGTACCTGACGACTGCAATTATCGATAGTGACCAACTGTTTTCTTTATCTTGGGGGCCATCCAACACAATCCACATGTACCAAGGCTATGACATAAACGGGTATACTTTTTACACCCAACCCAAGATAACAAGAGTACAAATCAAAACAGTGGCGTACGCATAGATGCCTACGATGATAGCGGCAACAAGTAGACTTATTACGGTTTCATAGAGTCAATCTGGGAGCTAGATTACAGAGCCCTCAAAGTCCCTCTATTCCGATGCAAGTGGGTAAGAATTCCAAGAGGGTTGAAGGTTGACAATCATGGAACGATGATCATTGACCTGAATGATGTTGGCTACGAAGATGAGCCATTCGTACTCACGAAATCTATTAAGCAACTATTCTATGTCAAGGACCCATCACTCACGAAATCCGCCAGGCCACGTCATGTTTTCGAAGGCAAGCGAAGTATTGTTGGAATGGAGAATATCGTCGATGAATCAACCCGATGAGCAATCGCCACCCACAATTGATGTTGAATTGGAAAATGAGGAAACAGATGAAGAAGATGAAGAAGCCTTGTATGTATGGGCCAATCATCAAGAAGGGCTACTAGTTAGGGTTTAAATTAATTTGTACATTAATGTACTGATTTGTGCAATTAATGTTTAATTTAAATCAACAAAATTTGGATCATATTATGTGCGCTCTAATTTTCCTATAATTTTAAGTGAATGCAGGTATAATAAAAATTTATTTCATAAAATAAAGTGTAAAGGAGAAGATATGTAAAAAATTTGGCACCTTTTAAAACCAAATATTAATTTCAGATAGAAAAATTATTTAAAGGAGAAGATATATAATATTGTAGGCTTAGAAATTATTTTTTTTGAAGGAAGATAGGTGCCGGTTCTTAAATAGAACCGGTACCTATAGAAGTTATATGTATCAGTTCTATTAAATAACCGGTACCTATTAGTCAAAGTGTTGGATTTTTATTAGAATCGACACCTATCTTCCTTTGTTTAATTACCTGGCCAACCACCTACCCACTCACCCACTCACTCTCTCTCCCGGTGACGGCGGCGCGGTGCGGAGGAGAGGCGAGGCAGCGGCGTCCAGCTGCGGCGTGGTGCGGCATGGAAGCGACAGCGCTCCCTACTCCCGGCGGCGGCGCTCTCCCCACCTTAGCGGCGGCACTGTTTGAAGGCGAGGCGAGGCGACGGCCGACGGAGGCGGAGGCAGTGCACCATCCAGGTGAGCACATCCCCTCTCATCCATCCCTCTTTTTTTTTTCTCAAGTTTTCTTGCATTAACCCTAACTTCTCTTCTAGATCCAGAAGCTCGGTGCTCAGCAGCGAGGAGGAGGTGGTGGCCGGCAGCGAGGAGGAGGTGAGGCGGCAGCGGCGGCCCGACGCAGAGGTGAGGCGGCGGCGACGACGACCCTGTCCCGATGGTAAACCCCCCCTCCTCCACTGTCTTCTTCTTCTCCCCTCCTCTCCATACTAACAGCTTGTTGATCTTGGATTGAGTAATTTTGTGGCCTCAAATTTCTGATTATATCGATAGTTTAGTTGATTGTCACTAGATGGGATACATGTTGGGGATATATCGTTGCTTGCCGTCGCTCGTTGCGCTGCTGCCGCTGGGGCTATGATGGATTTGTGATAAAATTTGAGATTATGTGATTGATTTTGTGAGTAAATTTGTGATGGATTTGTGATAAGATGGAATAGGATCTGAAATATAATGTTGGGGATGGATTTTTCCATGTGCTTGCTACTGCTGCTGCTGAACTATGATGGCATGTGCTTGTATCCTAGCTGCTGTTGAAGTACATACTACCATTTTTTTTAATATGTGGCTGCTGCTGCTACCTGTTGCTTCTTGTTGCTGCTGCTCCTGCTTATTGCTGCTGGTGCTGCTTCTTGTTGCTGCTGCTGCATGTAATTTGTCGCCGTCACTGATGCCATTTGAAACAGTGGCTGTAGGAAATTAATTTGGGGATATATTTGGAATTTGGGGACTTGCTGCTCGATGATGAAATTCATATGGTCCAAGATTTTGTGTGGCAGTATTTGATTTATTTTTTGTTTCATGGGCATTTCTGCTATGGGAGTAGAATGTGAATGTGATTTATGAATGTTGCCACTACCATTGCTATACTTGTTGCATTATTAATGGTTTTTTGATCACTACCCTTAGATTTGTGAATTGCTATGATTCTTGTCTCTATTTATACTGCCACATGTAATTAATGATGACTAGTACACCGTAGCATGGAGGCCATGTAATTGGTAGCCTGCCATATTTTGGCAAGAAGGCCATTATGTTGGCAGCCCGTCATTTGAGAGCAAAATTAATACTGAGGTATGACATGTTTCAGGGTCCTAAGTCATAAATTAAGCAATTCTATTGAAGTACTAACTAAATTTCTACGCCTTCCACCCTTATGTTGCAGAAATTGGGTCTTGATACAAGCGAAATGCTATCTCTCATCTTCATACCTCTCACCGACAAGCTTTGTGGGTTCATCCGTACTTGTGTCATAGACCCAACTAGCGATTACAACGTCAACAAGAACCTACCATGAGTGCGATCCTCTGTCCCTCCCCCTTAGAACCAAAAGGCGAAGAAATCAGCTCCTAAGAAGAGAAAAACGAAGTAGCTAGATTTGTGTGAAAAATTGTATTTAATTAGTGTGTATGCATGAATTATGAAAGTATTACGTAAATGTACTTTATGTGTAATGCATTTAAATAGTTACTATTATTATGCATTCCATTTTATGTTTTCTATTACAGGCTCGATGACTTGAGGACAGGAAACTCGATCGAACTATCAAAATCATATTCCCACCCGGTATTGTAGGTAAAAAGCAATCACATTTATATTTTTGGACTTATGAATTCTTAGATATTTTAGACTTGGAAATTTTTCACTTTGTATATACATGCAAATGTTTAGGATTTAGACTTAGAATATATATGCAAATGTTTAAAAATTTAATATATCATTGCTTAAGACAAAAGTGTTGGACTAGTCCTTATCCTGGGAACTAGTTCAACACGAGTACGGGTTTAGAGCATTTGAGATGTTGTAGAGCTCTAGCGATTTAGTCAAGTCTCCTGGGATGCGTAACACATTTGGTTGTTGTCTTCATGTGGTTTGACAGGCACGTCGCAGGCTGAAGTTGGCTGGCACGCTGAGTCCCAGCAATATCTCCTTTGCTCTTTACTTGAGGCTATGGATATGAATAAATGTGTGAATATGAATGAATGTGTAGTGGATTTGGGGTTGTATGAATGTGTATGAATTTGGATGTTGCTGTATGGATCCAGCACTTGAGCAGGTAATGAGGACATTCCTAGCATTCATTCATCTCCAAATGAAACTACACTTGATAGAGCTGGTCCAATTACAAGGAGTAGAGCTAAACAATTGGAGAAGGAAATTCATTCTCAGGTGAACGCTAACCTTATGCTTAATAGTCAGATTACATTGAATGAACCGAATGAACCTAAGCTTTTGAGTACTTGTTTCAATGTTCTTAGGAATGATGGAGTGCACGAACAAGCATGGGATGATGATGGATTCTGCCTGCCAAATATATGCAAGGAACCTGGACGAGCATGAGAGAGGAAAGGCCATTCAGCTACCATGAATATCAGCCGTTGAAGTGCAAGCAAATAATTCAGGAGTTAGGAATGTATGTAACCAACAACTGGGTTGCTGTCCACATACGCTCTAGCATGCATGCAGAGAATACCAACCAGCCCGGCGTCCCACTAGGCTTGGTTATTAATAAAAGTAGTGCTGCAACTTTCCACTACATTTCTCAATTATTTTCCACCAAACTGAAATTCCACTAGTGCTATATATCCCTGTATTGGACATGAACAGTAACTCGTGATTGCAATTTGAGAAATACCAACTCTTGGAATTCTTGTTTCAGCGTGAGTCTTGAGAGGCTTGCAAACTTGTTCTTTCGATTCCTGAGGGAGTTGTAGAACGCCGAACTACGGTTCACCCAGTTTGTGCCTTCACGTTTATACGGCGTGATTGCGTGGACTGTTCGTCGGTACGTGGAAGGGTGATTGTCTCGGTAGTTCGTCGCGTGGACAGCCTCGCGGTGCATTGCCTCTTCACCAGGTCACGCAACGACAATTTATCAAGTTCGTAGATCCTACAAGAAGATCGGGCCACAACAACTTGCTACACGTGCTGCATAGACGTGTGCATATCATCTGGTATCAGAGCCTCCGTTTCCTTAGTAGGATTGTTCTTATTTTTGGTAGGATAGAGTTTAAATACCTACTGTCCACTGATAGCCAAAAAGAAAACCTACAGCCCAAATTCATACGTGCTACTGATTTTGTAGTTTGCTTTATCGAGTTTTAATCCTTTAAGATTTGTCTAGTTGCTGAATTTTCTTTTCCACATCGTTCTAGTTGTTATCTTTGTTCTAATCATTAAATCGCTTGCTGCATGTAGCCAACCATCCCACCCTTGATCTGATCGTCCTTGCTTGTTGCATATATATATATAAAAAACCCACCCGTCCCACCCTTGTTTTCTTCCCACCACATATTCCCCAACCGAGTTTCTTGTTTGTTGTGCTGCGCCATCCATCTTAGTGATCCTTATGAGCCCCTTTAGTTGAAAGTTGTGCTGCGTTTGTTCCAAAAGTTAATAGAAAAGTGGTCTATGGGTCAAAAGAAGGACCGAAAACAACGAGTTCTTGTTCAAAAAAAACAACAAAAAAAAAGGAAATAAAAGAAATAAAAGAGAATTGTGTCCAGCACACCAAAAGGGGTTTGGGCAAAACAAGTTACGGTTGGTGCATATTTGTGTTCATCTATCCACTTCCTACATCTTGTTTCTTTCTTTGTGCATCTTTTCCTTTATATTCAGCAACTTAGACTTGTGTTCTTGGAATTATTATTCGGTTTTGCATCACTACATTTCAGTGCATTCCACTTACATATTACCCCACCAAGCTCCACTTAAAAGCACCGTGAGTTGTTGCATCGTCGTCGCTGTTACAATCACTCTTCCACTACAGATTGCAGCCACGGTTCTTGCTCTTTTCAGGGAGAGAAAGAACTTGTTTTGTAAGTGGTGAGGGAGTGATTCCACATATATTCCACATATATATTGTTCTATTTTTTTTCCCTCTACTAATATGGCAGGACATGGAGATGGTGCCGCTGTTTCGGTGGAGGAATTTCAGGAGTTGCGTACACAAATGAATAGTTTGGTGCAGCAGCTCCAAACTCTCCAATTGAACATGCCACGTGGAGAACCGCCACCAAATGTGGATGATGACATTGAGGAGGAGGATGAGGCAGGGCGTCGTCCCGCTGGCCGTGGACGTGGCGGACGCGGTCGTGGTTTTGCTAATTTTGGTCGTGCTCGGCGCGTTCCTATTGGAGGTGGAGGAGATTATGCTGGTGATGATGATATGTTGTCCAACATGGATGATCATCGACATGGTGGCCATCATGGTTATCATGACCGCCATCGTCGTCGTAATGATGATGGTTTAAAAAATGTGAAAGTGTCTATTCCCCCTTTCAGCGGACAGGAGAATGCTGATGCTTATTTTGAATGGGAGACCAAGGTGGAACAAATATTTGATTTGTATGAATACCCTGCTGAAATGAAGGCAAAGCTTGCAGCCATTGAGTTTAAAGGCTATGCCATAACTTGGTGGAATCAGGTCCGTACTGAATATCAGAGAGTTGGGCATGTTCATATAACTTGGGACGACATGAAGAGGGAAATGCGACGTCGTTTTGTTCCTGCATATTACTCTCGTGATCTACATTTGAAGCTGAAACGTCTTGTGCAAGGTACTCGTACTGTTGATGAATATTTTCAAGAATTGGAAATATGTTTACTTCGTACAGGGATAACTGAAGATGAGGAATCCACAATGGCTCGATTTTTGGTTGGCCTCAATAAACCCGTTGCTAATAAAGTGGATATGATAAATTACACATGTCTCACCGAGTTGGTTCATTTTGCAAAGAGGGCTGAAAGGCAAATTGCTACGTCTTACAAATACAATGCTTCATGGCGCCATTCCCAACAACAAGGGGATGTCACGCCTCCAATCCAACAGCAAGGAGCTGCAACGCCCAAATCCTCCTCTCGTGGAGCACATCGATCTATTCCACCTTCTTCCAAACAATTGGATGTGAAAGGTAAAGCTGTGAGTTTAAGTCAGCAACCTTCTTCTACTGCAGCCACCCAACGCAAGACAAGCACGATTGAGTGTTTTAAGTGTGGTGGTCATGGGCATAAGCAAGCTGAATGTCCCAATCGTCGTACTATTATTGCACTTGCTGATGGTTCTTATGATTCACAAAGTGAATAGGAGGACGAGTTTACCACTGTATTTGCCGATCTTAATCTTGACACTTGTGAGTATTCAGCAGAGGATGGTACATTTGAGCTGGGATTGAATTGTTTGGCCATTCAGCCTATTTCACACATTGCTCACGATGACATAGCACAAGCTGTTATTCCACTGAATCCAAAGGAGATCACAAGTGCTGATTTTGATGAGTTGCTTGCTGATTTTCCTGATTCTGTGCCTTCTACTCTGCATACACCAACTCCTTCTTTGGTGGTTCGACGAGTTCTTTCCACTCAATTTGTTGCTACTGAACAAGGACAACGCCATAATTTGTTTCAATCCAGATGCAAAGTGAAAGGACAAGTGTGCCGTTTCATCATAGATGGTGGGAGCTGCAACAATATTGTTAGTGCTTTACTTGTTGAGAAGCTTGGTTTACAGATACGTCGCCATCCACATCCGTATCACATGCAATGGCTGAATAATTCTGGGACAGTGAAGGTTTCAGCTATGGTCCACTTGTCATTCTCCATTGGTGACTATCATGGAGAGGTTGATTGTGATATTGTACCCATGCAAGCCTGCCATTTACTAATGGGTCGTCCATGGCAATTTGATGTCGATTCGATGCACTTTGGACGGTCTAACAAATATACTTTCATTCACAAAGACAAGAAGGTGGTCCTTGTTCCATTATCTCCAGCAGACATACATTCTTCTGATGTTGCTCACATGAAAAGAGAAGAATCTAAGAAAACAAAATTGAGTGAGGCCCCCAACACTAGTAAGGGAGAGACTCCTACCCCATCCAGCCACATAAAGCCTCATTCCACTTCAGAACAGCCACGCCAAACTGAGTGCTTATTTGTGAGCAGGAGCGATTTGAGAGAAGTGAAGAACACCACAGCCCCATTCTTTGTGCTCCTGCACAAGGAGGTCCTATTGTCCACTAACGATTTACCTTCATCACTGCCAAGTGTTGTTCTTGATTTATTACAGGACTTTGAGGATGTTTTTCCTGATGAGGTGCCAGCTGGTCTTCCTCCTCTACGTGGAATTGAACACCAAATCGGCTTAGTACCTGGTGCCTCCCTCCCAAATCGGCCAGCGTATCGTGTCAATCCTGAAGAAACAAAAGAGATCCAGCGACAGGTAATTGAGTTGTTGAACAAAGGGTATGTGTGTGAATCTCTATCACCTTGTGCTGTTCCAGTGCTTTTGGTCCCTAAGAAAGATGGATCTTGGCGCATGTGTGTCGATTGCCGTGCTATCAATGCTATAACTGTTAGATATCGCCATCCCATTCCTAGGCTTGATGATATGTTAGATGAATTGAGTGGAGCTACTATTTTTACAAAGATTGATTTGCGTAGTGGCTACCATCAAATTCGCATGAAAATTGGTGATGAATGGAAAACAACATTTAAGACTAAATTTGGCTTATATGAATGGCTTGTGATGCCCTTTGGTTTGACCAATGCTCCTTCAACTTTTATGCGTTTAATGAATCATGTTTTAAGAGCTTTCATTAGCAAATTCGTGGTTGTATATTTTGATGATATCTTGATCTATAGTAAATCATTTGATGAGCATCTTGATCATATCCGTGCAGTCCTTGCTGTTTTGCGAGCAGAGAAATTGTATGGAAATATTTCTAAGTGCACCTTTTGCACAGATCGTGTTGTTTTCCTTGGTTTTGTTGTGACTGCAGATGGCATCCAGGTAGATGAAGAGAAGGTTAAAGCGATCAAGGATTGGCCTACTCCTAAAATCGTGAGCCAAGTTCGAAGTTTCCATGGTCTTGCAGGGTTCTACCGGCGCTTTGTTAAAGATTTCAGCACAATCGCTGCACCACTTAACAATTTGACAAAGAAGGATGTTCCATTCAAGTGGGGTGATGAACAAGAAAAAGCCTTTGAAGAGTTGAAAAGAAAGCTTTGTGCAACACCGTTGTTACAACTACCAGACTTTGGTAAGACTTTTGAGATCTAATGTGATGCAAGCTGTATTGGCATTGGAGGTGTGCTACTTCAAGCAGGTAAACCTGTTGCCTATTTTTCTGAAAAACTAAATGGTCCACATCTGAATTACTCGGTTTATGACAAAGCGCTTTATGCCTTAGTTCGCGTTTTGGAAGTTTGGCAACATTACTTGTTACCTAAAGAATTTGTAATTCATTCTGATCATGAAGCTTTGAAATATCTTAAAAGCCAAGGCAAGCTGAACCGTCGACATGCTAAATGGATTGAGTTCATTGAAACATTTCCCTATGTTGTCAAACATAAGCGTGGTAAAGATAACATTGTTGCCGATGCCTTGTCTCGAAGATGTGCATTGATTACACAACTAGATACAAAAGTGCTTGGTTTGGAATCCATTAAAACACTTTATGCTGTTGATGCTGATTTTAACGAACCTTTCTCTCGTTGCATTGATGGAAAAGGTTGGGATAAATATTATGTGCATGATGGCTTCTTGTTTCGGACTAACAAAATATGCATTCCAGCTTGTTCGATTCGTCAAGTTCTTTTGCAGGAAGCACATGCAGGTGGACTGGCTGGTCATTTTGGTGTCAAAAAGACATTGGAAATGCTCTCTGATCATTTCTTTTGGCCACATATGCGACGTGATGTCCAGCGGCACGTTGGGTGCTGCATCGTTTGCTTGAAAGCTAAGTCCTGCCTCAATCCCCATGGTTTATATACTCCATTACCTATTCCACATGTACCTTGGGAAGATATATCTATGGACTTTGTTCTGGGGTTACCTCGGTCTCAGAGGGGGAGGGATTCTATTTTTGTTGTTGTAGATCATTTTTCTAAAATGACACATTTTATTCCATGTCATAAGAGCGATGATGCTTCACACGTTGCTAATTTGTTTTTCAGGGAGATCGTTCGTTTACATGGAGTTCCAAAGACTATTGTTTCAGACCGGGATACAAAATTTCTCAGCTACTTTTGGAAGATATTCTGGGCTAAGCTTGGCACAAAGTTGTTATTTTCAACCACTTGTCATCCACAAACGGATGGGCAAACAGAAGTTGTCAACCGTACCTTGTCAACCATGTTGTGTGCTGTGTTGAAAAAGAATTTGAAGCTCTGGGAAGACTGCCTTCCACATGTTGAATTTGCTTATAACAGGGCAGTCCATTCTACAACAAACTCTTGTCCATTTGAAATTGTTTATGGGTTTAAACCGCATACTCCCATCGATCTTTTGCCTTTACCATTACAGGAACAAGTTAACTTGGATGCCATGAAAAGATCGGACTTTATCAAGCGGTTACATGCAGAGACAAGAAAGAATATTGAGAAGAAATCAGCACAATATGCAAAGCAAGCAAATAAAGGTAAGAAGAAGGTTACATTTCAGCCAGGAGATCTTGTATGTTTGCATCTACGCAAGGATCGCTTTCCCCAACAGCGTAAGAGTAAGTTATCTCCTAGGGGTGATGGTCCATTCAAGGTTTTCCAACAGATAAATGATAATGCTTACAAACTTGTGCTGCCACTTGAATATTCCAATGTGAGTACCACATTCAATGTCAAAGACTTGCTTCCATTTGCTGGTGCGCCTGAGTCGAGGACGACTCCTTCTCAAGAGGGGGAGGCTAATGAGGACATTCCTAGCATTCACTCATCTCCAAATGAAACTACACTTGATATAGCTGGTCCAATTACAAGGAGTAGAGCTAAACAATTGGAGAAGGAAATTTATTCTCAGGTGAACGCTAACCTTAAGCTTAATAGTCAGATTACATTGAATGAACCTAAGCTTTTGAGTACTTGTTTCAATGTTCTTAGAAATGATGGAGTGCACGAACAAGCATGGGATGATGATGGATTCTGCCTGCCAAATATATGCAAGGAACCTGGACGAGCATGAGAGAGGAAAGACCATTCAGCTACCATGAATATCAGCCGTTGAAGTGCAAGCAAATAATTCAGGAGTTAGGAATGCATGCAACCAACAACTGGGTTGCTGTCCACACACGCTCCAGCATGCATGCAGAGAATACCAACCAACCTGGCGTCCCACTAGGCTTGGTTATTAATAAAAGTAGTGCTGCAACTTCCCACTACATTTCTCAATTATTTTCCACCAAACTGAAACTCCACTAGTGCTATATATCCCTGTATTGGACGACGTGAACAGTAACTCGTGATTGCAATTTGAGAAATACCAACTCTTGGAATTCTTGTTTCAGCGTGAGTCTTGAGAGGCTTGCAAACTTGTTCTTTCGATTCCTGAGGGAGTTGTAGAACGCCGAACTACGGTCCACCCAGTTTGTGCCTTCACGTCTATACGGCATGATTGCGTGGACTGTTCGTCGGTACGTGGAAGGGTGATTGTCTCGGTAGTTCGTCGCGTGGACAGCCTCGCGGTGCATTGCTTCTTCACCAGGTCACGCAACGACAATTTATCAAGTTCGTAGATCCTACAAGAAGATCGGGCCACAACAACTTGCTACACGTGCTGCATAGACGTGTGCATATCAGCAGGGGATGCAGGTGGTGACCTCACTGGAGTTGGGGAAGTTGGTGGAGAATGTAGACGAGGTAGTGACCTCACTAGAGTTGTGGAAGGTGGTGGCGAAGGTAGACGAGATGGTGATCACACTGGGGTTGGGGAAGGAGGTGCAAAAGGTAGACGAGGTGGTGACTAGCGCGGGCATGGGGAATGTCAGGGGGAAGGCGATCCTGGTGGGGAAGATGGTGTTGGAGCGGCAGCTGTCGTGGGTTGCCATGGAGGTGCAGTTGAAGGTGACTATTCAATAAGGATGATGTCTTGACGATGCCACAAGATAAACTAATTTTCTGCATCATCGAGAAGCTCGATCCCCTCCGGTGCGGGGATATCTAGCTCCAACGCGTTATGCTCGCTATGGACCTTAGCCACTTGCACCCTTGCATAGTCCTTTGGAATGGACGTGTTGTGAAATTGTCGGTTGGGTATCGCTAAGCCCGTTGCTACCTCTTTTGTCTTCCTAGCCCTGCCGATGGGTACGACTATTTTGAATGGAGTCGGTCCAGTTATGCCATCCACAGGGTGAGAGGTTGTTTCTATTGAACTGACACTGCTTGGCGTTTGAGCTTGGACGGTTTGCTGGCTTTCAGGGAATAACCTTGGAAAGGTAGTTGGATTTTCAGCCACCAGAGAGTAGAATTGTTGATTCACTTGTTGGAAAATTTTGTCTTCCATCTTCTCTTTATATTTGCAGTTGGGCAGTGGAGTCTCAACAGAGTTCTGCATGTGTTGTTGAACTTGGACATCACAGTCTTTGGCTCGACAGGCTTCCCATCCCGTTCGAGAGCAGTCACATAGTATGTTTCCTGTGGCACTTGCTAACGTGTCCGTATGCTCAGGGGTAGACGTGGCGGTATCCAGCTCGACTTCATCAACGACGATAGTCCGGGCCGCCTTTCATTTTGAGTGACATCGTATAACCATCTGCACAAACACATCTTGAAGAACTATTAGGCGGCTACGATCTCCGAATAGGCCAATTATAAAATGGGCTAACGATGTATGTATCTTACTGCCTGCTCGATAGGTACTTAGTCCAGGTCATCATCGTGAGGGGCCACTTGTGTTATTTCCATCAGAAAAGGGTCACTTGGGGTGCATCGTGTTTCTTCGCTAGATGTTGTTTCGTGAACTTTGCTATCGGTTTTCTCTACATCTTCTATTTGTTCAGCTACTGCGGGTGCATCGGAGAGAACTTTGTCATTCGATATTTTTTGCTCGGTCGTTCTTCACAAATATGGCATAACAATAAATTTGTACATAATTATCACATCTAATGTCACATAAAAAATTCCGCACATAACTATCGCATACAAAAATCTCATAACATAATTATCGCACAATAGTAGCACATAATTATCACACAAATATGCAGATAATTTCGCACATAATTATTGCACAAATTTACACAAAAATTATCGCACAAATTTTCATATGAAATTTAATCATCTCAAAATTAAATTTGCATATGAAATTTAAAAATCTCAAAAATAATTTGCAATTAAAATTCACATCTCACAATTACATAGTAAAGTTAATTCACAATTTAATTTGCATATGAAATTTACACATCTCAAAAATAAATGACAATTAAAATTCACATATCACTATTACATAGTAAATTTAATTGCCAATTTAATTTGCATATGAAATTTGCACATCTCAAAAATAAATCACAATTAAAATTCACATCTCACAATTACATAGTAAATTTAATTCACAATTTAATTTGCATATCTCAAAAATAAATCACAATTAAAATTCACATCTCACAATTACATAGTAAATTTAATTCACAATTTAATTTGCATAAAATTTGCACATCTAAAAAATAAATCACAACAAAAATAAATCATAATTTAATCTCACAACAAGGAGGCTGGCGGGGTCGGAGGGGACAATGTGGCTGGCGTCGGCTACGAAGAGGCCAGCGGCGTAGTCTGAGGGGAGAAGAGGTGGCCGGCGAGGCATCGGCGACAAGGAGGCCGGCGTCTGCGACGAGGAAGCCGACGGTGGATTCCGAGGGGAGGAGGTGGCCGGCGGGGGTTCGGCGGAGAGGAGGTGGCCGTGGGGTCGGCGGTGAGGAGGTGGCCAGCGTCGGCAATGAGGAGGCTGGCGGTGGGGAGGTGGCTGGTGCACGAGGAGGTGGTTAGAGGCGGCGACGGAGCTAGCGGTGGGAAGATCCGACGGCGACAGCGCGTGGGGACGAGGCAAAGGTCTCCGGTGGCGGCGGCGGATTTGGGCAGCCTATCGGCGTCAATGTCGACGATCTATTGCTTTCCGAATACAACGATATCCATCCTCTTATCCGAAGGGCCCTTAACATAGAAAACCTATGCCACATGCTTAGTAAGGATCCACGGATCATCCTTGTGCCCTTTTGTACTGTGGTCGATGGTCGTTAGGTCGTATTCATCCAGGGAAACGCCTGTGTCTATCACCCATCGGCATCGAAGCACGGGGATCTGGATGTTTAGTCTGTAGTCAAGTGCCCAAATTTCCTCTATGATCCCATAATACGATTTCTTCTGACCTTATGTGTCTAACGCTTCTACATGAACTCCATAATTCTGGGCTGTGCTTTTATTGTCCTTTTCGTATGCTCTGTGTCGGCACCCGGGGATTGAATTCCCGAATACCTACAGCGTACACTGTACTAGTCCCATGATCAGTGGCTAGTACACGCGTCCACAACATTGTCATCACATCCATACAACATACATAACATATTAATTGATAAAATGGTTCTCATAATCTTAACGGTACAAGAATCATACATAGTAGCTAGGCCAACCGGCCAAATAAAAGAGTTTAAAACATAGTGGAAAAACAAGATACATAGGTTCTTCGGTGTGCCCATCTACCAGACCACACAGGCAACCGACTAGGAGTCACCCTAGAAAGAATCATCCTCGAAAACTCTGGTACCTAGTGCAAAGTAATGGTCAATAGGCACCTCACATCCTGCATCCAACTCTACACACAATAACAAGAGGTGGGTCAATACACTAGGTATTGGCAAGTCCTACCCAAACCTTGAGAAACGTAGGACTATTGCAAGCTGAGATCAAAGATGGCTATATTTGTGGCTTGTTTTTAACATAAAGCAAATTTTGTATCACAAAAGTAAATAATAATAGATTGCAATGGAATTTTAAATCAAAAGTAAACCATAACATTAGTAACATAAATATCAACAATATATCATCTGTCTGCCCTCCATGGTAGCAAGTAAACATTCCATTCTCATCCCACACCGGGAAAAATCACCATCATTACACAGCGTACCCATTTTCACAAATCATTTAACAAACCACCAACACTATACTTGTATCATTTCACCAAGTAGCTCATCACCGTGAGCACGGCTAATCAATTAGCTTAGACTCTATAGAGTTTGTGCACTGTACCCACATGACACGAGCTAGCAATCATGTCAACCATGGCACACGATACCAAAGTGGTACCCGTTTTGCTAGCCTATGATGAAGCCACTACATTGCTCAAAGATTAACCTTGCTCAAAGATTCACAAAGTAACAGAGGCAACTCCTCTGTACAATATTTTCAAATATCCCATTTGTAAAGAGTGAATATCATGTAATATGTAATCATCGAAAATTTTCTAAGTATGGCTAAGCATGTAGCTATAATAGTAGCTCGAATATACCCACATGGTGCTTGAACAGCACGTAGATATATACCCATCCTAGTGCTTCAATAGTAGGGATAATTAATACACCAAGGTAGGTAATGCAACAAATAGGTCATTTCTACCAATACCTTTTTTTTAATAAAACATCGCATGAAATTTATAAATAGTAAAGCATTTGCGAAAATATAGGATTCAACATGTTCAAAGGAGGAATTGAATAGGAGTTGCCTTGCTCAGGTGGTTCCTCAAATATCCCTTGGTCCTGCACACTCTCGTCAATGACAACAATCGAATCGTCCTCTATTTAAATTTAAACATACATTGAAATGAACATCCAATAAATCTCCAAGATAAAATATGATGCATGGTGCATGAACATGTTCAATGCATAGAGGGTGATTTAATATAAATTTAGGAGAAAGAAGCGTCTAAATCTGACGTCGTATGTGCAAGTTACTGTGTTTCTAAGATTTAAAATACGGTAAAAGCAAAAGTTACTATTCAAATTTAAATTAGCGAAAATGTTCATAACAGTGGTGCTAAGTTTGAGTGCACAGTATTAAAGAGAACTTTTATGAATCTAACAAAATTTCGTTCACCTTAAACGGGGAAACCATTTTCTCAGATTTATTAATTTTCTTTATTAAAGAACGAAAGCGTACTCTGAGGAATACGCTTTCCTACAGGGAAAGCACATCTTTATTTTAGGCATTCATTTTAAAATAGTGGGTCCACATGTCAATGCCTCGGCAGTTTATAAAACGAACCCTATGGTTTCTTTTATTTACAAATAAGTCTAGGTCCCACTTGTAAGTGTATTGGCTCTTTGTATACACCTCCAAATGGGCCGGGGGCACGTGGGCCGGCCCGGCACGCCGGTACTGTAGCCGGCCCAGGCACGGCACGGCCCGTTAGCCGGCGTGTCGGGCCGGCACGGCCCGTGAAGGCCGGCCGTGCCTGGGCCAACGCCGCGGCCCAGCGTGTCGGCACGGCTGCTATAACGGGCTGGCCCGGCACGGCCCGCTACTGTAGCCGGCCATGCGCGCGGGGGAGGGGGGGGGAATTTGAACGCGCGCGCGGGGGGGGCACGTGTCAGTTCGTGGGCGCGGGGGGGGGGGAGGGGCAGCCAGGGCACGTGGCGCGCTGTGGTTGGTTGCTCAGTTGGAATTTTGCAACGGTTACCCCGCAACGGCTACTTCAACGGCTAAAATTTAAAAATAGCCGTTGGAGATCGAAAAAAATTCAAAAAAATACGAAAAAAATCTCAAAAATTATGAAATTTTTTCCTATAAATAGGGTAGCCAACCCAAACATTCCATCTTGTGCTCTCTTGTGGTATTTTGTGTGTTGTAGGTTAAGACTTTACGGAATTCCGAATTTTTGGCAAAATTTCTCTAAATTTTGCCAAAAATAAAAATAACTCGGGGAAGACATATATTCCTATTTGTAAGCTGCAAACAAAGAGTTGAAGGAGGTAAGAAATTATTATTATTATTATTATTATTATTGTTATTGTTATTATTGTTGTTATTATTTACGTATATGTTATTTTTGAAATTTTAGCATGGACGATCCGAATTACCCGATGTTCGACATGAGCGAGTACGACCCAAATTTCGGCATGAAGCAAGGTGGCAGCAACTCTGCACCGATGCCGAAAGAGCCTGCGACCACACAGGTGGCTTCAAAAGGATCAGGAACTATGGCCGCGAGTGCGTCAACGGCCATGTCCTCGAAGAGATCGAGAACTTCCACCGTATGGCAAAATTTTGATGAGATCAAGGAGACCGGCCCTGACGGTAAAGAGGTAACGTGGTCTAGATGTAAAATATGCAGAACTAAATTATCTGGAAAATCTTCAAGTGGAACAGGACATTTGGGTCGGCATGCGACGTCATGTGCAAAGAAGCAAGGCATCCAACTGCGACAACAACAGCTGATATTGAATCCTGACAGTATGGTACGTTCATGGGAGTACGATCCTCAGGTTGCACGAGAATCTCTTACTCGATTAATTGCTAGACAAGATTTACCCTTGAACTTTGGTGAGTCAACTGCATTTGAAAAATATATTCAAACTGCTCATAACCCTAGGTTTAAATCTGTTAGTTCTCAAACCATGACCCGTGATTTAAGAAAGTTCTATAAACAAGGTCGTGATACACTGAAAGAATTATTTAACACTTGCACATTTTCTGTTAGTATCACATCTGATATTTGGAGTGGTAAGGCCAAGGAAGACTACATAAGTGTAGTTGCTCACTTTGTTGATGATAATTGGAAAATTCAGAAAAGAATCATTGCTTTAAAATTAATAGATGTTGCACATACCGCTGATAATATCGCGGAAAGAATTTCCATGGTTTTTCAAGAGTTTGACCTTACAAATAAAATTTTCGCTATAACACTAGATAATGCAGCTGCTAACTCTAGGGCCATGGAAATTCTACAACCCGTATTCTCTGTCTATGGTCAATCATTTCTTTTACATCAACGTTGTGCATGTCATATCATTAATCTTGTAGTTAAAACTGGTTTTAAGATGGTATCTACACATATTGATTCTGTGCGTGAGGCAATCTCATGGTTATTTGCCTCAAACCCACGAGTTGCAAAATGGAAAAGATTTTGTGATGCATTAGGTATGAAGCCCCATAAGTTCCGCACGGATACAGATCATCGATGGAATACCACCTACCTAATGTTGAGGCATGTGTTGCCTTATAAGGATGTACTAACCGTTTTTTTGCAGTCTAATAATGCTACGAACAGTGATGGGGAACTAATAATGTCCAAGCCAACTTGGTATGTAGTAGAAAAGTTTGCTGCATTTCGTGAGATATTTTACGATGCCACTGTTGCTTTATCTGGAGTTTATTATCCAACTGCTAATTTAATGTTGTACAAAATCCTTGAAATTGATACTTTATTACGAGAAAATGAGAATGACCACCTACTATCTGCTGCAGTCTTTCATATGAAACAAAAATATCTTAAATATTGGAAGAAAATCCCTGTACTGTATGCTTTTGCATTTATTCTTGATCCTAGGGGTAAATTACGGGGATTGGTTAATATGTTGAATATTTTTGGAGAGATAATGAACATAGTTTATACTAACTATTATTCTGATGTTAAGACTAAATTATACGAGACATTTGCCAAGTATGAGAATAAGTTTCAGGGACTTCGCCTACAAAGACCCCCACCTGTCCCTGTCGCTGGTAAGTAGAAAATACAATGGGGACGGATTTGGGGTGGTAGTTCCTCTTTCACTCCTGCTGGGAGTTCCGCTGCAGGAACAACTGGTACTTTTCAAGGCACCCAAGAATTGTCCTCCTACTTAGATAGTGACTGTACCAGCACTGAAGATCTCAACGTCCTTGGATGGTGGAATGATCACAAGACCCAATATCCCGTGCTCTCAAAACTAGCACAGGATGTGTTCACGGTGCCTGTTTCTACCGTATCCTCTGAATCGGCCTTCAGTACATGTGGAAGAATTATTGAGGACTAACGAAGAAATCTAAGCAGAGATATGGTGAAAATGCTGCTCATCATCAAAGACTGGGAGCTAGCTAATGAACGTGCCCAACACTTCGCAGAGAACTTGGAATTGGTTGCTCAGTTCGAAGATCTCTACATCGATACAGATACACAAGATTAGCTAATTTTTTTAATAATTTTCGACTTATAGGTTGTACTTTTTTTTCTTTGTCATGGTTTTCTCAAATATGAGTTTTTATATGACAGTTTTTAACGAGGCAGCCATGTAATATCAAAATTAATAAATATCATTATTCCATTTTTCTCATATTCTTTATATTTATTTATCTTTTTTCTATTTTTTATAATCATCTTTTTTATATTTATTTCCCTAATTTCCTATTTTTTATAAATTATAATCATATTTTTTATTTTCCCTTTTTTTTCTTTCTTTTAATTTTCCCCTTTTTTTAATTTTTTCCCTATTTTCCTCACTGCTTTTTCATATTTTTTTATTTTTTTCCTATTTTTCTATTTTTTCCATTTTTTTTCCTTTTTTTTCTCTATTTTCCTCCCGTGCTGCGGCTGGCCCACGTGCCCCCGCGCCCCCTGGGCCCGCGTACTGAGTCGGAATTTTTAGCATTTTTAATTTTTAAAGATTTGCAAAAATAATTTTAGATTTGAAAAATTTGCAAAACTAATCCCCAATCGCCCTCCCAGAGGGTGACAAGGGGCCTAACTACAAATTTTCAAACCCTTTGCATCGGTTTAATTGCTTAAAAACTAATAATACTTATTCGACGCTCAAAACGATCTTAAATGAAAAAGTTGTTAACTATAAAGTTGTATATCTTAAATGTAAAGGGTTTGAAAATTTGTGATTGGGGATTAGTTTTGCAAATTTTTCAAACCTAAAATTATTTTTACAAATCTTTAAAAAATAAAAATTAAAAATGCTAAAAATTCTACTGAGTCGTGCCCGTGCCGGCCCGGCACGGCACGGCAGCGTGGTGGGCCGTGCCTGGGCCGCGCACGCGGCACGTGGGCCGGCACGGCACGGCCCGCTACAGGACACGGGCCATAACGGCCGTGCCCAGTCATGCCGTGGGCCGTGCCAGCCCGGCCGGCCCACCTGGCTGTCTATAGCTCTTTGTATCAGGAACCCTAGGTTGTAGTTTATTCGTGAAAAGGCCCTCGTCTTCTTCCCAGGAAAGGAACGGATGGGGAAACATGGGGGCGGCTCGGCTTTGCGAGCGCCGGCGGTGAGAGACGACGGGAATGGCTCGGGCGAGGTCGGGACGGCTAGGGGGGGTGGTGGCGGTGGGCGCTATGGCCGACGACGGCAGTGGCTCGGGATGACGGCGGACGGCGTGCTACGACGAATGGCGGCTCGATTAAGGGATAGGGGAGGTACTAGGGACTATGGGGATTCTTACCTTGGGCTCGGTTTTGGCAGAGGCAGTCTAGAGTGGCGTGTCGACGAGCTCCCGGAGCTGTGGGCGGCGACAATGGTGGCGGCGGCGCTCCGGTGCGGGTGTCCTAAAAGAAACCAATAATTGATTCAGGGGGCTTGTAGGAGCTTGCCGGCACGAGGATTCGGCTCGGGACTCACCGTGGCGGCGTTTTGCTTGGCGCGGGGTGAGGCGGCAGCCTTTTGGCCGACGTAGGGCATGATGGTGGCGTGGCTGTTCCCGTCAATCTATTGGATATCTAGGTTTTTCCTTTGGCTGAGAGGGTCGAGAGAGGGGTGGGAGGTGGCTGGCGCGAGGCCTCAATTTATAGGCGAGGGAGGAGTGAGGGACGGACGCGCAGGCTGTCGTGACGCGTTCGGCATCTCGCGCGTGCGCAAGCCTAGGTCGGCGGAAGACACGGCATGGGTGGCCTCGGCGGGAATCGCGAAAAGCTGGGGGCATCGGCTTTGCAGGCTTTGGCACAGCGGGGAACACGGAGGCAGCGCCGGTCGGGGTCGTCGCGTCGCGTCGAGCTTTGGGGAGGGGGCGGCAACTTCGGGTTGGCAAGGCCGAGGCCAAGGCGGCGCCTTGGCGCGGCAGGGCATCGGGCAGAGGTGGCGTCAGCTTTGTGCAGCCTTGCCTCAGTTTTGCCAGCGGGATTCACGGGCTAGGTTGGCTCGGTTAGCTTGTTGTCAACGACCTCGACCTCGCATGCTAGGTGTTCTACGAATTGCCCACAAGGGAGAGAGAGGAAGACAAAGAGAGGAAAAACTAAGAGTTTGGGGAATATTTCGAGATAGCTATAGTGCTCAAACATTTGTGCAAATTTTACTGGATATTAGCATGGTCATTGGTGAATTTTTGAGATTTTTGTCATGTGTCGTTTATCTTTGAAAATTCAAACATATTCCTTATTTTATTTCTATTTGAATTAATTTTGGGTGTTTTCACCTTTTTCTTTTTTTTCTTTTTTTTGAGAAGCAAACTTGAGCTATAACTAGATGGATTTGTTTTATTATTATTATTATTATTATTATTATTATTATTATTATTATTATCATCATCATCATCATCATCATCATCATCATCATCATCATCATCATCATCATCACCACCACCACCATCATCATCATCATTATTATTATTATTATTATTATTATTATTATTATTATTATTATTATTATTATTATTATTATTATTTCTCAAACTTAATTCGTGTATGCAAAATGCAATGATGCATAGAAAATCCAAAAACAACTAAAATAAATTCTCACCACAATAGATATAAAATGAAATTTTTCATTATATTGATTCTACAAGTTTTTATAATTTGTGTTTGTTACAGACCTACACCCCTTAAATTAAATCTCGTTCTCGATATTTGCTAGGCCTAGGTGAAGAAATTTGGGAAGTCAGCTCTAAGACGGTCCTCTCATTCGCAAGTGGCCTCATCTGGGATGTGATTACTCCACTGAACCTTAAGCATCTTTATTGAACGGCTACGGGTATGATGCTTAGCTTCTTCAAGAATACGGATCAGGTATTCCTGGTAAGAAAGATCTGGTCGAAGGTTGATGTGTTCGACCGGAGCAAGTTTGGTGAGAACTCTAAGGCATTTCTTGAGTTGAGAGACATGGAATACATCGTGTACATCTAAGAGTTGCGATGGCAGTTCTAACTGGTATGCCACTTCTCCTCTGCGTGCGAGAATTCGGTATGGGCCAATATACCAATGGGCCAACTTTCCATGCACTTGAAAACGGCGGGTACCTCATAGTGGTGAAACTTTGAGATAGACAAAGTCACCCACCTCGAAGCTAAGTTCGCGGCGGTGACAATCAACATAGCTCTACTGACGCGATTGTGCTTCCTTGAGTCGTTTCCGGATTAGATTAACATTTTGTTGGGCTTCATTCATGATGGATGGTCCAAAGAATTGTCTTTAGCCTACTTCAAGACCAGAACAGAGGGGTTCTACATTTTCTTCCATAGAGAGCTTCGAAAGGAGACATTTGAAGACTTGCTTGGTAGCTATTGTTGTAGGAAAACTCAGCGAATGCCAAGCACTTCTCCCAGTTTGTGCTATAATTCAATACACAAGCTCTAAGCATGTCCTCCAATATTTGATTGGTTTGGTCGGTTTGACCACTGGTTTGAGAATGAAAGGTTGTGCTGAAGAATAGTTCAGTTCCGAAGAGACCATGTAAGTTCTCCCAAAACCTTGAAGTAAATTGAGGGCCACGATCTAAAACTATGGCTTTTGGTACTCCATGTAAACGAATGATATGAATCATGTAGAGCTCAGCAAGCTTTGCTTCACTGTATGTCACGTGTACTAGAATGAAATAGCCTACTTTGGTCAAGCGGTCGACAATAACCCAAATAGAGTTGTGTCCATGTGGAGTTTTGGGTAGGCCTGTGATAAAGTCCATTCCAACTTCATCAAATTTCCACTCGGGGACTTTTAAAGGTTCAAGCAACCCTGCTGGTCGTTGGTGTTTTGCCTTGATGCGTTGACACACATCACAAATAGCAACATAGGCAGCAATGTCTCGCCTCATGCTAGGCCACTAATAAAGGTTACGAAGATCTTGATACATTTTGGTGCAACCAGAATGAATAGATAGTGGAGATTCAGGAGTTTCTTTGAGGATTAGCTCTCTGATTTCTGGATCATCGGGGACATATATTTGCTTTCCATGCAGGATCATTCCATTAGGACTCTGAGAGAAATTGGAAGTTAACCCTTCTTTTATTTGGGCCTTGATTTTAGACACTCTTTTATCTGTGAGTTGAGCAGTTTTGATCTGAGTTTGAAGTGTTGGCTGTAGGGCTAAGGCTGCGATGTAACCATCCTCAATCACTT
This sequence comes from Oryza officinalis, assembly GCA_008326285.1. NCBI lineage: Eukaryota > Viridiplantae > Streptophyta > Magnoliopsida > Poales > Poaceae > Oryza > Oryza officinalis. The sequence continues at coordinate 34,895,038 of BDMV01000006.1, read as the reverse complement.
TTAGGTTGAGCTTTTGGAATTCTTCATGTAACTCCGGTTGATTTACTAAGAAGGAAGCGGTGATGTGGAGTTTTCGGCTGAGAGCATTGGCAACAACATTTGCCTTGCCAGGATGATAGTGAAAGCCAAGATCATAGTCCTTGATGAGCTCAAGCCATCTTCTTTGCCTGAGGTTCAGATCTGCTTGAGTGAAGAAATATTTCAGGCTCTTGTGATCGGTATAGATTTTACATCGTTTTCGACCAAATAGTGACGCGATATTTTTAGAGCATGAATCATGGCTGCCAATTCCAAATCATGAGTTGAATAATTGACCTCATGAGGCCGCAGTTGACGTGAGGCATAAGCCACAACTTTTCCATCTTGCATCAACACACATCCAAGGCCATGGTGGGATGCGTCGCAATAGATGTCGAAGCTTTTGCAAGTATCGGGCATCACAAGTACTAGAGCTGTTGAGGCGGCGTTTTGCTTGGCGCGGGGTGAGGCGGCGGCGTTCTGGCTGGCGTAGGGCACGACGGTGGCGCGGCCGTTCCCGTCGATCTAGTGGATATCTAGGTTTGTCCTTTGGTAGAGAGGGTCGAGAGAGGAGTAGGAGGTGGCTGGTGTGAGGCCTCAATTTATAGATGAGGGAGGAGTGAGGGATGGACCCGGAGGCTGTCCTGACACGTTCAGCGTCTCGCGCGTGCGTAGGCCTAGGTCGGCGGAAGACACAGCGTGGGCGGCCTCGGCGGCAATCACGAAAGGTTGGGGGCATCGGCTTTGCAGGCTTTGGCGCAGCGGGGAACACGGAGGCAGCGCTGGTCAGGGTCGTCGCGTCGCGTCGAGCTTTGGGCAGGGGGCGGCAGCTTCGGGTTGGTGAGGCACGTGGCGAGGGCGGTGCCTGGGCGCAGCAAGGCATCGGGCAGAGGTGGCATCATCTTTGCACAGCCCTACCTCAGCTTTGCCAGTGGGATTCATGGGCTAGGGCGACTCGATTGGCTTGGTGTCAACGACCTCGACTTCGCACGCTAGGTGTTCGACGAACTACCCACAAGGGGGAGAGAGGAAGAGAAACAAAGGAAAAACTAAGAGTTTGGGAAAATTTTCGAGATAGCTATAGTGCTCAAACATTTGTGCAAATTTTACTAGAGTTTAGCATGGTCAAGAACTCTATTTAGTCAATTTTTGAGATTTTTCTCATGTGTAGTTTATCTTTGAAAATTCAAACATATTCCCTGTTTTATTTCTATTTGAATTAATTTTGGGTGTTTTCACCTTCTTCTTTTTTTTCTTTTTTTTGACAAGCAAAATTGAGCTATAACTAAATGGATTTGTTGTTTTTTATTATTATTATTATTATTTCTCAGACTTAATTCATGTATGCAAAATGCATGATGCATAGAAAATTCAAAAACAACTAAAATAAGTTCTGACCACAATAGATTTAAAATGAAAATTTTCATTATATTGATTCTACAAGTTTTTACAATTTGGGTTTCTTACACTCTGATCTCGTCCATGTGTTGTTCAATAAAGGGCTCAACAATAGCGAGCTATTGTAGTACGCTGTTGTGTGCTTCCAACACTGCTTTGTAATCATTATCGTAGAACCGTTTCTTGCCTGCAGTCCCCTTCCTAGCTAATCTTCCCTTGTGTCTAAGCACGGGTATCCCAATGGCATTAACATCCTTTATGTAAGCCATGCAACACTCAACCACCTCTTCAGTTGTGTATCCCTCTATCATCGATCCCTCTAGGTGAGCATGATTGTGGACATAACCTTTCAGAATCGACATGTAACGCTCATATGCCCACATCTGATGTAAGTACAATGGACCAAGTTTAATAATCTGAGGGACGATGTGAACAATCAGATGCTCCATCATATTGAAATAGGATGGAGGGAAAAACATTTCAAGCTGGCATACGGTCTCAATTGCAAATTTCTGAAGTGGGCCTAATTCCAAAGGATCAAATACCTTATGGGAAATTCGATTAAAAAAGTAACACAACTTCGTTATCACTACCTTAGTGTGAACAGGTTTGACTGCCATTATAGCAATAGGAAGGAAGACCGTTAGCATCCTATGACAGTCATGACCATTGTATCTAGAGATGGTCAAATCTTTCATTGAGACTAGCTTACTGATGTTCAATGAGAAACCAATAGGCACTCTCACCCCATGCAAGCATCTACAGAATGTCTTTTTCTCTTCTGGTGTCATGGAGTAACATGCAAGAGGAATCTCGATCTTTCCATTTGCTAGCTCTTTTGGGTGAAGGTCCTGCCTTATGTCCAAATTTACAAGGTCATTACGTGACTTCAGTCCATCCTTCGTCTTACTTGGGATGTCTAGTAAGGTGTCGATGGTGCTATCGAATACGTTCTTCTCGAGGTGCATGACATCAATGGTATGACGAATCTCCAGGTCCTTTCAGTATGGCAGATACTTAAAGAAAATTGAGTGTTTCTTCCAATGGCAATGCATTTTCTTCCTCTCTTGCTTTCTTTCTCTTTGCTGCCATCTTGTTTCCCTTTCTGAAAATGACCTTAATATTCTTTGTCATTTCAAACACAATAGTACCATTTCGTGTTTCAGGGGCAGTCGCGTTCTCTATTATCTTGTCGAAAAATTTGGCCATCATATGATATTTGTAATTTTGGGGTAAGAACCGTCGATGCCACATGTATATTATCTTGCCTGAGGACATCAGATATATGTACGACGTGTTCTCTAGATAGATAAGACATTCAGTCTTCCCTTTAAACTGATCAGATAAGGAAAAGTTTGCAGGTAGGTCATTGATGGTAATGAATATGATAGCATGTAGAGTAAAGTACTCTCGTCGGTCACCCCACAGTCATAGCCCTTATTTCCATAGATCTTCCACATCCCAATCAAAGGTTCAAGAAAGACATCTATATCGATGCCAAGTTGTTTTGGGCCTTATATAAGAATATACTTTTGTTTCTGACAAATCCATATAGGAAGGTTGTACATGGTGAGAAGAACTGGCCAGGTACTGTGTGAACTGCTTAGGTCATCAAAGGGGTTCATGCCGTCCGTGCTCAACGCAAACCTTACATTTCTCGGGTCCTTAGCAAATTCTAGATGTATTGAATCAAATGTCTCCCACTACCTCGCATCAGCGGGGTGTCGAATCATACCATCCGTCTTTCGGTCATCTTAATGTCATCTCATCAACTCGGCATCATTAGGATTTGAGAACAAGCGCTTCATGCGATCTTTCACTGGCAGGTACCACATCACCATGGCTAGAATCTTTTTCTTTTTGTCCACCGATGAATCTAGGCTCACAACCTCACTATCAGAATCTCCGTTACCCATTTTGTACCAACTTGTTCCATAGGTCGGGCACCTATCCAAGTCAGCGTATTTCTTGTGGTACAATATACAGTGATTTACACATGCATGGATCTTTTGAACACCTGGAAATAATGGACATATCAGTTTCTTCACTCGATATGTGTTGGATGGCAACAAGTTAGGCTTAGGAAGCAAAACTCTCAAGAGACCCAACAAATCATTGAAGCTGCTATTGGGCAATCCATGCTTAGCCTTTATTCTAAGAAGCTGAAGCACCGAATACAACACTGCAAAATCCTTATCACATCCCTCAGATTCTATGTAAAGAAGATCCTTCGCTGACTTCTCTAATGTCTATCAATTCTCTAACTCGCGTGTTGTACCCTTTTGCATGTCTGGTTCAGCGTGTCGCAACATATCCACCAGATCGAAATCAGCCTCCAAATCATCGGATTGGTGGAACCGTCTTCTTCCACCCTTTCACGAGCCATGTGCTCGATTGTAAAATTCTCTATCACATCCATTTGACAATTGAACTCTTCACCGTCCTCTTCAAGAGCGATGTGTTCCTCGTGATAGGTTCAAATCTTGTAATTTTTCATGAATCCACGCTCTATTATGTGCCCCAATATTTCACTCGTATTTATCAACAATTTCTGATTCTTGCAATCAATGCATGGACAAAGTTTTTTTCTCATATTCTCCCTCAAAGCATATGCCTTAGCCTAGGCAACAAATCTGGATGCTTCCTTCATGAACGTCGGATGAGTTCTTTGAATCTCGTACATCCAAAACCGATCCACCTATAAAAAAACCGTAGCAAGAACAAAAATAAAGCGCAGGTATTTTGGAAAAACATGAAAATACATGTATCTTCGCAAAATTAATGGAACATTACATTGAATTAGTATGTACTAGTGATTACAATAACATTTTGCTCATCAAAACATTCTATTAGAGCTAAATTTTGGAAAAAAAAAGCTAAAAAAAGTCCTCTTATAAAAATGTGAATTTCTCTGCATTGCATCGATCAAATTTGAAATAAATGAAAGCAAATGAAGAAGAAGAGCAAGTATGTTACCTTCTATATCAAATTCAATCAAAGATTTCGAGTTGAAAACCTTCCCCCTTATTTGTTGTTTGATTTAGAGGAGAGAAACTTCAGGTTCAAATGGATGCAACTCGGGGTAGGTGATGATATATGGACCATCATGCTAATTAAGCTGGCTACATGCGATGACGGCTGAATTATCGCATGCGGCCATCTTAAGGAGCTGCTTGTGTTATCGCATACGGCTCCTTACGACTGCCGCATGCAAGAATATGGTCATTATCGCATGCGGCCGGCTTAAGGAGCCACATGCGATAATATATTTTTGCATGCGGTCCGACAACCGGCCCCCGGTGGACCGGTTTTTGCAGGCCTGCCTACAACCTACTGGGGGTTTCGTATGGAATAATCTTTTCTGTAGTAGTGCAAGGTTCACACTTTTGTTTTCAGCAAAAATTTTGGAGTTTGGATGGCAACTGAAATTTTCGAAATTTAGGGAATTTCGGTACTTTTTTGGCCAAAATTATTTGAAAACTTAACAAATTTTGAATGAATTTGAATAAACTTTGGCCCAATTTTTTTTTTAAAAAAACCAAACATTTCAATTCAGACAATATATATGTTTGCCAGTGGGGGCAAAATTACTTAAATTTCTGAAGTTTCGTTTCGAAATTACAATCCCTGGCGTCTTCTCCAAATAGTGATGGAAAAAGTTTAATCAAATAGGTTAATATGCGATATATCACTCACAAACATACATATAAATCAAAATTCAACTACACACGTTAATACATATTTGTGAATTATATCAGATATTGTTGATATATAAGGGAATTGCAAGAGTTCAGGTGATTTTAGTCACCTTCAACCTCTGGATCAGGAAAACAGGAAGAAAGTAGATTGAAGACAGGAGATGGCGAACACTCACGGCAAACTCTTTCTCTTCTCCGGCGCTAACAAACTACTGTCATCTTTGCATTGGTTGTGGCATGCCAGATTAGGGTTCAAGTGTGTGGGGGTTGAGGAAGGGAAAGAGGGGGATTGACGGTGGACGACACACAATAGCGAGAGGCGAGGTGGTGGCGCCACCGTCACTGGAGCAGTTGGGTTGGAGGAGGACGATGGGTGGGGGCGTGGGATCCACAATGGTTTTGCATGGGGTGAGAAGGAGGTTAGGCAGACAAGGAGTGCATGTGTGCGTTCTCGAGCTAATGCACAATGTGAAAAGGTAAGAAATAAATAAAGTTGTATTATATAATATTATAGTCGCATGAATCTTTAAAAAGTGATCAAAATTTATGGCCATTTTCAAGTTACTAAAACCTACCACTAGAACAGGTTCGGTTATCTCTAACGGGCTTAAAGCACCATCTCTATCGGGCAGGGCCCCCGTCACTAACCAAAGGTCAGTGATGTGAGAAAGTATCTCAATCGGGCATATGCCCGTCACGGATGACTCTCATCTCTGACGAGCCTAGATTACAGCCCGTTAGAGATGAGTATAATAAAAATAAATAAATTTTGTTTTTTGGGTTAGCCTCTGGCGTTTGCCCTCATTCGTGTGCCTTCTCGATAGGTCACTTGTCCTGAAATTGCACAAGGGTCAACACAATTAACCTCATAGTTCTTTGGAGATTGGCTTTCAAGAAAGAAATTGTAGTTTATTGGTGTAAGTATTCTATTAATCCTATTAACCCGGACCACGATGTCACACCTTAGCATCCCCAATTCATATACATTCATTCACATACATAACTATCAATATATTTAACACAACCACATTCATATAACATCCTTTTGATCACATATTTAACTATATAAAATTTAAATTTCAAAATATAAGAAATTCAAATATTTTTTTGGGTAGTAAATGATTTCAAATTGAAAAATTATCAACAACAAAGTTGTATAACTCATCAAGATCTATAACTTTTACTTTGGTCTTTTTGCTATATAACATTTTTTTGAACAATTTGAATTTGAATTTAAAAATATGACAACTTCAAATAATATTTTCAAATACTAAATGATTTCAACTGAAAAAGTCATCAACAACAAAGTTGTATAACTCATCAATATCTATAACTTTTATTTTGTTCATTTTTTCTATACAACATTTTTTTGAACAGTTTGAATTTGAATTTGAAAATATGACAACTTCAAATAACATTTTGATGTACTAAATGATTTCAACTGAAAAAGTCATCAACAACAAAGATGTATAACTCATCAAGATCTATAACTTTTATTTTGGTCATTTCTTCATCCGGCAAAGTGATAGTAACATTGTTCATAAAATTCACATATCTCTCGTCTGGTTTTATAAACTATAACACAGATATGTAAATTTTGTGAACAATGTTACTAACATTTTGTCGGATGAAGAAATGACAAACATAAGAGTTATAGATCTTGATGAGTTATACAACTTTGTTGTTGATGACTTTTTCAGTTGAAATTATTTAGTATTTCAAAATATTGTTTGAAGTTGTCATATTTTTAAATTCAAATTCAAACTGTTTAAAAAAAAGTTGTATAGAAAAAGACCAAAATAAAAGTTATAGATCTTGATGAGTTATACAACTTTGTTGTTGATGACTTTTTCAGTTGAAATCATTTAGTATTTGAAAATATTATTTGAAGTTATCATATTTTTAAATTCAAATTCAAATTGTTCAAAAAAATGTTATATAGCAAAAAGACCAAAGTAAAAGTTATAGATCTTGATGAATTATACAACTTTGTTGTTTATAATTTTTCAATTTGAAATTATTTAGTATTTAAAAATATTGTTTGAAGTTGTCATATTTAAAAAAGTCATCCGTGACGGGCTATAATCTAGACCCGTTAGAGATGAGAGTCATCCGTGACGGGCTATAATCTAGGCCCGTTAGAGATGACAGTCATCCGTGATGGGCTTTAAAGCCATCTCAATCGGGCCATATTTTGAGCCCGTCACCGATGACCCTTATCTCTGACGGGCTCTGTCGACGGGCCCGATTGAGATATGCTAGGTCATCTCAATCGGGCCTAAAGATGTGCCCGTCACAGATGAGTGTCATCGGTAACGGGCTATATGTACTTGGGCCTATAGTATGACTGTACGACTACATCTACAACGGTGCAAATTTAGGCCCGATTGAGATGACTTCAGGCATAATTAAGCCCGTCACAGATGATAGGATCTGTACTAGTGTACTGGCCATGCCCTATATATTATTAAATTATTTTCCAAGGAAAACATCCGAAAAGGACAGGGAGCTCCTACAATTTCACTAATAAAGAAAAAGAGTTGATCCAATTTATAAGAAAAACCGGACCCAAAAACCTTTACAACAGCATGGTTAGTTAAGAAAAACCGACGAAAACCCTGACATTTTCAAAGTGAGTTAACCTCACAGGCCCATAACTACTGACAAAAAACAGTGGTCCAACAAACGAAAACTCCTAAGATGAAGCCTTCAAAAAGAACATGCCGATAGAATAATGACAATGCCTGATTCAAACAAATCTAAGGTTTTCATCCGGACAGATCCCTTGAGACGATGGAGAACAATGACTTCATAGCAACGCCTTAAAAAAGATTAAGGACAGCTGAGGTCATCTCGATTGCTAGCGCCAGCAATGCGGCAAGGCTTTTGCCTGAGAGTCCCATGCAACCACCACGTCCACGGCGAAAGCCACCCCTGCACATTCTAAGACCTGCGTACTAAAACCACCACCTGTTCAACACTGTCACCGTGCAAGGTTTTCCTAGCCGCCGGGCACCAAACCGTCGGAGGTGTCCGCCTTTGTCCCGGCCACCTTCCACCACCGCACTACCCCATGAAGATGCGACGGTATCTGCAGAAGTACGAAGTTACTTCTTCGAGAGAATTCCCATTTGATTTGTTCAGCTTATTTACTGCCATAGCCAGCCACCTGTACCATGCCAATCAATTGATCACTAACTTGTCCTTCTCTTGCAGATCGAATTAATTAACTATTGCAATCTAGCTAAGTCTAATAGCCTCATTTAATTTGACAGCAACGAGTGACAGAGCAGCTTCAGTTGTCATGTTTTACCCACGTACACGTTCATGGCTGGGAGCAATCCATGCATCATGCATGCATGTGTACGTACCTACGTAGTATAAGTCGTTTAGCAACCGTTCCATCATGAACATGCATGAGCTTCGTGAACCACATGTTTTTTTAAGCTCTCTGGCTTGTGTTATGCCATAACAAGCTCATAATTTCTTCTTAAAAAATATTTGAAGAGGCATCTTTCCCTTCAAATCTTGCTTTTTTTTGGCTTGTGTTATGCCATTATTTGGTACTTTGGTTGGTTGGGAGTTGGAACAACCTAGATAGATAGATCTTTTTCCTGCAGACGCACACATGTTTTCTCTGATCGTTATGAGTTCGTCTCCCTCGACCGCTTGCTTGCTCGTCGATGTATGATGTATCATGCATGCTGATTGATGAGAGAGATATTTGTGTGGGAAGGGCAATTTAAATATATGATGCTAACTGTTCAATGTAAGAATCATGTTTGATTATTTGTAAAAAATATATCTAGGTTTCATTTATACTGAAAGTTTTGAATAATACGATAGTAAAATATCATACGTGTCCAAAAGTCAATAGCGATATATAATTAAAAATATACGTACGGAGTATTTGCATCTTCCAATAATATTTGTATGAAACAAGTGTGTTCCGATGTGTACAAATATTTCACACATAATCTTTTCTTCTTATTTTTTACTTACCGACAGGTCATTAGTCATTACTGATGACTGATGCGTCTGTATTAATGGACAGGCACCAGTAACAAACCACCTAGCGCATGGTAATATCATATACGTACATATAGCTATTAAAATTGTCAAAATGAAAATGAAGCATTCAGAAGATCTTGCCTCTGAATACCCAGAGAAAAGAAAGAAATATAACTCATAAGCCATAAGCCAAAGATTATTACTGCGCGGCTAGCTATATATTCACTGAGAATCACAGGTCAAAAAGGAGAGAGATATAGTAGTACTACATGTTCCACAGGAGCGCGCCGAAGCCGGACGCCACGACGCCGTCCGCCAAGACATGGTCCAGCTCGAACCCGAGCGCGTCCCCGTCGTGCACGGCAATGCCGCCGGCGCCGCCGCTGGCGTCCTGCAGCCACGCCGCCGGCTGATCGTACCACGGCTGCTCGGCGGCGGGGTCGAAGTGGAACGTCGTAGTGCCGCTGGTGGCGAACACGAGCTCTGCCGCGACGTCGAACTCGTCGATGGGCGGCAGCTCGACGATCTCCTCCAGCTCGTCGTCGTCGTCGTCGTCCTGGCCGCCGAGCGCGTGCGCGGGCGGCGCCTGCGGCGGCATTGGAGACGACGGCTGCGCGCAGCCCGCGCCGGCGGGGGCGTCGACCACCATGGCCGCGGCGCGCGCGGCGGCGGCCTGCACGTCGCGCGGGGCGGCGGAGGCCGGGCGCGGCAGGGACGCGGCGGCGTCCGGGAAGTTGAGCACCGCGGCGGGGCCCTTGACGACGAGCGCGGCGGCGTCGTGCGCGCGCGCCGCCATCTCGGGCGTCGGGAACGTCCCGAGCCAGATGCGCGACTTCTTGCGCGGCTCCCTGATCTCCGACACCCACTTCCCCCACGCCCGCATCCGCACGCCGCGGTACGTCGGGTGCCTGCCCCCGCCGCCGCCGCCGCCCCTCCCACGCTTCTCCCCATACCTCGCCGCCGCCTCCGCCTCTGCCCCTGGCGACGGTGGCGTCGACGAGGCCGACGACGATGACGCCGGGCTGCACGCCGCCAGATCGTACTCCGGCATTGGCAACGGCAATGGCGAGCTGATCAAACAACTGTACGCACACTTAGCCACTACGTGAGCTCGAATGGAGCGCAAGAGACCGAGTCGACGAGGTGTTTGGAGCGAGGCGAGAGGATACGGGGGGTTTTAGTAGTGGTTGGTGGGAGCGCGCGGTGACGGCGACGTCTCACCGGACGCGCGCGCTCTGGCTCTTCTCCTCTCTCGCCATCGACGTCCTTGTCGTCGTCGTCAGCTACGCTCCATCTCCAATCCCTCACTACATCTCTATCCATCTATCTATCTATCTGAATCTGATGACCTCAAATTCTCCATTGCTAATTTGTTCTTCTCCGAGTGAGTGAATGTGTTGTGTGTTTACCGGGTCAAGAAGAGAGCGACTACCATATGGATGCAACGGATAAATTTCGGAAAGAACCGTTGCAACAGTTGGGGGGAAAAATTTTATTACAAAAAAGTTCATAACTTCGTATGCTTTCTAGAGATGACACTTTGACAGCACTCTTGTTTATTTTGTCTCTCTGTTGCTTATAAAAGAAGTTGCCATAGTATTAGTGGGGTTCAAACTTTTTGCCTGTGATTAAGAAAGTATTTCATACTGCCTTCTTTGTTTACAAAATAATTCAAAGCATTGACTAAGCATCTACAAACTTCGATCCCTACTTTTTCTATAATATATTTATAAATACCTGGAAACCTTCGATATAAAATGAATCTAATAAAATGATTTTTAACCTAGGAAATATAAAATGTAAAAAAAATATTGGTCAACGTTTGAACAGGAGAGTTCAATCATTAAAAAACCTATTGCTGTAAGATACTCCATTTGTTTTTTAATATAGGATGTCGTGGACTTTTGATATGATAATTTATATTATTACATATTTACACCAAATCTTTTAATAAGAAAAATATGCAAACATCAATGGTGTCGTATATATAAAAAATCGAAGGTTATATTTTTAGTTTCCCCGCTACACAGGAGGACATATATGGTGAAAACAATTAAATACTAGAGTAAGTGAAAACCCTTGAAAAGCGGGCTGAAAAGTTTCATAAATTAATGAAAGAAATTACTAGAGATGATGTAGACACGAAATACATTCTCACTGGATCTCAAGCTCAGACTCAATTTTATTTGGGAGTAAAAAAATACAAATTTTGGCTAAATAGTAACAGGACACTATTCACCTAAATTTTGTCTTTTTTTCTCTCAAATGATGTTCAGTTTATACTCACTACTAAAAAAGGGTTTTTCCTGATGCCAACCTATTTTTTTCAAGCGAACAAAGTAAAAAAAAACTCTTGTGAAAATGCAAAAGTCTATTTTTACCGGCGGTCGTCTTAAAAGGGTTGCTTGTAAAACTAACACTATATGTGGGATACCTAATACTTATATATTAAACTCGATGGAGTCCACCATATACAAAGACTATACGAAATCGAGCCTCATAAGTATGAGATATCCAATACTTGTGTACTAATTAAGCACGGCAGGACCCACCATATATCAAGACCTATATGGAATCAAGTCTCATACGTATGAAAAAAGTCCTAAGTAGATAAGGAAAAAGTCTCGATAAGAAAAGATAAGCAGAATCCTACTTGAACACTACAAGGTTTACATGGATTGTGTCCATACTTATTTTCCTGGTTCTATTTGGACGGTATAAATACAAGACTGCCAAGAGGAGAGGACACACCAAGACAACACAAGCCCAAACAAGGCCTATACAATCCACAAGTGCCACAAAAGCCAAAGAGGGATATATAGCCGTCTCTCAATCTTGTCGAGTTTCTATTTGAGGAAGTCGATGACCGCTAGCCGTCGACCACCTACTCGAGCTTTACGCTGTTAGACTCATAAAGACTTGATTAGAGTCTCCTTTCTATTGTACTTATGAGAGATTGATTATATAATGGCAACACTAGATTCGGCCAAGAAGAGTAGGTCTATTACCCATCAGTAGGAGGCCCAAACCTGTATAAAAATTCCTGTCTCCTGTCTCTTTTACCGCAATCTCGTGTATGCCCTAATACCAATGTCCCCAATACTTTACAAACACTATAGTTGGGTACAGGCCGTCGACAAAAATCTACTTCTTCAAGCGGTCATCTTAAAAGGGCTGCTTGTAAAAATAACATTATTTTTCCATGCGGCTGGCTAAGAGCATCGTTTGTGAAAATCCATGAAAAATAAGCTTCAGCCGCTATAAAAAACCACTGTCCTCTCCTCCTCCCACTCTTCTTTTATCCTCCTCTTCTTCTCCCATACCTGTCTTCTCTCCCTCCACTCCCGTCATCTCCTCGGCCTCTCCTTCTCCCTCACCGGTAGTGGTGCCGCTCCTCACCGACGACGTCCATGCGTGCACCAGATCCGTTGGCGATGTTCCAGGCAGAGGGCGCTGTCCTTGACGACCTCGACCGTGCTTGACAACAACTACGAGGTGACGTCCATGCCAGTGTCAAGGATAAGGCATACCTCCTATACATGGGTTCACAGTATACAGAAATACCATATACCTAATAGTGTACGAGTAGGTGTCCTTTGGTTAAGGAAATACAACAGATAAAAGAAGGAAATTATTTTCCCGGAATAGAAGGTGTTAGAGTCTTAGTCGAGGAGATAAGGTCTTCTTAGTATCATGTTCTATTTCTCTGAGTTCTTGAAGAGGAAGATGAACTTCGCTATAAATACAAGACCCACAAGGAGGAGAGGGGACACGACAAGTGAAAATACAAGCCAATAAGAATCTAGACAAACCCAATATGGCATCATAAAGGCCGAGATGAGGGATCTAGATCATCCCAAATATTGTACTCATGTGATTCTAATATATAAAGGCAACACCGACTTTGGCCAACAAGAGTAGTGCTATTACCTGTTAGTTAAGGGGCTCGAACCTGTATAAAAATCCCTATCTCCCGTCTCATTTACCTGAATCTCGCATATACCTTGATTCCAACGATCCCCATACTCTATAAATACCGTCTGCGAGTATAGCTCGTCGACAGTGGCGCGCCAGGTAGGGAACTTGGTGTTTCATGGTTTCGATGAGATGGCTTCAAGAAGCAAATCTTCCGACGAAAAACTCTTCGACGACTTCGACTTTGGGAGATACGATCCGACCAGAGTGCGTTCTCATATGGAGCAGGACCCTCATCATCTCAATCTTTGTCAAGACATCGTCACTGTGGATTTTTCGACGAGAGATACTTCAACAGCTTTGGCTCCGGGATATATGACCCGACCAGGATACGTTGCCACCAATAATTTGATCTATTGAGATCACTCAAGCTTCAAGACGTCGCCACCGCGGAGAACAATGGTTCAATATTGTCAGCCATAAGACTTTGGTTCGTGCCGACTACTCCAGAGTTGATATCGCCACCATGGAGAACAACAGTTCAATATCGTCGTTCGTGAGGCTTCAGCCCGCATTGACTACTTCCAAACTACATCCACCACCAAAATATCGACTAGATCAAACCGGTCGACCATGATGCTACGCGCCGACTATGTTGTTCTACAGCAATGATACAATCGGCATTTATTCCTTTATCAGGTTTGTCGTTCCAATCTGTAATCAGTAGATTGATTTCTAATGATGAATTAATAATCGAGCTTACTATTTTGCACCTATCGTGTCCGATCGAGTCTCTGGATTGTCGCCTCGTCGATTACGAAAACAGCAAGTACTCCATCCGAGTGGTAATTGATCTGTTGGCTTCACATCGGTTTCGACATCAGTGCATATGGATCTCAAGGCTGGACTGCTAGTACATGCCAATAAAGTGTTGACGCGAAATTCCGTCGTTCGCATGAAGACCTAGGAGATCTATTTAGCTTCAGTGCAGCTCCAATCAATCGGATTCAGAGCATGCCAGTTAGTTTGATCCTGCAACTAACAAGATAGATGGATCGTATAAGATCAAGAAGCCAATCAACCAATAAACTGATGGGATGTAGGCGATGCCAGCCGATGTTGATAGGGTTTTGATCAATCGACTATAGATCCAATGTAGATTCAAATAATCAGATAAAAAATAAAATTTATGTTATCATCGATTCGAACTAAACTATGCATAATCATCAATAAATCATTATTTGTCAAAAGAAATCTTGATAGATCAGACCAAACCGAGACAAAAGATCGAAGTTGATAAAGATATATTTAACTAAACATTATACAAGTTTGAGTATAAGTCGACACAACTCAAAAATAACAATGAGACAATATAACATGAACCAATCAGCCAAAACTGATATAGTGTAATAGATGTAGATCCGATGGTTAAAACATACATCAGCTAGAGATCCGACGTAAATAAACTAAAGTTGAAGCTCAAAATAATGATAACATCGGCTAGCACTCTGATGAACGTTGCATAAAAACCTATCGGCTTAACAAGACTTAGATTATCAATATCAATCTAGTAGGTTGGACCTAACCGATAAAACACGAGATTGTATATAATAATCTAATACTCAATACATTGATAAGCCTTATGCAAACATAACGGATATACCAAATCTATCTTAAAATAGCATCATATTTAGAGAAACATCAACTTGATCAGAATATCAAACTAAACCGAGAAAGTCCCAACTAAGCCGATGTAAAGCTAAACAATAATGCGATCGAAAGTAGAGACAATATACCAGATAGGCAACGCTTGCTTCGACCCAATTAGAATATCGGACCAAAACTTACTTGTCGCCAGAGGTCGGACTTAACCGATGCAGCCCATGCTATAAAAATAAGAACTCACCAGGAATAAAACCTCCGAAATTAGGGTGGTGATGCATCGAAAGTAATTGTATTGATCTATGATGATGATTTACAAAGACCCCGGGTGTACATATTTATACCCTCCGGTTGATACTAGTCCTAATCGGACATGATACAAGTTTCCTAAAGATAAAAAGAAAGATACAAGTCCTGATCGGACACTAGACAAACTTTCTAAAGATAAAGGAAAAATTACTAAATCTTGCTTAATTAATAGACAGAATTAAATTGCCATGCCGCGGTCTTCACCATTCATTCTTGAATTTGGTATCTTCTGGATAAGCTTTCATCGGCTGATTGACTTCTTTCCTTAACCAAATCCACTAAAGAACCGTACCAAATTTTGGTGTTAACATAAAGGTAATTTGTTAGATTAATTCATAGATTAATCTACTAATTTCGTAGATATATTCAGCATATCTTTTCTTTACCTACTTAAAAGATTCATAGTGTTTTTGTCGTCCCACCAGACATACCGACCCTGAAAATCTATACCTTTACTTTACTTATATATTATAAAAAATAAAGATGATTTTGTACTCATTGCCTCTTGGTCCATCATTTGAGTCGCGCTCAGATCGGGTGATGTGAAGGAAACCACGTGATTTCTTGATACGTCCTTTGTCCGACTCCCCAGCTAGCCCTTCGTCCTCATCATTCGCATTTGTTTTAGCTTTCACACCGTCGCCCGTCGCACGCATCCAATTCAAGCGTATGCTCGCGTCCGCTTGCGAACTCGCTTCGTTTTCAATTCAGTTTGTCTCGTGCGATGCAACCTTGCGAGCAACCGAAGAAGGGTGATCACCACCGCACGTTGAGAGAAGTTTTGTATGTCGCCAACCTGCCAACTATCGTGTCACACTGTCGCCGCGGCAGCGCCTTTCTCCCAACATTGGTCCTCTCCTCTGTGGGACTCCTTTCGCTGCCACCAACCAGCCATGTGTTCCCATATTAGAGGACGAGGACGATGACTAGCTGACAGCGGCGCTCAGTGGTCGCATGTGGAGTTGAAGAACTGGAGCACCGTCTCTCCCAGTTGCATACCCCACCACCTCATCCCGTCATCTGAAAGGTTATGCCAGTGAGGCAGTGATTTTGTGCAATCCAACTTGATCCCTTACCGTATCGGTATATCCCAGTCATGCGCCACCTCCATGCATGTTCTCCTTCGTCAGACTTTTGCTAGGCTCCTACTAGCCCCACTCTTTCTAGCTAGGAATCAAGCACGTTAGTTGTGTAGGAGTTATGATGGAATTGAGACGCTTGGAAGCAATCTCATCGGATTGAGGTGGCTCGATGCCTAAGTGTGGGTGCTCGCCGGCCAATGCGGTTGCTCTGTCATGTGATGGCTTCGTTGATTTACTGCTCATCTACGGACTTGTTGTGCTTGGCAAGCCGTTGAGAGAGCTACATGATATGAACGTGCAACAGCTCACAGGAACAACATGTGCTGCCTCAGTGCATCACCACACTAGCACAACTCAATCCTGGTATCCCCATCCCTCTCATTTTATTTCTTCACATATTTTTTTATCTCAAACAATCACAACCATCCCCATTTAATGTGACCCCTCCCCTTAATCACCATTAAATTAAGATGAGAGATCAAATTAAATCTCTAGAACTACATACACAAGTAATAGGGATGAGGTGGCGGGTCAAAAGGCTTATATATATATTGAGATAAATTTGGAATCCTTTATCTATCTACCACCCAGTTTGTTTGTGTATTTCATACAATATTTTTTTAAAAAAAAATTCTCCAGTTGTATTGAGCAGAACAGGTAGGTACTTGGTACTACCCCTTAATTGCTGCTATTAGGTGCGGATCTATTTATATATCCGACTGAATACATATAGTTTACAGGTTTATCAACTCTATGTGTGCATTTACCAATTTGACATGAGTGACTAAGAACAATTATTTAATTTCCTGACTCGTATAATTTATAGCATAATCGAATTTACATTGTGAATGACCCAACTAGTGACCATTTTACACCAATAATGGTGCTTAGATTCACTATGGAAAGACAAATGTTGGTCATTAATTTTGATTATTACTTCATCTATGATTGTATGATACCGCTATTTAGGCTTGCAATGTTAGACAATGTATTTTTCCTATATAGAAACAATTAAATCCCAAGTTAGAATGCATCATTGTGTTTTTTGCATTTACAAAAACCAGTGAACGAGATGACCATTTGGACTGTATCAACCTCCTACGCCAGCACCACCAGCTCAAATCCGCTGCTTCATTTATTTCATTGTCACCGAAGAAGAAACTAGACGAATCCTAATTCGAACCGCTACCCTTGCACCGCCAAATTCGCTGCTCACATTACAACATCTTCAATTATCTTCAAAATTGAAGGGTACTATTGATATTAAAAATTGAAACCTAATCATCTGATGTTTGTCATAATTTTAGTTTTCTTGTTGCAACGTGCGAGGAGATGAACGGTCAAAAGTTTATCTTCACCCGTTGCAACGCATGGGCATTTCTTCTAGTATCTACAAAGCTACACAATATTTTATATACAATTTATCTTACCTTTTTGGATCAATAATTCATTATGTTTACTTAGAGCATGTTTTTTATAGAATAATTTATTGTGCGAGCGTTTCCTAATTAGACTGACTACGATCTAATACTGGGGGCTCACTCTGTATCATTTGTATAAATCATGTTTATTTACGGTATACATAGTACCAAATATTTAATCTAAATCTGCACATTATATCCTTACAATACTAGAAGATTTATACAATTTTTTGAGTACATACTTGATGTCCTCTAAAAAATATTTTTTAGAATAATCGAGCAGTCTAGTGGGTAGAGGTCGAGTACACCCCATTGTCAAGAACGTTCTCGAACAAGCGTAGAGTTGTCAGACCAAACCTACCAACAAAAACCGGCAGCCTATCTCACATCTAGTACTGGTCACAATCCGGTCTATTTGTGAAAATGTTGCTATGTACAAGTTCCTCGCAAACGTTGTTGGCTTGATCACCCGACATGATTGCGAACGAATGTCCGATATGCTTATAAGTTGGGTATGTGAAGTCATGCTGGCCACATGAGATGCGCATGTAATGACCAACTCAAGCGTCTCTACGAGTGGCCAAGGTACGACTACACCTGGCCTTCGGCCAGCGATTGTAGCGATCCTTCGACCAACTCTGTAAGTGGTTGAGGTATGACTACACCTGGGCCTTAGCCACCGTTGTAGCGATCCTCCCACCACCTCTGTGAGTGGTCGAGGTATGACTACACCTGGTCCTTAGCCAGCATTGTAGTGATCCTCCCACCACCTCTGCGAGTGGTCGAGAACGACTACACACCTGGTCCTCGGCCAGCGGTTGTAGCGATTCTCCCACCACCTCTATGAGTGGTCGAGGTATGACTACACACTTGGTCCTCAACTAGCATTATAGCTTCCTGATATCTTCATGCATTAATCTATGTATGTTTTTATACGTATAAAATGTGCAATATTTATCCATTGATTCTCTTTTCTCATATCGCTACTGGTCCGAGTCGTTTCTTATCATCCTATTACGTTAAGTCCAACTAATCACCGGGTCTTAGAACCTTGGCCGAGGATGGCTGGTACTATTGGGCTAGTCGGATGCTACGGGTCAAACGACCATGTCAGAGCTGGTCATGTCAAAGAACCCACTATAATGTATTAACTAGTCGTGTAATCGGGAATTGTTTTTTTGAACTTCATGGCCGAGGGTTAGGAATTCGCTTCTTAATCTTAGTTTGTTATGAGATTCAAGCTGCTTTTGCAGAAATCTTTCCATAAAACCAACTTGGGGCTAGAGAGGGTATCTAACTCTGTTCAGCTGAGGACAGTTCTGGTGAGAGTACTCGTTTATTAGCACACATAGATGTGATTTATTTTCAAAGCTTTTAATTTATATTATTTTACTCCTGAGTGTTTGCTTGGGGCTTTCTATCTAATAATTTGTTCTGATAACTGATTTTAGGAAAATGAGATATCAGAACAATTAGTCTTCTTGAGTAAAAGAGACTAATCAGAGGCAAATCTTGTTTTGACTAAAATAAAGCTTAAACCGACAAATCTTGTACTCAACTAACAGACATATACTGGTCCCAGGGCATACGATAGTCGAAATTTATTTCTGACTAGATGGACACTGGATTAGTGAGTTCAAGTTCAAGTCAAGTCCAGGAGAAGAGAAGGACCCTGTCACGTACTTTGCGCCTACTTGGCTGCCCGAGAATGGTTGGATGAGTTCAACAAGGGTTACGTATGGGATATTTGATCAAGAATGCTATAGCATGGTCGCATATTTTCTGACCTCAATCCAAATTTAAACAATGGTCACGTTCTCTATCATGGCTAGAAAAAATGACTTGTCAGCAGTTTCATGCCTACTTGGTATTCCAAGAATGGCTATGTGATTCTAACAATGATGGATCTTCAGGCTACGCGATCGAGAACGCAAGTCCGATCATTTGCATTGAGGTCGGGGGCTACCGTCAGTGTCAAGAATAAGGCATACCTCCTATACATGGGTTCGCAGTATACGAAAATACCATATACCTAATAGTATACAAGAAGGTATAGTTTGGTTAAGAAAATACGTCGGAAAAAAGAAGAAAATTATTTTCCCGGAATAGAAGGTGTTAGTCCAAGTCGGGAAAGATAAGGTCTACTTAGTCCGTATCCTATTCTATTTCTCCAAGTTTTACTTCGAGAGGATTATGATCTTCGCTATAAATACAAGACCCTTAGAAGGAGGAGATGGGACACGACAAGTCAGAATACAAGAAAATACAGATCTAGACAAACCCAATCTGGTGTCACAAAGGCCAACATGAGGGATATAGAGCTACCACCAATCTCGTCGAGTTCATATTCGAGCAAGAAGATTACACTAGCCGTCGACTACGTATGAGAGCTCCATGCTGCTAAGTCGACGTTGACTAGATTAGATCATCCCAAATATTGTACTCATGTGATACTGATATATAAAGGCAACACCAGCTTCGGCCAACTGGAGAAGGGCTATTACCTATCAGTTAAGGGGCCCGAACCTGTATAAAAATCTCTGTCTCCCGTCTCTTTTACCTGAATCTCACATATACCCTGGTTCCAACATTTCCCATACTTTATACCGTCTGTGGGTATAACTTGTCGATAGTCCACATACGGCAGCAGCGGGCAAGGTGACGGCCAGATTCGAGTGGCAGTTTTGTCTTGGCGGTGGATTCGATGGCCTTGGGTCCCTGGGGTGCGGATCAATGAATCCGGCGGCCCTGGCCCCTAGGTTGTATTTCTAGCGGCCTCGGGTCCCTGCCTCCCTAGGGCACGGATTGACGATGGTGTGCCCCGTCCTCCTGGATTTGGTAGTGGCAGGTCCGGGTGGCGGGCCTAAGAGCGATGGATCCGGCAGGGCACTCGGTGACGATGATGGTGGGGTTGCCATCTAACGTCGGGAGAGCTTCGGTGCAGGGCACGGGTGATGGATCTGGCAATGGAGCTTGGGGACGGAGGACAGGGGCGGGTGGCGAGCTGTGGCGAGGCGTTTGGGCTGCGGCTGGACGTGGACGGCGGTGTTCCTCCAATAGCCGCCGGGGTGCTCTAGATTGTGCCTGCTGGCCTCCCCGTGCTGGCACGCCGGCTGTGTCTACCTTGCCCTCTTCGTCTAGTTTGCGGTAGTTTGTTGCTTTGAATTTGTATTGTGTATTTGTTGTGCATGAGCTCAGAGAATCTGTAATATGTGAATTTGTATTGTGGATGAAATGGTTGATTTTGTGCAAGGAATCTGCCAATTGATCCAATCACAGAATTTTTTGAATTTGAGGCTGGGGTTTGGATATGTTTTTTCTCTTTGTTTGGCTCAAAAAATGTTTTTGTTGGTGGGCCTCCTAGGGTAACGCCTGTGATAATTAGATCTTCGCACGTCGGTCCCTTAAGGGACCGCCTATCAAAATCGTTTTTTTGCTGGCGGGCATGTTCCGCCTGCGAAAATTATTGCTTTTTTCTGGCCTTCACTTGTAGGCAATCTTTTAATCCACCAGCGAAAACTCATTTTGACCACCAGCGAAGCTAATTTTGTTCTAGTGACTTGAGATGTGGTGCGAATGTATTCCATACCTATATCTACCTCTAGTATTTTTTTTATGTATTTAGAGAAATATAATTTAGGTATGGTTTTAACATGTTTTCATTTATTTAATGGTTTTTCTTGGATATTTTCCCGCTAAACAGTGTGAGGGAAATATTTTCTCTCATGTATGCGCAAGGTACAGTTTGTGCCTGCCTGTCTGCATTCTCTGTTTGTCTAATTCTACGTACGTCCTAAGTCCTTGATCATTGTAACATAGTATTGTTGATGCTGATGACCTGTCCGCTGCACCAGTTCCATGCATGAAAGACATGTGCAAACCACCAAATTGTACAATACAATAGTATAAAAATTAGTACATTCCTAGCTATATATGGCATAAAATCCTACACTCTAATTTCGTTTCTGTAATCAACTAGGGAGGAATGTCTCACGGACTAACTTAAAACGAGACCCTTGTTATACATAGTACTACCTTTGTTTTTATTTTAAATTTAATGACGTCATATAAAAAAGATGGAGGGAGTAATAAACAAGAAAACCCTAAGTGAGCTAACATTTCTAACAATAACTCTACTACTTAATTACTCTGGCAGGTCACAGAAACATGGTGTTTTGGATGTCAAAATAGTCTTTAAAATTCAACATTGTTCATAAATTTCCATTATAAATGCATCCATTTTAAAAATAAAATTTTCATTAAGAAAATGAAAGTATCCAGCCTCTGCAATCTATTGGACTCAACAATATTATAATTTACAAAACTACTTTCCGTAACAAACATGTAGTAACTCCTTTTGCATTTGCTTGGTTATATACTTTTATTATTTTAACTTTGACCGCTAGTAATCTTTTGCAGATGCATAGTACCCCAGTAGTGTCAAGTATTTGCAAATGTACTACGTATAGTTTTCACACATCTAAACTATAAGTGTTTAAAGATATAAATAACGGTCTAAAATTACATATTTACCTTAGGACATCTCCAAAGCGGCGTGTTTTTTTTTTGACGGACGAAGCAACTAATAATTGGTAGCCATATGTACACAATTGCAGCAGCATATATATTCATTTCTCAACAGAAGTACTCACATCCACATTTGCCTAGCTAGATGTACTCCAGTTCACTAGTGAACTTAATTGCTGCCTGTTCTCTGCTATAGTTGCCGCGCTGGAGAAGATCCCGATAGGTCAAATTCAAGCAATAACAAACGTGTGGTATCCTATGCCAAATTGCCGGTACAACACAACTGTTGCCCAGCCTGGCCTGATATGGTGATGAACAAGGTAAAAAATTCAGTGATGATGCTGACTGAACATCTGTACTATTATCGGACTGCGCCAGCATGTACTTTCACCATGTTTCTTGACGGGTTCTCAGAATGAAGTGCAAATAATGCACCTGAAAAAAGTTTCAGAGCTGTAATAGTGTAGCTAGATGATGTCGTAGTAAAAAATCACTAGTATATATAGAACCGGGCATAGCAAACGGTCCATCCATGATGGACATCAGCGGTCCATGACAGAAGCAATCACCTGTAACGGGGTCAAAATGATCCTCATGAATATTGTGCCTTACGGCCTCACCCGTCAACCGATAACCTCTTATTGGTGATAGACTGCATTTGTGGTCCGACACAGGTCATCTGTGACAATACTATGGTGTGAATTGATAAATCTAATTCCCTAAACTGATCATGAAGTATAATTTATTTTTTAAGAAAAACATCCGTTAGTCTGAGGAGTTAAGCGCAAGAAACGAGCTTAACTACTTCATGATCAGTCTAGCGTCAAAAATTAATCCAAAAGGCTCAAAAATTTCAATATGAAGATATCGCGTATCACAGGAAGATGCCAAGTGATCAGGACACTGATGGAAATGGAGTATATCCTAGGCCGGCCAAGGAAAGATAGGTGTCGTACAAGGTGTAATGTGGTGTGGAGATTATGGGTACCGGATACCCTCACGGCTAGCTTATCCGATTTACCATAGGGGATAGGTTATGACTCATGATTATGTAAACCGGCTATGACTTGGGTATTACGTTACCATTGAGATAAGTTAACGGCCCATAGTCTATAGTTGGTAAGATTGAGGAGTCCGACTTAGGATAGAATAGGTCTCCGACTTGTAAACCCGCCCTTCGGGACTATATAAGGAGGGTAGGGCGTCTCTTGAGGGGATACAACGAAAAATATACGGACAGATAGAAAACTTGCGAGAGCCCCTATTGAAAGAGATCAAGAGATCAATAAACACTCGGCGGATCAAATCCCCGAAACAGGAGTAGGGTATTACCTCTTGTTAGAGAGGGCCTGAACCTGTCTAAACCTTTGTGCCGACTAACCCATTATGTTTGGCACTTAACTGCTACCCCCAGATTGATATTGCCGAAACCAAGTTTCGACAGTTGGCGCGCCAGGTAGGGGCTCCGCGTCAAGTTCTTCTTCAAACATCTCGCCGACAAGCGCAATAGGATCTCCATCAAGCTTCGCCGACTTCGTCTTCGCCCCTGGGCAGGCGTTTCGCTTCGGCGGACTCGACTTCATCACCGACAAGTTCGGTAAGCTCTCTCTTCTCGATTTGGATTTGAACCAGTCGGGGAGGGAAAATTCCTTGGCGCCGCTCGGGTTACCGGACGACGCTAAAATCTGTCATAATCTCCTATCTTCTGAGTTGGATCTGATCCACTCGGGAGAATCTTCTGAATCTTCTGAGTCTTCATCGCCTTCATGCTGTCCCCCAGCCATGAGGGAGGTCGCGGTCATACTCGAACGACTCGGCTCGTACTCATCTACGGACCTTGACGAACATCTAAGCTCCACCGATTTCGACGACCTCTACGACATCTCCACGGACGAGATCAACAGCTACCACACAGACAAAGACTACTACGATCCGGACCTTCTCAACATTCTCATGGCCGAAGTAGCCGAGACCGACTCGGCCATGGCCGGAGGATCACGGAGGAGGAACGAGCAAAACTTGAGCAAGAGCGCAAGCGCGTGGAGGAGGAACGAGCAAAGCTTGAGCAAGAGCGCAAGCGCATGGAGGAGGAAAATAAGCGCAAGGAGGAGGAGGAGCTCAGGAAGAAACAAGAAGCCGACAAAAAGAAACGAGACCTGAGGGCGACTGGGCGCTCGGCCCGCGAGGCCATATTGCAGACACGAGTCGACAACGCCAACATTTTCCAAACGCCACAATAGAACGCCGTCGCTGCCCTCACCCTCATCGACACCGTCATCGAAGCGGCGCCGGCTGTGGTGACGCTGCTCCTGGACAAGATCAAGACCATCGTCGCGGCTACGGCCAACAGCCATCCTTCCAGCTCCGCACGAAGGCCGACCGAGTCCGTTGCTGAAACACCCGACAGAAGCCGACTGCCGCCGCTGCGGTCCAAGGATTACAAGAGACCCGAGCAAAGCAAGACACCAGTCAGGTCTAAAAACCCTCGCCACGAGGCAGTATGGAGGCCACGAGTTCATACAGCTGACTCTCACGAGAGAGAACACAGCCGACAACCCGTCCACGACCGGAATCGTCGCTACAACAACTCCAACTACCAAAGCAGCCCGCGAAGGCCCCCGCCGAGTGATCTGCGGGAGGTACTCGACCGACGCTACCGGGAACGTGAATGGCGCTCTTCTGAAGACAGAAGGAAATCACCTGACGACTACGATGATGGAGTGCCTGCTTTCACTAGGAACCTGCGTCGAGTGGACTGGCCGAGTGGTTTTAAACCTACCGGGATTGATAAGTACAACGGCAAGACCGACACCGAGTCCTGGCTAACTGTTTACACCCTCGCCATCCGCGCAGCAGGAGGAGACAGCAAGGCTATGGCCAATTACCTGCCCGTCGCTCTCGCCGATTCAGCCAGGAACTAGCTCACGAGTTTGCCAAGAGGCTCGATCGACTCGTGGAGTGAGCTTCGGGACCACTTCATCGCCAACTTCCAAGGCACTTTCAAAAGACCTGGGACCCACTTTGACCTTTACAACGTCATCCAGAAGCCGGACGAATCGCTGAAGGACTACATTCGACGCTTTTCGGAGAAACGGAACAAGATTCCCAACATCACCGATGACGTCATCATTGCTGCATTTCAGAAAGGTGTCCATGACGAGTTGCTTATCAGCAAGTTTGGGCGCAAGCCACCGAAGACAGTCAAGCAAATGTTCGAGACGGCAAACTCCTACGCCAAATCTGATGACGCAATCAAGGCCTCGCGACAAGACCGACACGACAAGAGGGACGACAAGCCATCCGGAAGCAGCTGACGTCCTAAGAAGGACAACGGTAACAACAACAGCGGCCAAAAGGATTGCAAGCGCAAGCCCGAGGATTTGGTCGCCACGACATCGAACTACCAGCAACAGCGTCCCCGAGTCACCGCCTACGACAAAATCATGAACGCTCAGTGCACGCACCATCCAAACCACAAGCATGCGGCAAAGGATTGCTTCATCTATAAACAGTTCGCAGAGCAATACGCGGCACAACTACGACAAAAACCGGCTGATGAAGCCGGCCCATCAGGCACCAAGAGGAACGACCCGGCTAGCAGCACAAAGCCCTTCCAAGACCCCATGGGCGAGCTAAACCACATCTTCGGGGGATCGCAGGCGTACGAGTCCAAGAGGAAGCAAAAGCTGACTGATCGCGAAGTCAACGCCGCGCAACCTGAAGTCCCGCATTATCTACGATGGTCGGAGGTGGCTATCACGTTTAACCGCTCGGATCACTCTGACCGAGTGGTTCACCCGGGGCGGTATCCCCTGGTACTAGACCCGGTGGTTCGCAACATCAAACTCAAGTGCGTCCTCATCGATGGCGGCAGCGCTCTCAACATCCTATTTGCCAAGACGCTGGACAAGATGTAGATTCCAAGATCCGATTTGAAGCCGAGTTCAGCCCCCTTTCATGGAGTCATCCTGGGGCTGTCATCCACGTCGCTCGGGCGCATTACTCTTCCAGTCACCTTCGGGGTTCGGGAGAATTTTCGGACGGAGAACGTCACTTTTGAGGTTGCCGACTTCGAAGCAGCCTACCACGCGATCATCGGAAGACCTGCGCTCGCTAAGTTCATGGCGGTACCACATTATACCTACCTCATCATGAAGATGCCCGGGCCCAATGGAGTCATCACCCTACGCAGCGACGTCAAACAAGCCTTCACTTGCGACAAAGAAAGCTGCGACATGGCCCAGTCTCACGAGAGATTACGCGGCCAACTAGAGGTCCGACTGGCTGCATCAACATCTGGAGAAGGAGAAGTCTCCGCCAAAAAGATAGCCAAGTCAGGAGAAGGCGACGCCAAGACTAAGAAAATCCCCCTTGATCCATCTGATCCCTTTAAAACTGCTGTAATAGGCACAGAGCTAGATCCTAAATAGAAATTTTTGCTTGGAAATAATAAAGATATTTTTGCTTGGAAACCGTCTGACATGCCGGGTATTCCTAGGGAGGTTATCGAGCACTCTTTAAACGTCAAAGATGACGCTAAACCTATAAAACAACGATTGTGCCGTTTCGCTCAAGACCGAAAAGATGCCATCAAGGAGGAACTCGCCAAGCTCTTGGCTGCCGGGTTCATCAAAGAGGTTTACCATCCCGACTGGCTAGCCAATCCAGTTCTTGTTCGAAAGAAGACAGGGCAATGGCGCATGTGCGTGGACTACACCGATCTCAACAAAGCTTGCCCCAAAGATCCTTTTGGACTACCTCGAATAGACCAAGTCGTTGACTCAACAGCCGGCTGCGAGCTTCTGAGCTTTTTGGATTATTACTCGGGTTATCACCAGATCAGCTTGAAGGAATCCGACTGCCTGAAGACATCATTCATCACCCCGTTTGGAGCCTATTGCTACATCACGATGCCCTTTGGCCTGAAGAACGTCGGGGCCACTTATCAGCGCATGATCCAGAGGTGCCTTCAGACCCAGATCGGGAGAAACGTGGAAGCCTACGTCAACGATGTCGTCATCAAGACCAAGCAGAAGGAAGACCTGATCGCCGACTTAGAAGAAACCTTCGTGAACATTCGGGCCTTCAGAATGAAGTTGAACCCAGAGAAGTGTACCTTCGGTGTGCCATCAGGAAAGCTACTCGGTTTCATGATATCACATCGCGGCATTGAGGCAAATCCAGAGAAGATCAACGCTATCCGGAGCATGAAGCCCCCGAGTACCCAGAAGGACATCCAGAAGCTCACCGGTTGTATGGCGGCATTGAGCCGTTTTGTCTCCAGACTCGGCGAACGAGGTATGCCTTTTTTCAGGTTACTGACGAAGACCGATGATTTTCAATGGACCACCGAGGCCCAGAAAGCTTTTGAAGACTTCAAGGAGTTCCTCACGACACCACCCGTGTTGGCATCACCGCACCCTCAAGAACCCCTGTTGCTCTACGTCTCTGCAACTCACCAGGTGGTCAGCATGGTATTGGTCGTCGAGCGTGAGGAAGAAGGCCGCACCCAAAAGGTTCAACGGCCAATCTACTTCGTCAGCGAGGTGCTGGCAGGAGCCAAAACCCGCTATCCTCAGGTACAAAATTGTTATATGGAGTTTTAATCACTGCTAGGAAGCTAGCCCATTATTTTCAGGGTCACTCGGTCACCGTCGTCACGTCTTTTCCACTCGGCGATGTCATCCATAACCGTGAGGTTACTGGGCGCATCGCAAAGTGGGCACTGG
Source organism: Oryza officinalis (assembly GCA_008326285.1). Classification (NCBI taxonomy): domain Eukaryota; kingdom Viridiplantae; phylum Streptophyta; class Magnoliopsida; order Poales; family Poaceae; genus Oryza; species Oryza officinalis. Next base: position 34,867,268 of record BDMV01000006.1, on the reverse strand, counting down.
AGTTGATGCCGCTGGACATAGCTTTCAAGGCGAGAACGTCTATAAAGTCTCAAGTCCTGGCGGATTTCATAGCCAAGTGGACCGAACAACAAGAAGATGTACCTAGAGAAGATTTGCAGTACTGGACCATGCACTTCGACGGATCCAAAAGAGTCACCAACTTGGGAGCGGGAGTCGTGCTGATCTCCCCAACTGGGGAGAGGCTACGGTATGTCCTTCATATCCACTTTCCCGCCTCACACAATGTCACCGAGTACGAAGCCCTCCTTCACGGCCTACGACTTGCTGTTTCACTCGGGATACGACGGATAATTGTGCGAGGAGATTCCTGGTTGGTGGTTAACCAGGTGATGAAGGACTGGTCTTGCTTGAATGAGACAATGGAGGCCTACCGACAGGAAGTTCGCAAGCTTGAAGACAAGTTTGACGGATTGGAGTTATCCCATGTCTTGAGACATAATAACGAAGCGGCAGATCAGTTGGCGCAGTTTGGGTCCAAGTGCGAAGCAGCCCCGACTGACGTTTTCGTGGAACACCTCTACGAGCCGACTGTTGCCAAAGCACTAATCCCCGATGAAGGAGGTATAAATCAGGTTGCCATGATCGACGCCGACTGGAGGACGCCGTTCATCAAGTTTTTAACTCAGCAGAAGCTACCGGGTGATCGGGATGATGCGGAGCGAGTCCGATGTCGCAGTCAAGGCTATGTCATGGTTGACTCAGAGCTATACAAGAGAAGCCCCTCTGGAGTTTTGATGAGATGCGTCATGCCGAAGGAAGGACGATAATTATTGCAAGATATTTACTCGGGCATCTGCGGCAGTCATGCCGCGGCGCGCACTCTGGTGGCCAAGGCTTACAGACAAGGATTCTTCTGGCTCACGGCGGTCACCGATGCAGACAAGGTAGTTCACACGTGTGAAGGTTGTCAATTCTTCGCTCGGCAGAGTCACGTTCCAGCTCAAGATCTTCAAACAATTCCCTTATCATGGCCTTTCGCCGTGTGGGGCTTGGACATGGTGGGTCCGTTCAAGAAGGCGCTAGGTGGATTCACGCATCTGTTCGTCGCGGTTGATAAGTTTTCCAAGTGGATCGAGGCTAAGCCGGTTGCTACGATAACTGCAGACAAGGCGCAAGACTTTATTCTAAACATCGTGCATCGGTTTGGTGTCCCGAACAGAATTATAACTGACAATAGGACTCAATTCACTGGAGGCGTTTTTAAGGAGTTCTGTGAAGACTTCGGTATTAAGATTTGCTATGCATCGGTGGCGCACCCTAAGAGCAACGGACAGGTTGAACGAGCTAATGGTATGGTTCTTCAAGGTATCAAAGCCCAAGTGTTTGACAGACTACGACCGTACGCCGGAAGATAGGTTCAAGAGTTGCCTTCGGTATTATGGTCATTGCGGACCACACCCAGTCGGGCTACCGGTCAATCTCCTTTCTTCTTGGTTTACGGAGCAAAAGCAATGTTGCCGAGTGAGATGGATTACGAGTCTCTTCGTGTTTGTAACTTCAACGACGAGCGTTACGACCAAGACAGAGTTGATGATCTCACCCGACTGGAGGAAGCTCGCGAAGCCGCATTGATTTAGTCGGCACGGTATCTTCAAGGACTTCGGCGCTACCACAACCGCAATGTTCGGTCACGAGCCTTCATTGTTGGAGACATGGTTCTGCGCAAGATTCAAACTACAAAAGATCGCCACAAGCTATCTCCACTGTGGGAAGGGCCCTACATAATCGCTGAGGTGACTCGGCCAGGAGCATATCGTCTAAAGCGTGAAGATGGGACCATGGTGGAGAACTCCTGGAACATTGAGCATCTTCGTCAATATTATACTTAGGCATTTTTTGTCTCTATGTTCTTCTCGACTGCCAACTTCAAGCAGGATGACCTCTTGGGTTGTCAATCGGGGGCTATACGTATATCAATAAAGCATTATTTTCTTTGATAACTTGTTCATATTTAGTTTATCATTGTTTAGTGTTTTGGTTCGAGTCCAATAGATAAGGACTGAGAATTTTTTGATGGCTTAATCAAGCTTAGGCTTGGTGACAGTCGGACGAAAATTCTTAAGAAATTATATATGAAGACTCGGATCAGGGCATTAACATAAATAAGCTACATATTTATAAGTCAACATTACAACAAGTTATATACAATAAGACAGTTATCTCTGGAAGTTTTCGGCTACATCTGCAGCTACCTTTTTCGCCGATTCCTGCGCTTCGTTTACAAGCTCCAGGGCTCGCTCATCTGTGGTGCCGTCTGCGAAGCCATCTCCTACAGAGTCCACATCTATCCGAGGATAGAGTGATTTCGTTTGAGCAAGAGCAAAGCCTGCACTCATGACGGCCACGTTGGTGATATTCTCCATGTATTTTGCTGGTGCCATCCTGAGCTTGTCGAAGACTTCAACAGCATCCAATGAGCTCGTTCCAAGTCCATGCTTATATAGTGCTGACAAGATCGGCGCGGCAGCGTTGGCGATGTCATCCCTTACATTTTCAGCCCTTCGGACTCTCTCGGTGAAGACATCAAATTGTGCTTGGGATTTGACCTTATAAGCTACAAGAGGGATATGATTACATAAATATTCAAGACCGAGCGAGTTGCGGAGTGCTATCTTAAAAGGCTTACCTTCAAATTCTTCCAGGATCTTCTCATTGTCAAACTCCAGCTTGGCTTTACTGGTGCTTGTTTTCTTCAGCTGGGCCTTGAGGGAGTCAATTTCGGATAAATTTGCTACAACATGAGGGTTTGCAAGCATCAGGATCAAAACAGATTATATGTACAGACAGAGCAAGTACAAAGGTGGTTTGGCTTACCCCCGCTTGAGCCACGGAGTTCCAGGTTTTCATCCCGAAGCTTCGTGATCTCTACCCGCAAGACGACCTCTCGAGCTGCAGCTTCTTCTCTGGCGGCCTTGCGGTCTTGATGAACGTTTTCCAGAGAATTTACATGGGGGACCAGCTTCTCGAGAGTGTCTGATTTGGCCATTGAGCGACAATATATTCTCTGCATAAGGGGATGAAGATAGTCAACCACATTAGACGACGATGACAAGAAAAAGAGGAGATACACTTACATTCATTAGCCGGGTCGCTTCGTTGAGGCTGGCCACGAGCATGTTGCGTTCTTCATTTTCCTTTTGCTTATTCAACACGATGTCTTGCTTCACACCTTCGGCATCGCGCCACTCGATCTTGATAGGCGGGACCGAGTCAGCTGGAGACTTCAGTCGGGCGATTTCCTCCTCTTCGGCTGATTGATCTAGAGAAGATGAATGAAGAAAGAAGTGAGAAATATGATGAAGACAAGAGTCTGGCGATTACTGAGAGATTTACCTGTTTTAGGAGCCGGATCCTCGGATGGTGCCTCTTGACCGTGCGAGCCCTGTGGATCTTCGTCCGGCTGGTTTCCGGTCGGGGCATCTTGACTGACAGTCGAGGGCTGTTTCTTCTTCGGCCGACTGGTTTCCAGCCGGGAAGACTTAGCTGGCAGTCGAGGGCTCAGCCTCGGGAGCATCTTTGCCTAAGGATTCCGCCCCAGGAGCATCTCGCTCGGGATAGGGTCTTGCATTTTTGGTTTTGCAGGCCTTGGCTTTTCTGACGCTGTAGATGGATTTGTGGTTTCAGCCTGCCCGGTGGAATCTATATCTTGAGGTTTCTTGCAAGAAAGAAGATAAAGACAATTGAGTTGGAAGTGAAAAAGGTTTTTAACAAAAAGTTGATTCTGGTTATGTGAGATACCTATTGGACCTCCTGATTTTAGGAGTGGACCTGGCTGTTGGTTTCGGAGGACTTATGTTAGATTGTGGAATCTGGACTTCTTCGTCATCCGAGTCATCAACGACCAGTCTCCTTTTACTCGCCCGCCTGCTGATATCTTCGTCGGCGGCAGCCCTCTTCTCTTGAGGCTCAACCTTGATTTTGGAGCCGCCGGTTGGTTTTTTGGCAGCAGGCCGAGTTGGCATATCGTCATGATACACCTTGTATGGCTTGGAAATAATAAGAGCGTTTGACTGCAAGTAGAGTTTTTGAGATATATTGAAGGATGTGTGCAAGATTGAAAGAGTTTTGAAGAGCCGAGTCGACTTACCAGAGGAGGAGGTCGGAACAAGTTGAACGGAAGAACCGGCATCTTGTGGCTGCGATCTACTGTGATTCCAGAGGAGAAGATCTTGTACATGTGAGTGCACAAGGCCTGGTAACTCAGAGCATCGCGGTCCTCCCGATTGGGGTTGCTTTCACCCTCATACTCGAACGCAGGCTTGGATCTTTCCTTGATGTGAGCCAGTCGGTTCTTGATAAAGTGTCGGGTAATTTATTCTCCTTGGAGGCCTTCCTTCTTCATTTCAAGAATATTAGCCAGGAGGTTATTCGCTTCTACCCAATCTTGGTTCTCCTGCATTGTGCTCCAGTTGGCTCTTTGGATCGGTGGAAAGCCGACGAAGTCGGGCAAACTGGGATGGGGGTTCGAGATATAGAACCAGTTTGCATGCCAGCCCTTGTTGGAGGATTTCAAGGGGAGAGAGAAGTAGTCTCTGCGGAGAGTCCCACGGAGTTGAAAGCCAGCCCCGCCGACGACACAGGGGTCATCTTTGTTTGGGTGTGGCTTGACATAGAACATGCGGCGAAAAAGATTGAAATGAGGGAGGATGCCTAAGAAAGCTTCGCATACATGGATAAATATTGCAATGTGGAGGACAGAATTGGGATTCAAGTGATAGATTTGAAGGCCGTAGTATTCGAGGATACCACGGAAGAAATCGGAAGTGGGAAGACCAAATCCGCAATAGAAGAAAGAGGTGAAGACCACAATCTCACCGGTGTTTGGAGTGGGGAACTCCTCGCTGGCCGCCAGACGCCAGCCGATGATTTCTTTAGGCGGAAGAACACCGTTCTTCACCATTTCCTGCAAGGTCGATTCCTTCACGTCCGAGGTTGCCTATTGGTCAAAAGGGATTTCTCTCTCTTCCGCCATGGATACAACTTGGGTGAAGGTGGATCTGGTGCAGGAAATGGGGATTTTTTGAGGGGATGCTAGTAGCTGGATGCGGATGATGGATTGAGGTGGAACTTGAGTTTTTTGATGGATAATTTTGCGTGAGCACGAGTTCTCGAATTCCTCAGTGCGGCTGGTGAACAGGAGCGCGAAAAGGGGAAAGATTTTGGGAAGATGAAGCGGCAGGGACGACGCCGGCGCTTTGAGAAAGATTTTAGGGTTTTTTGCTGAGTTTTCTCGTATTTGGGCCGAGCCCATGAGAAACTTACGACCCATCTTATGAGTACGGCTTGACATATGTCCATGAGGACTTAAACAAATTTGCTCTAGCAATATGCATATGTCTCATTGCCCGATGACTTAAAAATCCTTTCATAACAGCAGTTACACAACTTGTTGAAGGTTGGTACGATGCAACTTGGAAGGTGAAAAACAGTAAAGTTTTTTATAACTGTCCTGGTAACTTTTTTATAGGTTGCAGAAGCTGTTTGATTTTTATAAAGCATTTGATTTTTTATTTATCAATGCTGATTTGCCACCTTGGTGTGCTCTTTTTATCAAGACCAATATTATGGCAAGAGCTATTAAATATTTTGGTCATATTTTTCAGATGACTGATAAATTTTATTAACTCATATTTTCTATTCATGAGAATTGATTGAGCTGTATGTTCCGGGACGACTCGGGCATAACGACTCGGATAAGCATGAGCTTGCCGAGTGCTCGGATTTTTTACCCCTGAGGGTCGGCTAAGTATTTTGTTCTGAGATGACTCAGGTAAATTGACTCGGATAAGCATGAGCTTGCCGAGTACTTGGATTCATTATACACTATGCCTTGATTATAAGGTTATGTGTTATATGATCTTTTATGATTGCTTTTGGCTTAGGCTAGGCATTTATTTAACTTAGGAGAGTATGATTAATATAGTTCTTGACTATATGCTTAGTTTATTTAATTAAACACATAGTCGGGGGCTACACCTAATTAGGTGCATCAGTCGATACACCTAAATTTTTATGTTTGAAATTTTTTGAATTGATTTCAGCCCTTCACAGTCTTTCTTGGATGATGAAGCACTCGGGAGACTCAGGCAGAGATGATGGAGGAATTCAGCAGTAGAAGCACTCGGCTAAGAAGTCACTCGGCCGCGTGTTATTCAAGTTCGAGGCAAAGTTATCTCATCGACTGCGAAGGTCTCGGGGGCTACGGTGAAGATTATGGGTACCGGATACCCTCACGGCTAGCTTATCCGACTTACCATAAGGGATAGGTTATGATTCATGATTATGTAAACCGGCTATGACTTGGGTATTACGTTACCATTGAGATAAGGTAACGGCCCATAGTATATAGTTGGTAAGATTAAGGAGTCTGACTTAGGATAGAATAGGTCTCCGACTTGTAAACCCGTCCTCCAGGACTATATAAGAAGGGTAGGGCGTCCCTTGAGGGGATACAACGAAAAATATACGGACAGATAGAAAACTTGCGAGAGCCCCTGTTGAAAGAGATCAAGGGATCAATAAACACTCGGCGAATCAAATCCCCGAAACAGGAGTAGGGTATTACCTCTCGTTAGAGAGGGCCTGAACCTGTCTAAACCTTTGTCCCGACTAACCCATTGTGTTTGGCACTTGACTGTTATCCCCAGATTGATATTGCCGAAACCAAGTTTCGACATGTGGAGATCTGAAAGTATATGTAGCTAAGCCCAACTGTTCGGTCTGAACACACATTATATTAAATCTCTAGCTAGATCTCATGAAAAGTCTAAAGGCGTAGCAATTATGCTCCATCAAGTCAAAACAAGTGTCAATCGATTGCATATACATTATTGTGATTATAACTGCTAGCTACACTGCAACAGTGATAGTACTTGATACACATATAGCCAGTACAACCTTGCTGGTTGGTAGTTGCTATTTACTCTGATTTAGCTTTATTATGACATCGTCAAACTAAGCAGGGCCAAACATATGCTCCCTCCATTTCATATTATCATTATATAACTGAAAATCATAAATTCTAAATTAATCATCCTATAACCTTGTCCTTTCGCGTGTAACATTATTACATCTATGCATGTAAACTGAGTGTGCATGCATGCATGCATTTAGGAGTAGTACGTTAAGCGCTCGTTTCTTGTGCATATGAAGATTTAAAGTTTACATGCTTATTGATTCTTTCCATTACATACTCACATTAAATAAAATACATGGTAGTTAAGTCTTTTTGGTCTTGGTGAAAACTTATACGATGATCAATATGGATGGAGGGAGTATTATGGCAAAATTTAAATAGTGCAATGCACAGTTTTGTCTATTTTTTCAGTTAAATCTTTTGACAACCTATATTTTTTAAATCCGGGATTACTTTTATGACCCGATTATACTGTTGTATCCGTTACAATTAAATATTTATAAAAATATTTCACTTGATTATTTTTTGATAAAAGAAATATATATGTTGTAAATTGCTTTTATCATATATGTAAATTACTTTTAGACTTGATTAAATTACTTCTTAAAAGGTAAATTCAATAAGGCTTAGAAGTAATTTACACAAATGATAAAAGTAACTTAGCACATAATAAAGGTAAGTTGTCACAACATTAAAAGTAAATCTATTGCTATAAGATTTCAGAATTTTCAAGGTGGCCAATTAATTTTCTTAGGGGCTGAAAGGATGCTATCTTTAGCGGTATGTGCCCCTTAATAAAATTCTGGATTCTAGTTGATGGGGGTAAAAACACGAGTCTATATAAAAATTAAATTAAATCAACACAATTATAGAACTAACTAAAAAACAACAACAAAAGTAACATGTTCATAACACTATGAATGTCTAAGAAATAATTTAGTCAAATTAAAAAAATTACACATATGATAAAAGTAATTTACAGATATAATAAAATTAATTCACAACACACATATTTCGTACATTAGAACATAATTAGGTAAGATCTTATTATAAGGATTTAATTACAATGAACATAATGGTATAATCAAAATGTAGATAGGATAAATAATTAAAGAGAAAATTTAATTTGAAGTTTAAGTGTTAAGAATTTTTTTTATTAATAATGCCTTCATACTCCCAGATGGAAAAGGGATGCATATTATTTTTGTTATTTATTGAAATGGTAGTTGTTTAAAACTAATCAGTGGATATGCTCTGTGTAGTTATGTCCTTGTTCTACCTATGTCGATCCAGACCATGCAAAGAAAACTTTAGTGTTGTCAATTTGGTATGCTCGATCAAGACGAAATTTGCTATGAAACACCGTAGTTTAATACTCCATATGTTTGCATATGACACTCTGTGTGGCAATTTGCTAAAACACATTATGTTTGCCACTATTTTCAAACATTATTTTTCATAAGGATATATAGAATTTTGGAACGCCCCGCGCTACGGCGCATGGCAGGGTTCTGTACTCATACCGAAATTTACATGATTTTGGGTTTTTCACCTATGTATATATCTCCCAAAGTTCATCTTTTTTATTGTTTGGACTGGTAATAATTAACTTTCGGGGTCCTTACTATCAATCCGGGCTGATGAATGGACAGAGCTACTAACAGAAAAATCAGACAACTATAAATGTGTTGACAGATGTTTGGGTGAAAAATAGTCAGATTTTTAGCCTTAATTTGGATAATTGGATTACACGGATCAACAGTGATCAGCATGTTAGCGTTGATGATATTTCTTTGAAACTTGGAGTCTACCCTACTGATACATCTGAAAAAGATATAGGAATTCATATATAAACATAGCGGTCGACCGAATTACCCCTCAAACTCGAAAACCGGACATTTTAAACCCTCAACTCTTCAACCCGGACAAATTACCCCCAGCACTATTTTGGGTGATTTTGGGCTAGGTTTGCTGATGTGGCAAAAAAATATTTTAAAAATAATGGACCCACCCGTTAGTGCTCCATATCTTCTCTCCTCTTCTCTTCTATACCTCCTTCCTCCTCAATCTCTCTCTCTTCCACTGAATCTCTCTCTCTCTCAATGCTCAACGGCGGTGGCAACGCGACGGTGATGGCAAAGAATGGTCCCCTGGGACGGGTACGGCGAGCGGCGGTTCATAGAATTTTCTTCCCCTTCCCCAGCAGATGTGGTTGTTGGACAGGGACAGCTTGGGTGGTGGGCAGCTATTGAGTGGAGGCAGCTAGAGACAGCGGCGGATGCGACTATTTGGCGGAGGCAGCTGGAGGGCAGAGGCTCAGGCTGGGAGCGTGTCGATGGTAGAGATGGCTGAAAGTGGAGCTCAATTTGGAGGCAATGGCCGGTGGCAGAAGTGGAGCAAAGTTCAAGGATGCACCGGCGGTGGAGCTTGAGCTCTCCTCGGGGAGGGCACTAGAGGCATTGGACGCCGACACAGGGATGGCGGCGGAGCTCTCCATGGAGGACGATGGTGGTGGGATCCTTGGCTAGTGACGGCCCCGCCCTTTCTTGGCGTCGGCGAGGGGGAGATGATGCTTGGTAGCAGTGAGGTCCTCAACGCGGAGGGGGAAATGATGCAATGAGGGGCGGTGGTATGTCTCTCTCCTCCGCTGGTGTTGCTCTCGCCTCTAATGTCTCAACCATGCCTTGCCTCGCCAGGGAAGAGAGGAAGAGGGGTGGCGGCGGTTGAGGCCGCTGTTGTGGTCTAGTCGCTGTGTCCACTTCCTCGACGTACCTCCTTGTCTCCCTATCTTGACAACTCCGCCCTGGGGTCCGCCGTAGCCTCCACACAAGCTCTGCCACCACACCATTCGCGCGAGTTCTACCTCTGCAGTCGTTGCAGCCATGGTGAGGGTGCTGTTGGGATTGGCCAGGGTGCAGCTTTGTGATGGCGGAGGAGAAGGCCGGTCACCGGGGCAGCAGCAATAGCTAACCGAGCTCGTGGCGCCCCTTTCCTCCCCTTCCAGTTGGATTGGCTCTCGCCGCCGGCGCTCTCTCCTCCGCTGAGTGAGAGGCAGAGAAGAGGGGGAGAAAACAAAAGCAACGCTGACAAATGGGTCCTATCGGTTTTTGTTGACTGTTTCACCATGTGTGAGCCACGTACACTGAAAATCACTCTGAATCAAGTTAGGAGGGTAATTTGTCCGGTTTTAAGAGTTTGGGATGTCAAATATTCGGTATTGTAGTTCAGGAGATAAATCGTACTATATAAGAAAGATAATTAGTACTTTTTTCCTTATTGTTTGGACTCGTAATAATTAACTTTCGGGATCCTTCCTATCAATCCCGACTAATGAATGGACGGAGCTAACAGATTTTTGGTCAAAAAAAATAGTCAGATTTCTAGACTTTGGATTACACAGATCAACAGTTGATCAGCAATGTTAGCGTTGATGATATTTCTTTGAAAGTTGGAGTCTGCCGTACTGATACATCTGGAAAAGATATAGGAATTCACATATAAACATATTCCACTCAAATTTTATTTTTTTACGGTCAGCATCTAATCACAGTGTAATTATACTAAAATTACAATATAATTGTACTATAATTATTATATAGTGTAATTTTAACCCAAACAAATTATAATTTACGCATAAAAAGCAGGCCAATGCAAGATTAGCATACATTGCATGGAGCACAAATTTAGCTGCCTGTTTCGGTCGGATTTGCATGACTTCAGAGGTTAGCATACTTCACGAGAAAAAAAAGTCTGATGGAAGCGCGCATCTCAACACATATCAAACGGCTAGAAAACTGACTGTAAATTTAAAAAATAAAAAACTGTCGACACAATTATAACAAATCCGAAAATCAGACGACTAGCAAACATGCCTGTACTTGGTGGCATGCATAGTAAAACCCACGTTCAGACAGGCCGGCCCAGGCATACTTAAAATTTGCCTTGCCTCAGGCCGGGAGCACGTCGCCGTCGGCGGGCAGTAGTGCAGTACGACCCCTCCGCACGAATCCCTCATTACTCCCGTGTTTCCCTCGCTTCTTTTCCCGTGCATTTTTATTGTAGATCGACGAACAAGCTAGCCATGCCATGATCAAACAGCTCGTGATTTTGGATGGATGTGACATATTTTAATATTATAAATTTTAAAATATAAAAAATTTAGATGAATGTGATATATTCTAATACTACAAATCTAAACAGAAATATAGACAAATCTATCTAGATTCAATAGTATTAAGATATATCACATCCATCCAAAATTTATTATATTTTGGATCGATGGGAGTAATAGTTTGAGTGGCCTACTTAGCTAGCATTGTATCGATGATGTACTATCTTTGTCTAAAAAATTTTAATTTAAAAGAAGACATATTCTCTTCTTCTGATTCGTTGTATTAGGATAAATTACTTCTCAATTTAGTTTTTTTAGATGAAAAGAGTAATACTCACGTACAAGATCCCGTCAATTCACTGCAGTTTTGGGGCCAGGGACGACTGACCGGAGAAGTACTCGATTCGCGTCATGGCAGTGTCCTTCCATCACATCCAGGCATCCAACCCAATAATTTGCTCTACAGGGATTGTGTGGGGTATGTATTGTGGAGAAAGCTTGGCACTGTAAGGTATCTTTGTTGAGTTTAAGATTTTGACAAGCATGGTAGTCAGTTTCTAACAATTTGGATAAATTAGGTTTTTCTGGTTTTTGGTTTCTAGTTTATTTTTTAATTCTGTAACTATAGTTTCTTAGAATCTGAACGAAAAACTAAATTGTTCGAGGGAGTTTCTGATTCTGAAAGAAGTTGCAGCTGTCGAAAGTTCTCCAAACGAACCCTAAGTTCGTTTATACATGTTCCAAACTTCTCTTTTCTTATTTTTCACACGCACGTTTCTTGAGCTACTAAGCAGAAAGTGTTTTTGAAAAAAAATATATAAAAAAAGTACTCAAAAAATCATAATAATATAATTTTTATTATTTTAGCTAATATATAATTTTTTTAGAAACAGTAGAAACGCAGACGCTCATAACACGTGCATGATCATCCCTCTGAACACACACATCTTATCCGTATGAGCATCGCTGAAAGACAGGGCCATCATATCTTATCCGTATGAGCATCGCTGAAAAACAGGGCCATCATATCTTGAGATTGACAAAGTCATCACAGTCACCTCGCTATCAACGGGTATGTCGCCTAGTATTGAAAGAATAATTAGCCGTAAATACGAGCACCCGTATCAATCTAGGATTTGAACCTGGATGGACTGGTTCCATCATAAGAAATCTAATCAATTGAGCTACGCTCACTTTTGCTTAGCTAATATATAATTAATCATATGTTAATCTATTGTTTCGTTTTACATGCTATGCATGGGTTCCCAACCCATTAGTCCGAACGCAACATAAATTAAGGTTACAGTGTTGCCACGTCTCCGTATATGCATGCATGGCCGAGGATATTGTACCTTGGCACCTTGTAACATACCCCTTTTCCCTTTGTTCCATAAAAAAATAAAATTTAGGGATGAATTTAGATATAGTGTATGTCTAGATTTATTCGAAGGATTTAATTTTTTTTTTAACAGAGGAAGTATGTATCAATATAAATACATATTTTTATAAAAAATATTTTTACTATCCTTATGGAGTAACATGTAACACTTGAGGAAAATGATTCATATTTTTTACCTATCAGCCACTAGTTCTATCCTCTTTGTTCACCATCGGCAACTTGCATTCCCTCATCGGTCATTCACCTCTGAAATATATGGATCTGACCAAGTGCGACTGATGAAAAAGTTGATTTACAAGAGTTGTCCAATTTTTGTATCAGCTGAATTTCAAGTTTATGGGATTAAATAAGATATATTTAGGTGACCAATAAATAATAAAACTAACTAAGAGTTCATTTTGGAGAGCATAATTTGTAGGCGAAGTTGCAACCTTAGAAAGTACTACCTCCGTTTATATTATAAGTCGTTTATATTTTTTTCTAGGTCAAACCTTTTTAAATTTGATCAAATTTATAAAAAAAATATAACAATACTTTCAATTCAAAACAAATAGACAACCAAAATATGTTTAATGTTAGCTGTAATGAAACTAATTTGGTGCATGCTACAAGTGTTATTATATTTTTCTATAAATTTGATCAAATTTTTAAAAAATTTAAGTTTAAAAAATCAAAAAGACTTATAATATGAAACGGAGGGAGTAGTATATGCTGCATGTGGCACAAACAATGGTCCTAGGATTTTGTAAAACCTCAAATTTATGGATATTTAGATCTCAGCTATTTTTAATATATTTGATAAAGTATGCTGCAAACAGTGATGAATTAAATCTAACATCATTGATGGAACCGACAGTAGCCAATATAGAGGCACCAATATATGGAGGGGCCGGGGCACCATAACTAGCATCACTTAGCTCAGATCATCCGGATTTAATAACATCAAACTCAGGGCAGCCATATATCTGGCCCCGTCGCACCTTCCATCTATCAGTCATCATCATCGGCATGCCTTACCTTTAACCATGCTCATCGTGACCAGTAGCCAAAGTCCGTACACATGCTCAAAACGGTCTGATCTAGTAGCCACAAGCTTGGGCCAGCCAGATCTAGGCCTCACTTATCTAGAAATTTAACTATGTGCCACTTTTACGTTTGACAATTCTTTAAATACCCTTTTTAGTTTTACACTTAGCTATTTATTATTGGAGACAAATTTTTTTATAATTATTTATCACTTTTGGCACTATAGAGCTCCACATGTGCATGCATGCGAGCATGGATAGGGCTCGCAAAATGATCACTTTACCTATGTGTTGAGAACCCTAAATTAATATGTATCTCCTTGACATCCAACTCCTCTCCCGTCTGCTCTTTCTCCATCGCTGTCGTCAATGGATGGACCTCGACATCACGTCCACGCTTGCCGGCCTTGTGCCTTGTCATAGGCGCCTGATTAATCCTTGGATATATGTTCATGAGCTGGTTGAATTTGTCGAATTTTTCTCACAATGAACTATTCAATCTGCTACTAATACATGGTTGTATCATTTTGCCAAGATCTCATTTCTGTTGCAGCTCTATATTGCAGCCAATTGCTAGCTTTCCACAACTTGGCTATTAGGGGTAGAGTGGTTATTTTGTATGCCCTATCCATGCTTGCGTGCATATGTGGCGCTTGACAGTGCTAAAAGTGACAAATAATTAGAAAAGCTTCTCTATCCGGTGGCAAATACCTAAGTGTAGAATTAGGAAGGTTATATGAAGATTGCCAAAAGTGTCAAATAGTTAAATTTCCCTCTTTTACCTCTCATCCATTGCAGTTGTCATGCTTGTTAGTTGTGACAGGGCAGCACTTGAGAGAGATTGTCAGGGAAGAGAGGAAGACAGCGGCTGAGCACAAAGAGATATCAAGTGCGAGAATGGAGAGAGGTAGAGATAAATAGAAGAGAGTATGAGCGAGAGTGTCTTTGCGAAGCAGGGCGAGCAACTTGACCTCTTTAGTTGATTCGTCGATGGGCTCGTTGCATGCCTTAATTTTTAAATGGACAGTGATACTACATAGTATCACTCTATCAATTTTCATCCCCAACTAGGGTAGGGGTCTATTCCAAATGCCATTTCTAAATAGTACTCCCTCCGTCCAAAAATATAATAGATTTTGGATCAATGTGGCACATCATAATACAATGAATCTGAACAGTCTCTTGTCCAGATTCGTAATACGATGATGTATCATATCCATACAAAATCTCTTATATTTTAATACGGAGGGAGAGGTACATCTTAACAATACCCAACAATTTTACATTACACATTCAGAGACATTAGTTATTACATGCATGAAACATCAAATAAAAAAACATCCAACACTAATATCGTAATCATTATATTTTTAATAGATGATGCTGGTGACTTTTATATACATGTTTAATCATTTGTCTTATTTAAAAATTTTGTACAAATGCATAAATGCATAAGATATAAATCATGTTTAAATTATTTTTAATGATAAAATAACTTACAACAAAATAAATGATAATTATGTAATTTTTTAATAAGATAAATAGTCAAATATATGTCAAAAATGAACAACGTCATTTATTAAAAGCAGAGGTATTATTGTTTTATTATGGTTGGAGATTTTGTGAGGCCGGCCATATTCGTAGTAGTTATAGGACACAACGTGCAAATCGTATAATTAATGCTAGGATTTATTTTTTTCAACTATAACAGTACTACAAGAGCAAGTATAATAGTGAGCTAATACCATGTTACATAAGATTTAGAGAAAGTCTCCTATGTGCTCCTGAAAATTCTCTCAATTTCTTGTGCGTCCCTTAATTTTGCCTTATTTTGATCTTCTCTATGCCCATTCCGTTAATTGACCATATTGACCGTTAAATATTTTTGAGATTGACTATATTACCCCTCTCTAATACATATGTGCTAGTTTAGTGATAAAAACATAATTATTTGATGACAAATTTTAAAAATAAATCTAAAATTTTTAAATACATTTTTAATTGAGATTTATGAAATTCATACACCATTTTCATCAAAATTTGAACCCAATAAATAAATATTTTTGGTTCATAATTTCTAGCTACAGCTCTTATATGGATTTTGTAAAAAAAAGTAAATTTGTTCAACAATTTAAATTTTGTTTTTTTTTTGAATTTTACAACAAATAATTATGTCCCATTTGATTTTGTCATGAATTACAATTTTTCATATTGTGAATTATGAAATAGGTAACATGTAAGTATAGAAAATAGGCAATATGGTTATTTTAGAAAAGTCTAACGGTCAACTTATGATCAACTAACGAAATAAGGACAGAGGAGATCAAAATAAAACTAAAAGGCATATAGAGGATAAGATAAAATTCGAGAGTATAAAAGAGATTGTGAAACTTTTTAAGGGTACGTAGAAAATTTTCTCAAGATTTTAACATACGTGACAGAGAGAGAGCGGAGAGAGAAAAACGAACGACTAATAGAAAATTATCGCCGGCTCAATCGCGAGTGCCTACAAACTTTTTCTGACACAACCTTGTGCAAGGGAGGAGACAGCTGTGAACAGCCAATAGAAAAATACACTAAATACAGCTTACAATACTGCCATGGTCCTGACGTGATGAGTTGGGTAAAGCAACACTATAGTTAGTATTTAGTGTGATTTACTTTCTGATTATGTCATATCTCATTTTAGATTTTAGAACTTACGGTTGATTTGCTCTAAGACACGAGTTTTATATGACTTGGTACTACTCCACCACAGGTCACCACCATGCATGCATATGGCGCCCCCTTGCCATGGTCACTTCACTGTTCCTTGCATTTCCTTGTTATCTTCCGATCCCCCAGGTGTACGCACGCACGTACGCCCACCGCTAGCTTAGCTATGCACATGAGCACAAGTACGAAGCTTTGTCCGATCCTCGTCGCATCGTGCCACAAGACAACGCCCTCGATCGCTCGCACATCGTTTCCACTGCAAATGGCCAATCCATCGATCGAGATGGCTGGCTCCCATCCATGCATATGTCGTGTCCACTGGCAATGCATGATGATTTCACCGATGGATTTGATCGATCGATCAACCATTGCCTTGAGTTCGTTGTGCATACATGCGCATGCCCATGTCTCGATCTGGATCGATCGTCCTTTTTTCTTAGAAACACATTGCGGATACAGACGTCTATTACATACGCACACATCTTACCTTTGAGTATTTTTAAAGATCTGACCGGCTAATCTTTAAATTAATAAAATCATGATCACAAATGTCTCATCGACGAATACGCTGTTTATCATTAAAATAATGAACCGTTAATACTTATGAGCACATCTGTTAAATCACGTGAATAGGTTCCATCATCGATAGCCTAACCAATTGTACGCTCATCGACCGTCCTAGCTAGCTTTTTTTCCTGTGATTTTGACTTGACTGCACGCTTGCATGCATGCACACGTAGGGACCAAACGGTGAGGCATGGGAGTTGCGTTCATGGAGCTCGCAACAGTGATGACCGTCCTGGACTGTCGCTAGCTGGCCATGCATGGACACTTTGTCTCTTTTTTATTTTCGAGGGAACACTTTGTCTTGTTTGCTTAATTAACTTTCTAGAGTTTGCTTAATTAATTTTCTAGTTACTAAATACTCCCTTCTTTTAAAATATAAGAATTTTGAGTAAACGTGACACATTATATTACTATGAATCTAGACAGAAGGATGTGTCACGTTCACCCAAAATTTTTTATATTTTGGGATGAAGGAAGTATATAGCTAGAGTATTAAACTACATGCATCTACTCCCTACGACATAAAATATAAAAAATTTTGGTTAGATGAGACTCATCCTAGTACTACGAATCTAAATAGAGGGCCAAAATTCTTTATATTTTAGGATAGTATTAGGATGGAATCAAACTCCCTTATATTTTAGGACAAAAGGAGAAAGTAGCTAGCATTATAGGGAGAGGCCTTAAATTGGTCTATTGTTGTAGAAGAAGCTAGTAGATGAATCCATACTATGATCATATATAGTAGATTGGTTGGTACAACAGTGGAATGAATGTGTAGGGATGTTGCATATGTGGACTGGTTGACGTCCTATTTTTGTACACAGGTCAATGTATACTCCCCATCCTCTTTGAGGAAACTTGGCTGGCTCTTCATAGAATGCTAAAGCTTTTGCAGAATCAGCTGGCTGAAGGTAAAATGTCATATCAACAAATAATAGAAAAAAAGGAACCATATGCGCATATGTATCTACACGGTTGAAATGTATCTGTGCATTAGGATGTGAGAGGTTGGTTGATGAGTCCTTTGCTTGTTTTCGGGGCTGTCTAGGTTTCACTCTCCTAAAAACACCCATAAATTCTATTCACTTTTGAATGCCCCAGGTCGTCCCAAGATTCATACAACCACAGTCCACGGGTAGTCTTCCAGCCTTATCTTTTTCATCCTTACGTCGCCTCACCGCGCCGCCCTCTGTTCACGCCATGCGCTGCATCTACGGGCTACCCCCTCTACCTTGTCACCTCTGCCTCTAGTACCAGTGAGCACTGCCCTTCCTCCTCCTCGTTCCTCCTCCTCTGAGTGGCCCCACACCTCGTCTTTTCTCCCATCTGGCAATTCCGCTAGAAATGTCACAATTACCCTCGCCTCCTAGCCACTCTAGATCTCACGCTCCGGCCACCGGCCATCGGCCCCACCCATCGCCCTCCTCCAACTTTGCTATTGAGGCAGCCTCGCCACCATCTCGCCAATCACCCTTGTTTGCCACCCACCGTCTCCAAACACCCACCTTCTCCCCTTCCCCCTCCCTCTATCCTCCCCTCAACTTGCTTCTCACCCTGATCCCCACCTTGATCGAACCCTAATTCATCATAGCACCAATAATGGCTGTCGCTGTCAACGCCGGAGAAAAAGAACTTGCCACCTCACGCCATCCTCATCGTTAATGAGTCCTCACCATCTCCCTTCATACCTCCCCGACCATAGGTCAGTCACTTGAAACCTCACCTCTTGATACTACAAAATCATCTCGTTATGCTTGCATATGGTTTCATCAAAAACCGTCTAAAACAAGATATTTCACATGTTTGATTGACAAAACTATCTACAACACGTATTGCAAAATTTTACACAAAAGGCTTTCGTCGGCAAATGCGCACGCATTCAACATCCAATAACCACTTTGGGGGCTTGCGGCTGGGTTTCAACCACGCCGCGTTTGCAATGTGCATGCATGCATTCAGCATCCAACCACTGGACAAATGGACACCAACAATTTGGCACATTCCAACAAGCAGTAAAAGTAAGTACATATAACGACAAAGGAGACAAAATCTTTGCAGCTACTTGGCTGGCTGATGAGAAGAGGTTGTTTGGCTTTGGTCAGTAAACAATCGCAATAGATTCGACACTCTCTGACAAAGGCCACAGTTTCATGTTCAGACAAAGCAGAACACTCTATGATCAACCTTGATCTTGATCCCTGCCGGACCAATCGTCGTGTGACAGAGCACCGTACCGTACTACTGGCGCCGGTCAAAAGCATAGCTTTTCACTGGCCCAGCTTGTCGATACATCGATCAGAGGCCGGATGTTCTCGTCGATTGGTGATCAAATCTCCCATTATCATATTTAAAAGGTGATATATGTGCAGCAATTAGCGATGACGACGAGAAGAAGAAGTGGTCATCCAAACTAAACTTGATCTTTTGCCCTCGCGTGTGCAGGGCATATGCACGCATGCGCGTGGCCGGCGCACGGCAAAAAGCTGCTCAGATCACTGTCGCCGAAGCCAGCAGCGTGAACAGCGTTAGGAGAGGGCGATGGCGAAGGAAGAGCGTGTCACCCGGCGGTATCTCTTTGGCCCAGCGGGTATGTAAGTTAAATTGTTAGAATATGCATGTATAAAGACAATGAATAAGCTAGTAAATAAAGTTTTGCCACGTACATTACTGGCTGAGGTGGAGGACAGATGATATAAGAGAAGAGTTAAATATTCTACAGTGCCGGAGCCAAGAATTTTATGAGACCTGAACGAACCTAATCAAAACCTTTACCAAAACGACACACCAGCACCAACCAACCGAAATAAGCAACTTATTCAAAGTTCAAGTTTATTACTAAATCTCTATCCAAAATTGATGAAAATCTATATGATAATGTATATTATAGATACGGTAAAATCAAGTAGACTGAGAGAAAGTCGAGGAATACAAATTTTGACATAAAGCAATGGCCATAGCCCGACAAGGGCTAAGTGCTCAACTGTTATACAACATATTTGCAGAATAGTTTTTTGTAAATTGATGTAGATGACTTAGAAGTTCGAACCAAGGCTTAATGCATGGTTGAACTTACCCCTATAAGTATTAATGTATTTTTATCTTTTTACATAATATGGATATTAAACATGACATTTGCTTAATCAGAAGTTACAACCACTTATTTACATAGTTCTTGATAAGTGTATTCCATCTAGCTCGTTAAAAGTGTAATTTTCTCTCATTTGTGAATTTAATATACCATATATTGCCCTTATATTATCAATGAATTTATTTGAAGACACGCTAGGTGTTCAAATAATCTAAAAGCTTATTGGGAAGCGTGTTAACAAATAATCTGTTTCAATAACCTGGTGAATAAGTTAAAAAGAGATTTCAGATTTTATCGTGTGTATGTAAATGTAAAAATTGCCCTTGCTACCCTCACCAGAAAATGTTTGCTGCTTCCTTAACCAAAGTATTAAGGTAAAATGACATATTTGCTACCGTCAGTGTCGACTGGTGTTAAGCATTTTCATATATGTTTTTCCAAAAAGAAAAAATCCTAGTAAAAATGTTATAGGGACTGGGAAACGTCCTAGAGTCGTCCCCTGTGTTTGGCAAGCACTCAAGTGGGAGAGGTATAGCTCATCGGCATATGAGGGAGTAATCAAATTGACTGAGAACTCAGATTCAATAGATGGCCAATAACCAGCCTAGACCCAATATCGAACGACCAAAAGGCAGAAGCCCATAAGCCAGCCTCGTGCTAAAACCTCTCACGGTTCTTGCAGTCCGTGCTGCAGTTGGGAGTGGGAGAAAGTCCACTTTAAGTTCCTCAACTAGAATAAGTTTCATTCGCGTCCTTCAACCGCAAAGCTGATATAAAGTGTCCTTCAAACATCAAAATCAGTACAAATCAAGTCTCTTGGTTGTTTAAAAGACGGTTTTGTCTTACGTGGCACCCACATGGCAGGTTGATTTTTGCATAGTGTCTACGTGGCACTAAAAAAATAAAAAATCAATGAGACCCACATGTCAGTCATAATACAAAAAAAAATTATGGACCCACATGTCAATCGGCTCTATGCCCCTCTCGTCCTCGTCAGGCCGTCACCGACTTGTTCTTCATCCCAGCAGCAAGACTTGTTCTTGTTGGAAGAGGAACACATCAGCACGATGCACGGACACATGGGCGATGGTGGTCGGAGAGGGTAGTTGTACCGGCCACTTGGTGGCCCCATGGACGAACGTGGCAAGCTCTTTCTCACCTTGGCGCTGTGAGCGCACCATGGAGGAGAGCCTGGCTGCGTCATGCCTGCGCACTGCAGCATGCACCTCGGCGGCGTGCCATTATGGACGGTTAAAAACGCCTAGGGATTAGATTCGCACTAGTTTTGGTAGTTGAAAGACGCTCTATACCCAATTTTGTGATTGAGGGACGTGAATGAAACTCGACCAATAGTTGAGAGATGTAAAGTGGACTTTTTTCTGTTGGGAGTGCATGTGTCGTATACGAGAAGTGTTGGGTTGGCAAGATATCTTTTCTGGAATAAGTTCACTTTAGGTCCTTATCTTGACGTTGAGTTTAAATCACATCCTTGAACCACAATACTTCATATAACTCGTCCTCAACTCCCAAAACCAATGCAAACAATGTCACAAGGCGGTTTGGACGGTGGTTTTGGCTGATGTGGTGCCTACGTGGCTGGTTTCACTTGGTCCTCATTTCACATGGCGTTGACGTGACACTAGAAAGTAAACTAAAAAAAGAATAAACTGTACAATGGACTAGATTTTTTTCACCATAGTTTCACATTGGACTAGCTCTTATCCATCATTTTTACTTAACACCACAAAAACTTGCATATGTTGCAGATTGGACTAGTGTGGACAACATTGCACCCAATCCACAAATTGGCAATCCAAATATATGCAATATGATTAGTTCAAACATCCAACAAGTCCAATCAGCACCGATTCCTCTGCTCTAATTAGCAGCCCATAACAATATAGTTCACATAATCAATGCACTTCTCACTCAAATCACCCTGGTCCAACTTGCCAACCTATGTAAATTCATATGGTGTTAAGTGAAAAGAATGGATAGGCCTTGGTCCAACATGAAAGTATGGTTAACATATCTAGCCCAATGTGCAAATCACTTTTTAAAAAATAAATAAAAATAAATAAATAAAAATATGTCAGTCGAACAAAAAGATAAAAAAATAGTACGATCCACATGTCAGTGGGTCCCACTCCCTCCTCCTCCACCTTAAACTCTCTCCTCTATCTCCTTCAGCCGGCAGCACATTCTTCCCCTTCTTCATCTCCCTCCCGCCCTTCCCTCCTCCCTCCTTGTGGTCCCTCGTCGGCTGGCCACCACCACGGATGGCAATAGAGGGCGACAAGCTCGAAGACCGTGGGCGTGGGCGAAGGAAGGATGGAGAGCTGTGTGGTCTTCCCCTTCTCCCCTCTCCCTACCCAGCCGCAGCCGGCAGCAGTGAACGTCATGACAACGCCCGTGCCATGGTAGATCTTGCCTGTGTCACCGGCAGGCAAGATCGAAAGGCAGGCAGTGAGATGGAGGATGGTGAGCTCGAAGACCGCTGCAGGTGCGGGTGAGGATGGTGGGTGAGAAGGGTGTGGCATGCAGAGGAAGGCTGGCAAGATGCATGCAGTGACAGAAATGGCGTTTGATGCACGGAAGGAGGGACCGAGAGCATCGCCAGTAACTTACCCCCATTTCTCCTATCAATCTTGAAGAGGAGCCGTGGCACCATATGTTGACGATGGCCCTCCTTGTCCCGTGGACCCTGACGGTGCTAGAGGATGGTGAGGTACGGTGGATGCTCCCAAGTATCCACGCGCCACCGCAGGCAATGAGGAGGACGATCATGCCCGAGCTCGACTGCCACCACTCATCAACATTGTCGGCAATGGTGGAGTAGCACGCGAATTCAGCGGCTTGGTGGCATTGTTGACCAGGCGGCGAGGTCAAGGGGCTGGAGGAGGACATCCATGCTCTCGTCTCTCCGTGCCCTCGGTGTCGTCATGGCTACCGTCGGGAGCCTACTTCGGCGATGCTCCCGTCGACATGGACACCGTCTTCTTGGATTCCATCCCTATCTGAAAGATGCCAGAGCTAAGAGAGAGGAGAGGAATGGAATGAAAATGTCGGGGGGAGGAGCTCCTGCACATGCATCGAGCTTCGAGCTGTGGCTGGATCCGTTGTCGACCGGAGGGTGCGGTTAGAGGATGTATGAGTGAAGCGGGGCAGCGGCATGTGAGGATGTGTGCCAGCCACCACTACTTCGAGCTTCATGGCGAGGTTGTTGGGTGGCGCATCAGTGGGGGGAGACTACGTAGTGGCGATACAGATCCTCATCGACAAGCTCTACCTCCCTTCTCATCCTCAGCCCTCGGCGAGCTCCGCCTCTCCTCCTCACATCTGTCGATGGATCTGCCTGGGCCTCGCCGCCGCTGCTTGTACTGTCCTGATAGGAGAGAAGAGAAGCATCTAGAGAAAGAAGATGGAAAGGGGTAATATAAAATAGGTCGGTGACAGGTGGGAGCCATAATTAGTTTTAATTTCTTTAGTGACTAGACTGCCACGTCAGCGTCACATGGGATAAAACCGCCTTTCAAACCGTTGACGAATTCGATTTACACTGGTTTTAATAGCTACCGGGTTTACGGTGGAAGGACACAAATGAAACTCGCCTTATAAATGAGGGGCCTCCAGTGGACTTTTTCCATCTTTCCTCGCACTCGTCCAGCAGGTTCTCTCCCAGCCGTCGGTTCACAGGCCAGCAAGCAAGTCGAGCGGTACGGCGGTCCAGCCCATAAGCCGATGGCTGCGGCCAGCTCCAGTTGGATGCGCCTGATAATCACGGTAACCAAACGATGGCCTCAAGAAATTACAAATATCGGTGAAGAGATGTTTAACAAAGCTCCCTACTACTAGTAAAACTAACCTATACTATTTATTTTTCGATCCACTAAATCATATCTATATTAATATATATACTATCACATCATCTCACATTAATAAAATATTTTTTTCTAATACTCCAATAGATCTTACTACCTTCGTCTCATACTAAATTCATCTAGTGTAAAATATGACATATTCTAATACTACGAATCTAAATAGACGTACGTTTATAAATTCATAGTATTAAAATATATCACATCTCGTACTAGATTATCTTTAATTTGAGACGGAGGAAGTATAAACTACCGCTTGAAATCATTTTTTACTGACGCATAAATGTAGACGTAGCACCGCTGTTTTCTCTGCTCCTTTTCAGTTTCGGATGAATATCACTGCTGGCGTCATCATGTCACGTACGGGTTAATCCCACCGAAAGCCCACGCGATACCTCCTTATGCCGTATAGCGAGTTTGCGACAACTCATAATCCGAACAATACCGTGACGGAGGATGTACAACCTGCCTTCACAAGCAAATGCACATATATCGCGATCGGCACCCCGGGATGCCGGATCGAAGCCCGGACAGTAGAGTTATCCGCTTTTCATCCAGGAATTCTGTCGGTGGTGTTTAGAACTGATGATGGTGAGAATTAAGGTGAAACATGTAAAACTAACAAGCCATTAGCACTTAAGTTTTAATTATTACAAACTTGACAAATAGACATTTTTGATATTTTTTTTCCCAGAATAAATATATTTCTCTAGTTTAAATTGAACCAAAAAAGTGTATTTATTTTGAAACGGAAAAAATATTTTAAAGCAACTTCTATACAAAAAGTTTTCGCACGAAACGTTCGTTATTAGATTAAAAAACGTGCTAATAAAAATCAAATCAAGGTAAAATCTTAATCTTAATCATAAAAAAACCATGAATATAAATAGTAGACATCATCTATATCGTCAGTCAGTCGTAGATTGAAGTAGAAGTAAAGGGTTTGCTGGTCAACATCCAACTACTCTATTCTTAACCATCACTCTGCTTTCTCTCTGTCACCATCCTGAAAATACACTCCGCTTTCTCTTTGTCATCGTCCTAAAAAAATATATTGCTTCATTACATGTTTGGCTTATCTTAGGACTATCGGCCCAGATTTTAAGAAGAAACAGGTAAGAAGCTGAAAAAAAATGATTTTCTAGTATCCAACTAATTTTACAACTATAGATCTATTATATAGTAAAAGTTCAACTTTTTACTAACGTTCCTAAGCCGTCATTTAGTACTTTTAAAAACGCTTCTAAACCGTCATGCGACAATCTAATTAACCGATGGAGCTATTATGTTAGATTTTCAGTTATTATATTTACGCTTATATGGTGGACCCGACATTAAATGGCATTAGATCTATTTTTGAAAAAAAAATCCAAAACCCATGTCCTTTCCCGTCCTGCTTCATACGTGCGTACGGGAGATGTACGCCATCCTCTATCCCCTTTTTCTTCTATTTTCAAGCTATATTAGTTTCTATTTCCATGCTATATTAGTTCCTATTTTCATGCTATATTATTAGATGCAAATCACAATTTACAATAATACTTTTTAAAAATATTAGTAAAAAACCGTCCTATACACAAACGTACAAACGTACATACTCCCTCCTCCCTCCTGTCTCCTGTTCTATAGCCGATGTCCACCCTTTTTTTTTATATTGGTTAAGTAAAAAATACAAAACCTAAAAAGTTATAACATATAAATCAATCTGCTAATTTAAGTTATTACAACTAAATTTACGATGCGAGAAAAAATCTACTCCGTAGGTATTCTTGAAAAGGAAATATGTTGTGCTGGCTCATGTTATAAAATTTTACTGGACGCTCAAATAATCATAAAAATGTAAAAAAAATGGAAAAGAAATTAACCATCATAAAATTCTAAAAACATGATAATATTGATTATATCATTATATACAACTCGACAAACATGGATAATTAAATTATATCTACGATGCCATAAGAAATAAAATGAACCTAGCTACGAGTGATCGATGTTTCATGAAAAATACTCATTTCATATGACTTCATAATAACGTTATTAAATCTGTTAAGAAAACTATTTTTCATGTATACAGATTTTATTTTTTTACTGTGAAAGAGAAGTAGAAAAGATAAATATAAAGTACTTAATAGGAGGGTTCAATCTGTTCACATTACATGCGGATAACTTAAAGGTCAACCATATATATGCCCCACTAATCTCTAATGTATCAGTTCCATGTAGAAATTCATATCCACCAATCATCGAGTTACAATTGCTAGTGAAGCGTCTGTCCATCATATCGGCTATTATGAGAGCACGTAACATCAGATAATAAAGATAAAGTGACACTATAGATTATATTATCTTATATCACTTTATAAATATACATAGCTAAATACAAACGTGATTTAATTTAAAGCTAACACAAAAACATACATGTTCATGATATTAATAAAGAGATTCTATAGAAATTTAAACACTAGAAAAAACTCAAGAGTGTGGACCCTAATAGTAAATAAAAAATATCAATGGCTAATCTATACGATATATAGAATTGTAAACCATTTTAAGGCCCATTAAACGCCCTATAGAACCCTTCTACATCATCTATTATAGCCTCTAAGAAATAAAAAAAACTTCAAAAATTCTCAGTAAAAGGCAGAACATTCAATGCTTAATCCTCCATTAATTTTATGGTTCTTTTTATCTTAGCCATTGGATGATTTTAGCGGCTTTAATATGTGTATGCACATTATAGCGGCCATCATATTAAAGATAAAATAATGAAAACGTGTTATCTTATAGAAAATCAAATCACTTGAGGTGTCGGGTGGGGTTGTAGTTACTGTTGCAAGGTGTACGATGTTATAGCAAGGATGACTAGCATCGAGTCGTATAAGGTTGCCAGCACTAAAAGAACCCAGTAGGAGTTGCCAGCACTAAAAGACCATGATAATTAAATTGTAATGATGAAACCTTCTTTCAACTCCCTTATATATGTATTATTATTTATATCACATCACTTGAAACATGCACAAATTGATAACATAGTAAATCTTTGTGATAAAGAGGCTACATACGAAAACATTCAATTAATCCCCTTAGTCTAGGAATAATAATACCAAACAAGAACTCAAGTGGGTAACAAACAATTTTGATATTGAATTTTAACCCTTGAAAAGAGAGACACAGAGCGAAGGGTTCAAACAGTTAGATGAATATTATCCATTTTTACAAGATGAGTGTTTTATTTAAAAATATGAGATAGTTCAGCAAATTACTATTCTAAAGTATTAACATACTATGAGTAGAGCAAGTAGGACATTATATCAAAATCATTTTATTTGAGGTTTTTATAATAGAACTGTCTAATGATGAACTTAATGAAACTTTGAACTTTGCTATAGTAGTATTTGATGAAAACATATTTAAATGACTTTTTTCATGTCATGTTTGGACATCAAAGACTAACAAAAAACTTTAATGAGGCACCACATATTTATTACCACGCCATAAATATATAGTACAATGAATAATATTACATGGTATCATTGGAGTAAGGAAACTAGACTAAGACATGTAATACCTTAGCCCCAAAATCTATATTATCCTAAATTTTATGTGGATTGAGTATACATATGCAAAGTACTTCACTTACATTTTTATTCTCACTTAGTGTAAAATGATTAACACACTGTTATTATATTTAAAGCGCCAAGACTGATTTATAAGCTGACTTGATCATCCACCTAAACTTTAAAACTTTTAAAATGGTACTAAACCACCAATTGCAATAACTTTTTGCATATATGAGCCTCAACTATACCATTCTATAGGCTAAAAACAGGCTAGGAAATCACAGATTGGAGGTCAACTGGAGAATGGATATGTACCTGTCGGCCCCTGATTTTATAGCACAGGAAACCATATGTGTTTACAAATACCAACTCCCTGGATCGGTAGGTTGGTATACACACATTACAACTCTGGTACACATAGTCTGCATTGCATAGTCTTACAATACCAAATATTACATGGGGACTCGAGTAGGTTCTAATAGGCCGTGTCTGACCGGATACAATACCAAATAACATAGGATAGCGGAAGCGAGGCTGCGGCGGTCCATCTATACTCCACAGGCATCAACTGGGGATTAGTCCCTATGGTTCCTCCGTACCATCCCCCTCCTCAGGGATCAGTTCGACCGGCATGTCCTCATCATCAAGAGCTAAAAGGGTAGAAATATGCAAGGGTGAGTACCAACCGTACTTAGCAAGTCACCACTATAGAAATGCAACCAATGCATATAGGGACCCAAGGCAGGTTTTGGTTTATTTGCATAAAGCCAGTTTTCGCAAGTTATTTTACCAGCCTATGGCCTAGCAGTTTTAACCATGAAAAGAATTGCCGCTATGTAAAGGTTGTCATTAATTAGAAGTTCCTTCATCACAGTGTAACCTTCCCACGCATGGGGCAAGGTCACCCATGTTGTATTTATCCCAACTTCTTCTAACCAAATTAAAAACATGTGAGTCTAGTCAAGAGTAATACAAGTCCCGGCGCTCATTAACCGCGAGCACGGCTATTCGAATAGTTTAATTTACTCACACTGCAGTGGATGTACGCTTTTAATCCCACACTCCATGACTCACCCAACACATGAGACTTGTCACGGCCCGGTTTTTCAGTTACTCTCGCATGGCGGCACCCGCTCCAAGGACTATGAATCCCCATTGCACCCCCGGCGCCACATTCCTACCTCGAGCCGGTTGTGAGGGGAGTCCTGGCGCTCCCGAGATTGAAGGTTACATCATACATATATAAAGCTTGACGTCATTAAACCACACACTTCCACATTTCCATACCGATATCCAGAACCTACCATGTCTGGGGTGCCACCCCACGAGAATAACCTAGTCCACCGGGTCTAACCCCACTCAAGAAGTGTGGTCGTACTCGGTTCGTTTCCTGCTTAGCTTCTTGACTCGGTCCTTAACTGACCAGGGTCGGCGGCTTACCGTTCCCAGAACCACCCATATTCTATCCGTGCCGCCCCAGTCGAAATCACTTTTGTTTAATTAAGTTTTTGGGTTTTCACAAAGGTTTTCATGCTATGGGTGGCGCTTATGTCTCCACCCGATCTCTAGCAATCACTCCCATCGAGTGATTAGTATAACCACGTCCCCATATCCCACATATGGAGTGTATAGCGTCTATGTAAGCAGGGCTAAGCAGTGAGTAAATAATCACGCGTAAGGTAATATACTCAGGTAACAAAGGTGTGTAAATACATAAGGATAAACAATATCAAAGGTAAGGTTTTAAGCAAATGTAGGTACGCGTTTTATAATTAGCATGCAATTTTATTTGCAATCAACACATTTATAAAAATAGGATCAACATGTTCGAGGAAGGGGGCGTAGTGACTTGCCTTGCTCGCTTGAGGGTTCGTTATCAATTGGCTCAATTTCCTCCTCGCAGATATACCCTGTCCGGTCGAATAATAACGTCACGAACTACTCGCTAACACAAAAAGAGCCAAAAATTCCAAAAAGGAAAATAACCTAACCAGTGCCATTGCGTAGATCTTGATTTTTTTGAAAGATTTTGACGGAAGTTTCGTTCAAATTTGACTTAAAACGAGGGAGATACGGATTTGGACGATTAGCGGATTTTCTGAAATACGGAAATGGATTTATTAATTTGGAGAGGGATATTCTTGGGAATATTCTTTTAGCTGAGGGGCTTAGAGGGGGGGCATGTTGGACTTTTATTTTGGGAGAGCTTTGGCCTTAGCCCAAAGTGATGTAGGTCGGTTAGGGAGGTAATACAGACTTCAAGAGGAGAGTTGGGTGAGTAGGGGGGTATAAATTAGACTTCGTCGAGGAGAGAGGCTGTTGGTGGGTTTCGGTCCGGAGGATATAATATAGACTTTTGCAGGAGGACTTTATGGGCTCGGCCCTGAAAGAAGAGGGAGGGGATTTAGACCTGCGGTCAAAGGCCCATGGAGAGAGAGAGAGTGGGGCCCACTGGCGGGTCCCACCTCTTTTTCTTTGCCTCTTTCTTTTTTTTTTCTTCTCCTCCTTCCTCCTCTTTCACTCTCCTTCTTATCTTTTCTTCCTCTCTCTCTTCTCTTTCTTGCCTTCTCTGCTCGTTCCTGCCGGGGGAGAGGCCGAAGGGCGCCGGCCGGGCTGAGGCGCTGCGAGGGCGGCGGAGCAGCACGCAGGCGGCGGGGACGGCGCGCAGGCGGCGGGGACGGCGCGCAGGCGGCACGGCGGCTGCGGCCAGGCGGCTCGGCTGCGGCCAGGAGGCTCGGTTGCGGCCGAGCGGGCGCGCGGCGCGGCTGGGAGCGGTGGCGTCGGCTCAGCAGCGCGGCAGGGTCGCGGCGCAGGCTCGGGGGCCTGGCCTTGGCATGGCCGGGAGGCCGGCAGGCGGCTGGGCAACGGTGCCTTGGCGTCGGCCGGGCACGGCTCTGGCGGGTGAGGCCGGGCGGCGTGCGGCAGCATGGCCGGGGTGGGCGCCGGTCGGGTGGTGGCGCAGCACGCGGCGGGAGGCGGGTTGGCGCCGGCTCAGCTTGCGCGGCACGGCCCGGGGGTCGTAGTGCGTTGGCCCGAGCGGCGTCCTGCCGGTTGGAGCAGCCGGTTGCTCGGTAGAGGTGGCACGGCCGAGCGGAGGCCGAAACGGCTTACGGCTCGGCCGGACGACGGCCGGGGAGGCGTCCCGGGCGGCTTGGCCGAACGATGGCCGAACGGCTCGAGGCGGCACAGACGCGGCTCGGCCGAGGCTCGGTCGGTAGGAGCGGTTGCGAGCGGTATGGCGGCGTCGGCCGAGCGGAGGCTGGGACGGTTTGCGGGTGTCGGCATTTGGTTTGGAGGCTGAGGAGGACGAAGATGGGGCAGTGGCTTTTACGGCCGGCGGACGGCGACCAGGACGGCTCGGGTGGCTGCATGCATACATGCATGCGCATACCTGCAGTTAGCTAGCTGCTTACATGCATGCATGCACACGTTCGGCCCGCTAGCTATATGACGTATGCACGGCCGGCTGTTATGCGGCGATCGCTGCGAAGGACGGTCGCGCAAGGAATGGTTACGGTGTCACGTCTCACGACGCCACCGTGCCGCGGTAACGACGGTAGACGAGAAATGCGGTAAGGAAACGAAAGCAAGAGGAAGGGCAGGAGGGGAGTTCACCTTGCGGCAGCCGGGTAGCGGCGTACCGACCGACGGTCCTCGCACGAACTACGGTCGTCGAGGTACTGCCTGGGGCCGGTCGACCCGCGAATCGTCTTCGCCCACCACGTGTTCGCTCGGCAACAAATGAACACACAGCGTTAAGGAATAAATGTTAGCGGATTAGTGCAAGTTAGGTGTCAGGGGTCAGCGAGTTAGAAGTCAGCGGGTTAGTGAGTTAGAAGTCAGCGGGTTAGTGAGTTAGAAGTCAGCGGGTTAGATGTTAGGGATTAGCCGTTCGATAAGTCAGTCGTTCTCGGGTTCAACTGACGGCGCGGCGGCCTATCCGTCCTCTTGCTCAACTGAGGCCCAGCCGAAACCGGCCGCGGCGGAGCAAGCGGAGAGATGGCGGCGTGTGCGCGGAAGGGTGTGACTGAAGAGAAACAAAGCCAGGAGGAGGAGAAAAGAGGATGGAAAGGGACGGGTTGCATACTGGCTATGATTGCCCTTATATAGGCTTCACCGCACGAGCTCGTCTTAAATGGCCATGAAGACAGGGACGGGGTAGTTGCAGCGGCCGCGCAGGTTGGCGCGTATACTGCATAGGCTATTGCATGCATGCTAGCTTGGGCTCGACTAGCTGCTTGCATGCAGGCATACGCGTAGCTAGCTAGTTGCATGGTGCTTGCTCGTGGCTGGCTTGCCTGCATGCACGCGCATGCACAACTAGCTTGCTGCATGGCTCGCGGCGGTGCGAGGTGGGGCCGGATGCGTATGGAATGGACGGCAAGCTCGCCGGTGAGACAGGAGCGGAAGGCGACAGCCGGTGATGTCGTAGCGGCCTCGTTGTAGCGGCGCGGCGTGCGGCGACGTCGTCGCCGAAAATAGTATGGGGGAAAATTAGACTTTTATCTTTTCCAACCTAATAGGAATGAAAGGGCTTGGGGAGGTAACATGGACTTTTTCCAGAAAAAGCCCAGCAACAAGAAGGCCATAGTAGAGGGAGCTTACGTGGACTTTTTGGAGTAAAACTAATTTTGGTTAGAGTGGAAATCCTGGGACAAAGACCAGAAGATCAGAGGAGTAGAAAAATTGGTAAATTTCAATAAAAGTTTGGCACTGGCATAAAACAAAGAAACTGTCGGCATGATGCAAAAATTTAAACATGAAACAGAAATGATTTTTGATCGGTGTATTTTTATTTAGGAATTTCCCCAGGGTGTTACAGTACCACAGGAACTTTTAAATTTCATATATAGTAGTTCATATTTGCAGATGTCCAATTTGATATCACTATAAATCATGAGAAAATGCTCATGAGTCATTAAAAAAAATAGAGATATCAAAATTTGTAGAATAATTAGTTCGATATTATCCAAAGATCTTGGCTATAGTTTTATTGCTCAAAGTTTATAATTGCAAAGGTGTGAAATTCTTTATCCGAAAGAAAGTTTGAATGACCAACACTATATGATGTGTGACTACTATATATATGTGAACATTTTACGAAAACTTTATATATGGATAAAAAATAGTCATTATAAAAGATTTTAACATTTAGGAAAGAAGAGAAGCCCGCACAATCGCGCGGGCTACCTTCATAGTTTTAAAATATGAATAAGAATCTAGACAATTTAGAGAGTTAGGGATTCTGAAATAATTAACTCGCTTCATCAGGGCCTATACTATATATTAGATTTTAAATTTAGAATTTAATTTTAGGAATCACTATTTTTTAGTGTTTTTCACCACTATTTTCGTTTTCAGGATATCTGTCGTAAGTCTTGAGAAGACAATAATAATTTATTTAAAACAGCTTTTAAAAATTCAAAATCCTTTCGATTATAATGCTAAGCTAATTAAAACAAGCAAAGACTTAAGTACTTAACAAGTTCACGTGATTTGCATACTATAATTATAATTCGATCGATGCTGCCATATTGCGGATGTATATATAACTTGTTCAGTAGCAGCCTAAATATATAAATGCTCATCCGAATATGATGGCGGTGCTCTTTTGATTTTGTGATTCAGACAGAATTGAGGGCTATAATGATTTGGCTCTAGCTTCAACTAAAGCAAACTAAGCTTGCTTAATTTTGGTCCACATTGATCATCACCTACAGCTAGCTGAATGTGCGGTTTGAAGGGGCCGTCTGAATGACAGCGATTTAATTTCTGAAACAGCAAAAGAGTAGTAATGTTTGTCTGAATGTCGTGGTAGGTTGATGAGCATCGATCAGTGAGAATAATCTAGTCTTAATCTGTGAGACAAACCCATCTAAAAGGGTAACAAGTAGAGAGAGAGAGAGAGACGATGTGTCACGTGTGCTGTGTGCACGCATCATTGTACTCACTAGTTGAACCATCAATGTACAAACCATTAAGCCATCCGTTGGCCCAAGTTGCTAACCCGAAGACCAGTAATAGAGAGATCACATGGCATCTGTCCGAAGCAAATCTTCGTAAGCAAAGTACACTCCAAGTCTCCAACAGATTCTTTTCCTCCTCCGACTGTACTCCATTAATCAGCATTTGGTTGGTGTCTACTGTTGCAAATATTCTTGTCAATTATTAGTATGTAGTAGTGGTACCAAGGAATCTCATGGTCAAAGCTTTAGATGTATAATTAATTAATAACTGCTTGTAACAAATTTGAAGTGTTAGTTTCATTGGTCATGAAAAAAATATACTAGTTGGAAAGAAACATATGTTACTTCCATATATGTTACTAAAGCTCCTTCTTATTTGGACAAAGACTACGCATGCAATTGCCAAAATCTTCCAGTCACCACGGACCACGGCCATTATATTCAAACATACTATAGAGCATAGACGAGCCCCAGCTAATTAACTTATTCAGAGTGTCAAGTCCTGATGAGATCAGGCTGTCCCCTTCACGTCAACTCAACATGTTAAGTGTATCATCACATCCTGTTTATAGCTAGTATTTATGTGCCGCCACTAAATTCGATTGCTGTTAGAAGTTGCCTTAATTAATTAATCAATTTGTGATTATTTAAAAAAATAGATGAATTTGTTCTGTTATCTCCATAATTTAGTCATGCATATATGAAGTTCGGTGAAATTGGTAGACGAATAAATGCCCCTCTGGTTTAAATGATTTCGTTATTGAATAACTTAATATGAGGTTAATTGTCCTATTTCATTAATCCTTTGTGTTCGGTCAAAATGCACCCATTTTTTTCAAAAGATCATGATTATTATATTTAATTTGAAATATATATTATGTCAATTGCATGCACCACTGGTTGATTCAACCAAAAATTCTAAATTGATAAAAATGCGGACAATCCTTCATTTAATTGCGTCTGCCAACATTTGAATTCAAGACCACCAATTCACGTATTCTCTCTGTTTCATATGATAAGTCACTTTAACTTTTTTTTTCTAGTGAAACGTTTATAAGTTTGATCAAATTATAAAAAATATAATATAGCAATATTTTTAATACAAAACAAATATATTAAATGTTAGTTTTAATAAAACTAATTTAGTGTTATAGATGTTGTTTATTCTTTTTATAAACTTAATCAATCTTAAAAAGGGTTTATTAGTAAAAAGTCAAAACGTGTAATATGAAATGGAGGGAGTACTCAAACTCTCCATCTCAGGTGAAGACTCCCTTGAGCCTTAAAGATGGAATTAATAGAAGTAGGCTGCATTTTTTTTAATTGCATGTCAGCCAATATTCGAACTTGATACTGAGCTACATGTACCATTCAAATCCAAAAGTAAAAGTAACGAGAAAAACGGTCAATTCACTTGTAATCTATATATATATTGTACTGATGGTCTTGTGAGCTTATTATTTGGATATCTTTATTGTTAAGTTCATAGAAGTGAAAGCATTAGTACTTTCTCTTTCTCAAAACAAAAATGGCGGCGGGTTCCATTCTGGCATTAATTTGCAGCTCGAAATGTAGCAGTGACATGCAGCTTAATTTGCAGGCAGCAGCTAGTGGCAGGAAACCTGCAGGATTTTGCTGGTAGCAGCTAGTATAATGTTTGCCATTACTAACATGGATTGATGGATGTATACATAGGTACCAGAACATCTTACATATGCAAATGCAACAACTAGTAGAGAAGTGCCATTTTTTTCCCGAAAGCGCCAAAAATAGGAGTACATAAACCTAAACCAATGTTGGACTAAACATAATAGAATCAAAGTCACTGGATTAGCCAAAAATGGCAGACAACATCGTGGAATGCCATTTTCAGTTCGGCGTGAGAACATAATTGATTAACTGGTCGAGAAAACCCTAAAAAAAAAAATCAACGATAGATACATATTTCAATTTTGAGTAACATTCTACAATATATATATACCTAGAACCAATTGCAATACACGTACGTAAGCGACGTCGCAACTTCCATTTTGGCAAAGAAAGGGCCATAGCTAATTAAGGGCATACACCAATCTGATTAATTAGATAGCGAGTAGGTGGCAAGCGCCGAATCCAATTTAATCCCCTCCGTCGGGTACACCATTTTTAGTGCTGATAGTGCCATGCCATGCATGTCCCTTGTCATAGGAAATAAGCCATCGGCAGTTTTGTACTGCTGATCTGCACAAGCTATCAGCGGTTTTGTAGAAACATGTGCTTTATATCCTAGTGATCATCACCAAAGCTTCCAATTACCTAGCTATATCAGGATTTTCATACTGCAAAGTTGAGTGTAATTATGGATGCAAATTTTGCTATAGGACTCTTAAAATTTGTGTAATTTTCTAATGGACATTGTAAAGATATGTCACGGCTGAATTACCAAAAAAAACTAGTAATTTGCTGGATGACATTTCTGACTCAATTGGTGAGAGAAATTCTATAAAAAAATGATAATACCCCTAGAGCTATATGCTTCTAACCTGATGGTATAGTGAAGATGGAATATGATGTATGTTAGCGATGTGTATATATGGTG
Source organism: Oryza officinalis (assembly GCA_008326285.1). Classification (NCBI taxonomy): domain Eukaryota; kingdom Viridiplantae; phylum Streptophyta; class Magnoliopsida; order Poales; family Poaceae; genus Oryza; species Oryza officinalis. Next base: position 34,831,441 of record BDMV01000006.1, on the reverse strand, counting down.
ATGGCAGATTGAGAATTTCAAATTTTCTATTCCAAAGTCAGGTTAGAAGCTTTGTGGCTCGAGGGTAATTTTCATCTTTTTGAATAATTTCTTTCTCCACTTGGACCGAAAAATGTTCTTTGGCAAATGATCATTTTTCAGTGTCCTTTAGCCGTAATACATTTTTGCAATGTCCTCTAGCAAATTACACAAATTTCGCGTATCACATAGCAAAATTTGTCAATTATGAAATTAATCCTCAATCTGATACTGTAACCTCACCTAATTTGTATGGCACCGGCCAAGCTGATCATGGGCAGGGCCGGGAGCATTACTGAATTCTGATGGTACTCTGAATTTGGCATAATACAGAAGTGTGATCTAATTAAGCATGCATGCAAATCATTCAGCTAGCGGTGTGAGGCCAGCCAGGAGATGACTGTAGTATACCGATCGAGCTGGATGGATCAACGGATGCATTCAATGGAGGCCAACTGCCCTTATGCCTTGGCAGCATTGCAGCAAAGATCATATCGATCACACTTCACACACCACCGTCCATCGGTCCATGCATGCAACAACACGGTAGGTGCAGCCCTTCACCTGTATATATACCCTGCAGGAGCAGTGTCCCAAGGCACTCACACTCACTCACTCAAACCAAGCATCTCTCTCTTCTACTCCTAGTTGAAGAGATCAGAGCTAGCTAGAGAGAGAGAGAGAGAGAGAGAGAGAAAGAGAGAGAAAGATGGGCTGCAAGATCCTCCTGGTCACAGCTCTCCTGGTCGGCATTGCCTCCCAGCAGAGCTCTGCCACCAGAAACCTGCACGGACATCATCACGTCGCTGAAAAGAAGTGTAAGTGATTTGTACTTTATTTGTGTCTATACATTCTTGCATGCATATGTACCGACGATCTCAATTCTTGGCAGTCGGCGGCGGCGGCGGCGGCTACGGCGGCGGTGGCGGCGGATACGGTGGAGGCGGCGGCGGTGGCGGTGGAGGGTACGGCGGCGGCAGCGGCGGCGGCGGCGGTGGCTACTCACCGGCGCCGATGACCGGCTTCACCGGGAGCTGCGAGTAAGAGCTAGTGAACTAGCTACATGTCACTAGCTATCAATTCTGGAGTGCAATTAACGTTGCTAATGATCATGTGATGATGATGAACACAGTTTCTGGAAGAGCCACCCGGACAAGATAATCTCGTGCATCGGGTCGCTGGGGAGCATCGTGGGGTCGTTCGGGGACGTGTGCAGCGGCTTCTTCGGGAGCAAGCTGCAGACGCTGCAGGACGCGCTGTGCAACACACGCAAGGACTGCTACGGCGACCTGCTCCGGGAGGGCGCCGCCGCGTACATCAACTCCATGGCCGCCAAGAAGGCCAAGTTCGCCTACAGCACGCAGCAGGTGAAGTCGTGCATCCTCCTCGGCCTCACCTCCAAGGCCGCCGCCATCGAGCAGGCCGCCATGTTCAAGAAGGCCAACCTCGCCTGCCACTACTAGGCACTAGCTAGCTAGTAGCCGGCCGGCGATCTCCATGGATTTCCCGGCCATCTCTCTAAGCTAGTGGTAGCTAGTCTCGTCATGGTGTCGATGAATAAGTCCATGCATGGATGCGTCGTGGCAACCATGCATATATTCAAGAATTGTGTGTGTGAGAGAGTCTTCTGATCTGACCTCAGTTGTGCCTTGTGTGTTTGCAATTAAATTGATGAGGTGCACGGCGCCACGACGACGTCTCGTCGTCGGTGCTAATTGCATGCTTTGTTGGCTTTTCTTAATTTCTCGTCGTTGTTGGCGATGTACTTAAGAATAAGATGAGTTTGATTTGGTTAGTGATCAACGGGTCTCTGCTTTTACCTAAGCTAGCTTGCAATTGTTGTTTCTTCCCTGGTTGCTTGGTTTCTTTGTGATGAGATGGATGTAATTCTAGAACATGACAGGTGTACATCTTATTTCAATTTGATATTTTACTCTTTTGTAAATTTACAGTTGATTTTTGCATTCAAAGAAAAATAATAAAAGAGTTTCAAAGATCTGGTACACATATACAAGTTTATATGTTGAATTGATCTACTTGCACTACTACAAAACAACACATCAGGGCCACCCTTATCGGTGCCGGTTCGACTAACCCGGCATTGATAAGGGTTCCCCGCCCCTTAGAACCCTTGAGCGCCCCCCAAAAGCAAAAACTGGCACTGATGACACTACATCAATACCGGTTCAGCGAAAAAACCTGGCATTGATTGTATCAGTATCATCAGTGTCGGGTTTTTAGAAAAATAGGTACTGATATTTGTAGAGCCGAGCCGAGCAATGGACCGATCAATTTTTTAAGGCCGACTCAGATAAGCCCGAGTCAGTCTGCTTTTCTCCATCTCTCTCGATCCTTCTCTCACTCACCCTCTTAGTCCCTCCTCTCAGCCTCTCCCTTTCCACCTCGCGACCGTGCGCTTTCCCTCACCCCCACTTTTTCTGTCCAGATCGAGAAGCTTGATGGGGAGGTCTTCCAAATCGAGCGGTTTGTCAGGACACCAGTGAGGAAGTAGAAGACGCCTTGGGGAGGAGGAGAAGGGGACGCCGTGCGAAACAAGGGGGAGGCGAAGAAGGAATGCCTGCACCGAGGGTGTCACGCCCCAAACTAGCCCCGAACGGCGGCCAGTGTAAGGCGATCCAAATTAACCTGCATACCTGTACCAGTCCCAGGAAACAATGCTGGTACAACAGGAAGATTGAATATCACAACAGCAGAGGTCTTTTTATTAAGAGTAGGGTTACAACCAAGGTTGGAACTACGGACAGACCTGAGTTCGCAACTGCATTACAAAAAGGCGGAAGCAGAGGACTAGCCCAAAGCCACAAGCATGACTTGGGAGTTAAGCTGAAACCATACTACAGCTCGTAGTTCGCCTGCTCCTGGAAGAATTCCTCTTTAGCAGGGTCCACTTCTTCGTCTTCAAGAATTGGGGGGGAGGTTATTTATATAGAGCAAGGGTGAGTACTAGAGTACTCAGCAAGTCAAGGGAATTAAGTGTTTGATGCAAGCTTCAAAGGAGAGTCAGTTACTTTTCACATTCAAAGGACGGCGCGAGGCAGCGGCGGCAACGGCGGCGCGGGGAGGGAGCGAAGGAGAGGGGCGGCGCCCACGGCAGTGCCCGGAGGGGGGTCGTCGGCGCTACCTAGCGTCCTAGGCTAGGGAAAAAGGAAAGGGAGACGGAGGGGGAGGGGATTACCGCGGAAGGGGGAGCTCGCCTGGGACGAAGGGGGCGATGGTGCACGGGCGGCACGGCTCCGGGCCGAGTGAGAGGGGAAGGGGGCGCCCGGAGTCTCCTTCGGGCGTCCTCGGCTGCGGCGGCGGACGGTGAGGTTGGCGGCACGGCACGGCACGGCGGCGCGAGCGGCGGACAGGAAGGTGTTTGACGGCAGGAGGAGAGAATGGCGGCCGAGAGAAGGAGGCGCGGGTTTAAGAAGGGCGGCAAGGCGGCTCGGGGCGAGGTCGTTTCGGGGAGAGGCGGTTCGGGGGTAAAGTGGAGAGGGGACCGGCGCGCGCTAGCGACCGAATGGCGGCTACCGGATGACGTCGGCGGCAATCGGGTAAAAGAAAAAGTGAGGGGGAGAAAGGGGTGTGGTCCCCTTGCCAAAACGGGCAAGGGCACGCGGGGAGAGGGCGAGAGAGAGGGAGCTGCGGCTCTCCCTCTTTGGATGCACCGCGCGCAAAAGCGGCGGGGACGGGGAAATGGCATCAGCGGTGACGGCGGGCGGCTTGGCGCGGCGCGGAGACAAGGCGGGGCTGGGACGGCCCGGGATAACGGCGGCGTCGTCCGGCCGGTCGGCCACGACGCGCGGGGGCGCGGGGACCAACGGGCGGAGGCGGTATTGGGGGGCGCCGTGTCACGCCCCAAACTAGCCCCGAACGGAGGCCAGCGTAAGGCCATCCAAATTAACCTGTATACCTGTACCAGTCCCAGGAAATAGTGCTGGTACAACAACAGCGGTCTCTTTATTAAGAGTAGAATTACAACCAAGGTTGGAACTGCGGACAGACCCCGACTTCACAACTGCATTAAAAAAAGGTGGAAGCGAAAAGGCGGAGACTAGCCCTAAGCCACAAGCAAAGCCTTGGGGAAAGGCTGAAACCCTACTACAGCTCGTAGTCTACTTGCTCCTGGAAGAACTCTTCTTCAGCAGGGTCCACCTCCTCGTCTTCGAGAACTTGGGGGGTTATTTATATAGAGCAAGGGTGAGTACGGGAGTACTCAGCAAGTCAAGAGAATTAAGTGTTTGATGCGAGCTTCAAAGGAGAGCCAGTTATTTTTCACATTCGATTTTAGTTTAAACTTTCAGAAACAACTAAGTGAGTGCTTCTCAACGACATGGACGAGAAAGTGCGTCTCATCCGGCCGGAGCAGTCGAATTATATAGATTGATTCTTGTCGGCACGAGAGGCTCCCTGCCAATCGTTCACCGACACTGGCTGCACCAACAGCCACAAGTCAAGCACGTCGGCACGAGAGGCTCCCTGCCAATCGTTCACTGACACCGGCTGTACCAACAGCCACAAGTCAAGCAAGTCGGCACGAGAGGCTCCCTGCCAATCGTTCACTGACACCAGCTGTACCAACAGTCACAACTCAAGCACTGAAAGGATTTCTCACACCAACAGCAGTTCACAAGTAGTCAACAAAACTACGCTAAGGAATTACCTCACATCCGCCCATGACCGTGGGCACGGCTGTTCGAACAGTTGTTAACCTCTGCAGAGAGGGTACACTTTACCCACATGACGTTACTAACCCCGGGTCACCCAGCCCGTGCCTCACAGCCACGTCTGGCGACCTTGAGGCTTTCACGACAAGGCATTTCGAAAGCCGACTCAGGGTCATCTTATGCCAACGGGAGGGGTCCCACGGACCAACACCAGGTTAGGTCCCAGACCATATTGTGTCAGGAAGCCCAGGGGTCCTCCCCGACACCACCCGGCGAATCCACTTGTCCTTTGGCATCAAGATTTCCCTGGCCTAGCTAGTTACTCAGCCAGGGGTGTCCCATATCACCCATGTGGTCGTATTTGACATATGCTCGGATGTAATTCCCAAGGAATCGGTCCTTAAGGCGAGAACGGGAAGACCGTACCTCCAATTCATCTCCCACACCGCGAGTTTTAGAAACTCGATTTATTTTTAAGGCACCGACCCAAGTGTCGGGTTTTCCAAGCATTTTGTAAACTCAAGTTTTACCCAGTTGATCATTTTAAATTTGACGGGGAAACCTCGATATTCTTACGCGGGGTGCGAATATCGAGACCTCACCGGAAGGGTGACAAGGGGGGTGTTAGGGTATTCAATAATCAAGGAGGTGAAATGCAGCAAGTGGGTAGGGCCTGTCAGTTGTATTGCAAATCGAGGCCAAGTGTTAAGTGTAACCTAAAGAATACATAGTTTGCGGAATCAAAATACTTAGTTTTAAATTATAGGTTCAATTGATCAGAGGTGACTTGCCTTGCTCAAGATCTAAGCTTCTTTCTTAAAATCCGTGCACTGTGAGTCTTCTGGCTCTGAAGCTACACGCGAAACAAGGCGACTCAACACAATGGTTAAAAAGGAAGCCCTATTAAAGACCACTAAGCGTGTCTTTAGATAGATCTCGATTTTTGAGGAATTTTGGAAGTTGAACGGAGTCAAACGGATGAACGATTAAGAAGATACGAATTTCCTAAGATTAATTGATTTTCTATCTAAAGGAAAAGGAATTATTAATTCCCTTGAAAAGAAAATGAAGGAGGGACTTGAATTGGACTTTTGTTTCGAATGGATTCGGCCCAAGGCCGAATCGGGCGCGGCCGGGCTACACGGGCCGACGTGCGGGAGAGAAGGCCCAAGGCCGAGCGGCACGCGGGGGAGATTGATGGGCCGGAGGCCGGGTGGCGCGGCCCAACGAGCGAGCACGGACGTGGCCGAGCGAGCGGGCCGGCGCGCAAAGGGAACGGCCCAAGGCCGGGAAAGCGCGTGAGGCGGAGAGGGAGGCCGACTGGGCCGAAGGCCGAGTGGCGCGCGGCCTGGTCCGGCTTCCCGAGTGACTCGGGGCCGATTGGGCCGGAGAGAGAAGGGGGGGCCGAGTGGGCCGAAGCGGGGCGCAGCCCACGCGAGTGGCCGAACTGGTGGACCGAGGTCCACCGCGCGGCGCTAGGGCGGGACCCGCCCGTCAGTGGCTTGGTCCACGCGGACTGGGCGCACGGAGCGAGAGAGGGCAGTCGACGCTCGCGTGGCGCCGACGTGGCTGCCACGGAGGCCGGCGGAAAGGGGAAGAAGGGGGCGACGCTGGATCGACGGCGGGCGACGGCGGAGGGGTTCGGGACGGCGTGGCGCGAGCCCGGAGAAGGGGAAGACACCGGTGCGGAGAGGGGAGCGAGGGGAAGCGAGCCAACGGCTCAGATCGGAGCGAGAAGGCGCGACGGCGGCCGGTGACGGCGCGAGGCGACGGCGGCAACGGCGACGCGGGGAGAGAGCAGAGGAGAGGGGCGGTGCCCGGAGGGGTTGAGGGGACGCTCGATGGCTGAGGGTGGCGGCGCACGAAGGCGGCGGAGCTAGGCTAATGGCCTAGAGTGGGGGAAGGACAACGGAGAGGGAGAGAGGGGGAGAGAGTTACCGCGGAGAGGAGTAGCCGGCGAGGGGAGGAAACCGGCGGCACGGAGCAGACACGGCTCAACTTCGGGCCGAGGGAGAGGGGAGAAGAGGACGGCCGGAGTCCCCTTCGCGTGGTCCTCGACTGACGGAGGACAGCAACGGCACGGCGGCGGAGGAAGGCAGCAGATGGCGGTTTGAGGGGGAGCTCGGTGGTGGAAGGAATGGCGACCGAGAGAGGGAGGGAGACGATTAAAAGGGAAAGGGCAAGGCGGTTCGGCGAGGTCGGTTCGGGGGCGAGGCGGTGGAGCCGCGCGTAGAGGGAACTGGCGCGCGCTAGCGGCCGAACGGCGGCTGCCGGATAACATCGGCGGCGGTCGAGGAAAAAGCAAAAGAAAGGGCGAGAAAAGGGGTGCGGCCCCCTTGCCAAAATGGGCAAGGGCAAGCAAAGAGAGAGAGAGCGTGCGCTCTCTCTTGGCGGCACGCGCGCGCAGGGGCGGCGGGGTCGGGAGTGACGCCGGCGGCTCGACGCGGTGCGGAGGCAAACGGCGCAGAGGGCAGCTCGGGGTGACGGCAGCGTCGTCCGGCCGGTCGGCCACGATGCGCGGGCACGGGACCAGGGGCGGACGGGGACGGAGCGCCGGCGGCAACAGGAACGGTGCCGGCGGGAGGCTGCGAGAGAGAGAAGCAGCGAGAAAGCGAGAACGAGAGAGGGGACGGGAAAGATCGAGAGAGAGAGAGAGCGGGGCGCTCTCTCGCGTGGCGCGTGCGGTGCACGTGCGTGCACTCCTAGTGCGCGGCCGCGCGGACTGTGCCGGGCGGCGCGGCCCAGCGGGGAGGGGAGGGAAAGAGGCCGTAGGGGAGAGGGGCGAAGGAAACCAGGCCGAGCGGGCGGCCCAGGAGAGAGAGGGGAAAGGGGGAAGTGGGCCGAAGGAGGGGAGAGAGGGGGCAGGCCGAGTGAGAAGCCGGCCCGAGAACAGAGGGAGGAGAAATGGACTTCGGCTGAGAGGGAGAGAAGGATTTAGGGTTCGGATTCGAAATCCGATTTCGCGATTTCTCCGGGATTGAGCTGAGAAGGGGAGACACAAGATCCAGGCACACAACAAGACTCAACTGAAGAGCAAAATTTTCGCAATTAGAGTTTTTGGGAATTAGGTTTTCCCGCTAACGCCACGACGAAATGGGCGTTACACGCCGACGGGAAGCCGTCGGGAGGGAGAGAGAGATAGCGAGCGAGAGAAAGAGAGGGAGAGAGAGCGCTCGCTCTCGCGTTGCTCGGGTGCGCGCGGCGCACGTGCGGTGCACGTGTCCGGCGCGCTCGGGCCGTGCGGACTGGGCCGGGCGACGTGGCCCAGTGGGAAGGAAGGGAGGCCGAGGGAGAGAGGGGCGAGGGAAACTGGGCCGAGCAGGAATCGGCCCGAGAGGCAAGGGAGGGAAAGCAGACTTTGGCAGAGAGTGAAATTTGGAGGGATTAGGGTTTGGATTCGAAATCCGATTTCGTGATTTTCTCCGGGATTGAGTTGAGAGGGGAAACACGAGATCCAGGCACACAACAAGACTCAACCGAGGAGCAAAATTTTCACAAATAGAGTTTTTAGGAATTAGGTTTTCCTGCTAATGCCACGACAAAACGGGCGTTACAGAGGGCATCCTGCTCTGGATCTGGAGTTGGCTTTGCTGCTGCTAGGAGACAATGGTAGCGGCGGCGATATGATGGAGATGACGGTGGCACAGCTCGAGGGAGACGACAGCATCCAATGAAGGAGATCGATGGCAGCGTCAGTGGCTCTACTACCACAGCGGCACCACTAGGATGGTGGCGGTAAGTCAGATCTGGTGCTGGTATTCTTGATCTGTATAGTAGTGTTGTTGATAATGGGGATTCTTGGTCTGTTGAATGTTGATTGTATAATACAAGTGTTCTTGGTAATTGGGACTGATTATTTCTGGATTAGTAACTGAATCCATTGTTAGTCCTATGTTCATCCCAATCTATGTGTAATATTTATCGAATTTGTTGAATTCAATGTTGGTTCACAATGGATTAGATTCTTGATTTATGTGTAATGTTCATGATCTGTTCTTCAATGGGGATTGAGTGTTCTTGTTAAATAGGGATGGATTAGGGGATATGGATTCGGAATTTTGATCACAATGGTCGAGCCGATGAGCCGATTCATCAAGCCACCCCCACTTTTTTAGGCTCGTACAGGCGCATCAATGCCGGTTCCTAAGTCTGGCATTGTTGCCATCCCTTCATCAGTGTCGAAAATGTAATGTCGGTTAGAAAACTGGCACCGATGAGTCTTACCAACCGGCACTGATGGGTTTTTTTAGTAGTGTTGATGGCAAAAAAAAATTGCTGTAGACGTGAACATTAACTAGGTACTCCAATTACTACTGTAATTTACAGTTGTCAACGGCGAGCTGTGTGGTCTTGCGACCGTCTATGAGCTAGGCACATTACTACTTTTTACAAGCCTAAGAATATGAGAGCAGAGCCTATAAGCACGGCAAATACAGAGTAAAAATAAGGGATTGTCTAGGTATACACTGCTGAAAATTTTTATGGTTGCAGCTGAATTCCTCACCAAATGATGCAACACGTGTCGCCAATGCGCTGACTCGTCTACCGCACGTCACGAGCGCTCCGAACGACTATAACCCAGTTTGTTGGGCTGGATCAGGGCTTATCCATTTTGTTGACACAAAAAGCCCAGCAATACACAAGGCCTACATAGAAGAAAAGAATAAGTTCACTGTTGATCCCTCATCTTGACGTCGAGTTTGAATTACATCGTCGAACCATAGCACCAAGTTTAGTGGCGAGCAAGGGGGAGGACATCACGATGCGGAGCGTGGCCAAGGCGGCGAGCACGAACGCAGAGACGGATAGGGGCAGCTTCACGCTTGTCGACCATTGGGCGGTGGTCGCGATGGCTTCAGCCTCCGAGGGGTACGGGATCCACCATAGTAACAGGAGCTAGGGAAGCGGAAGCGGCACCAGCGATGCAATTGGCGGAGAAGGATATGCTTAGCGACAACATGGAGACGAAGATGGTAGTGACGGAAGTGCGCGAGGGGGCATTGTTGTCTGCTTCAGCACCAGCGTCGTCGGCACGCTCCACAAGTGCGCGTGGCGCGGACAAGGCATGGATGGGTGTAGGCGGCGACACACACCAATGAAGTACACCTAGTCCAACAAGGAAAGAGGCAGCAGCCACGGTTGACTGGAAAGGTGGCGGACCGGAGAAGAGCTGTGACGACCGTGCGATGAGTTCATGAGGGGCAGCCTTGCCGCCAACAGCGGCGTGGACGGCAGGAGCGGTGAGGAGGTGGAGGAGATGAGGCAGGAGGCCGAGATTGCACATGAGGAGCTAGAGAAGGAGAGGGAGATGCTGCAGCTTGTCGACAAGCTCCGCGAGGACAGGGTCTAGATGAAGTTGCTTGCGGCATAGCACCGGTTTGAGCTCGTGGCCTTCTAGTTCGCCACCTACCGCCCTTCCAGTCTGTCGCGGCTGCCGCCCCTCTCCCAATCGGTCATCGCCCTTCCAGTGCGCCATAGCCATCGCCCTTCTCCTTGTCAGCCTCCACCCACCGCCTGTCGCCTGGGCTGAATAGAGGTGAGGAAGAGATGGGAGAGTGGAAGAGAGGGGAGAGGGGAGAGGGAGAGAAAGGAGAAAGATGAGTTGGTTGCTGACATGTGAGGCCTACATGGGTCCTACGCTAACTCGGTCGGTTGACCGCAGTCAACTTACCATGTCAACCAAAATCGGGTACTATACTATCCTGGGACGTCGGGTACACTAATTTTACAGGTTGAGAGATGCGTTATATCTAGTATTGCGATTCAAGGACGCAATTGAAACCCGACGTAAAGATGAGGAACCCAAAGTGAACTTAGTGCTAGAATAAATTGTTTAGATTCTGGGTTGCAGGCCATTCTATGTTTGGTTCATAAAAGGAGCCCAACAACACAGTATGCCTTAATAAAAAAGACCTGACCCAAATAGATTTGCTTGATTTGTGCAATTGTGATGTATCTATTTCATCGAATAATAAAAAAAAGTGTGTGTTTTGTGTTTCATTAGGCATCTACCCTTCAATCTGCTATAATCCCTTATGAACCATATTCTGACTTGTAGACTCAGCACGGACTGTAAGTTATGCCCTAGCTGTCTATAATCTATTTAGCCGGTGTACATATATTGCAGATAGAATTAACATCTTTAATTTGTACTTCCCCCTTTTTCTTAATTATAAGTCACTTTGAATTTGTTATAGGTGAAAACTCTTTGTGTTTGGTCAAGTTTATAGGAAAAATATAGTAATATTTTTAACACAAAATAAGTATATTTAAAAATAGGTAAATTTTGCCGTAGGACATTGCGACTTTGTTGTTTTAGCTCTGGGACACGACAAAAGTTGATCTTTGGGGGAAGACACTTTCTCAAAATATGGTTATTTGCTGATAAAAACTGTACACATTAAAATATTAATTTTTGGTTGAATAGAAGAGATAAACATCATGAAAGGTCAAAAATGCCCTTGGACCCATTTGCCATATTCTTCCTCTTATTTCCCCTTTCTCTTGAAAGCCACAAGCTCAAGCCACCGGACCTAATGACGATGAGCTCGTGACCACCAGATCCCATGTTCTAGTGGCTGACGAGAGGACGGTTGATGACATGAGCATGACCGGCAACGATGGCGAGAAAGGAGCGACAACAACATGTAGCAGAGGAGCTCCTCTCGCAAGATCCATCGTCAGCGGGCTCTGGGTCACCATATCCGGCGGTGGGGAGGCTGCCAGATCCTCGTCCAGGTCATCAGCCACTACGGCGTCGCCATCCCCAGTGCCCCTCGCGAGCACACCCTCGCCTTCCACATTCTCGGCCTCACCCTCTACATCGTCCTGCTCCTTTTGTCTCAGCCGGTCCGTGCCATGGAGATTTTCCTCACCACTCCCGCATCCACGCGCTCCTCCTGCTGCCCCCGCCATCACGCTCGCGCCCTCCTCATCATCTTCAATCGTGTTGCCTCCTATCTCCTCGCCAGCTTCCCCTCTCCCACCCCTCACTAGTACAGATCCTCTTATCTCTGACGGGCCCTCACATGCCTGGACTATTGGGCCGTCAGAGCCAAGTTGTCACGCCCAGAAATTCACTACCAGAATTTCCAAAGCAAATTGTGTATTAAAATCCCTGTCCAGGACTAGCCAGGGTACACAAATGACAAAGTTGGCATACAGATCCACGTCTTACAAAACAATAAAAATCTCTTACAAAACTGCAGCGGAAAAAGGAAACAATCTATTCTAATAAACTAAACACTCGCAACGTAGCGACTCCAATCCACAGGCATTCCTCGACGGTAGCAACAAGCCTACTCTTCTGAAAAGTCTTCCTCTGAAACATACTCTAACTCTGGTGTGGGAAAAATAAAGCAAGACTGAGTACTACCCACTGTACTCAACAAGTTATACCGGAAAGGAAAATAATGATGGAAGTAATAACAAAGGAGAGCTGCAAAGGTTATTTTGCATAAAATACGCATTTAAAAACAATAGTTGAAAGCAGTAAAACAGTTGAATTAATTAATCATAATTAAACCATCACTGTTCAACGCTACACCACGTTGCGACAGGCCCAAACAATCCACCTGAACTAAACCAGTTCCATTAAGTCAAATTATTAGAAAATTCAACTAATCACGGTGAATCTGGTTGATCACCCATAACCACGGGCACGGCTATTCGAATAGTTCTACTCTGATCAGAGGTGTACATCTGTACCCACAAGACACAGCCCCACGACACGTTTCCGCGAGCCGGTATACCACCACGGTACCCCGGAAAGGGACTGTGACAGGACCCTTCGCATAACCCCCTTTAACCAATCGTACCACCTCGGGTTTCGTCCCCACCCCTCATAAAGGCAGTGGGCAGCCCCCCCTCGTGCCTCGGTGAATCCGGCAGCCGCATAGACCGTCGCAGGGCCCATCCAAACTCCATCACGCTCACCCTAGCCAGTGTACGTCAGCTAAAGGAAAGCTACACTACAAGCCCAGCCGTTGCCCACGCTGGCTTGTGGTATGCACGGTATTTCTTCCAGGGTTTCCCGCGAACCGGTCCTTAATTGTCATGAGCACGATCATCAAAACCATGTGCTCACAACCCACCATTAATCAAGATTTTAGTTGAAACATTTATTAAATCACCCACGATTAACCATCGCGAGCCAACATGAAATAACCATCATTAAGTATTAATGAAGCTTTAAATATCCCAATTGTGAGCTAATATTTCCAAGCAAGGCTAAGCAAGTTCTATTGTAGCAACTACTCAAATTATTTCCCAAGCTATCAAAGGAATAAGGTAATTGCAATATAAGGCTGAGTACAATAGGTAAATTAACCCATAGATGACATTATAAAACAATGCAGTATTTAGAGAAAAATAAGACTGTTTCGCAATTTAGGTACAACATGATCAAATGAATAAGTATGACTTGCCTTGCTCTTGCGCTGGGTCGACCTCGGCAATGACTTCGAAATAAACCAGAGAGTCGGAATTACCGAAATCTATACGACAAACAAAGCAAACAACAATACATGCTATAAGTCTACTGAAACAAAGAACAAAACTATTTTTAATGGATTCTAGACATTTTTATGAATTTTCTGAGACTTGAACGGACTAAAACGGAGTCCGGATGAATTAGTTATGAATTTTTGAAGTTATCTGTGTTTTTACTAAAACAGAAAAATCCTTAATTAATTATTGCGCAATAAACCCTTAGGGCTGACGTCACTGCTGACGTCAGCGGCTAGGGCTGACGTCAGCCGCGGCGGCGGCGGCTGCGCACCACGTGGCGCACACGTGGCGCCGACGCGGCGGCCACGTGGCGGCCACGCGGGACGGGAACGGGCGGCCGGGATCGGCCCGAGTGGCCGATCCGACGGCTACGCGCGCGGCGGCGGCTAGGGTTAGGGTTTGGGCCGAGCGGCGTGCGCGGGCGGCGGCGGAGCGGCGGCTCGCGGGCGGCGGCGCACGGGAGGCGGCGGAGCGCGGCTCGCGGCGGCGGCGGAGCGGCGCGACGGCCACGCGGGGCGGCAGCCGAGCGGCGGAGCGGGCGCGCGCACGGCAGCGGCGGAGAGGGGAAAAGGGGCGGCGGCGGCGGTGCTTACCGGCGGCGGAAAACGGCGGCGGCGCGGCTTCGGCGACGGCGGCGCTCACGGGCTAGGGTTAGGGTTAGGCGGCGGCGGCACGGGGAAAACGAGGAGGGGAGCGCCTCGGGGGGGGAAATAAATAGGGACGGCGCTAGGCTCAGTCGGGAATCCCGCCGGGAAACGCGGGCGGCGCGGGCGGCGGGCGGCCGGCCGAGTCGGAGACGGACTCGGCCGGCGGGCGGCCCACCCGTCAGCGGGCGAGCGGCGCGGGGAGGCGGCGCGGACTTCCGGGCGGCCTTGGGCCGGCCCGGGAGGGGAAGCAGCGGGGCGCGCGGCGGCTTGGGCCGGCTGGGCCGAAGGAGAGGGGAGGGAGAGCGGCGGCCGAGCGGGCGGCTTGGGCCGGCCGGGAGGAAGGAGAAGGAGGCGCGCGCGACGGCGGCCCGGGAAGGAGGGAAAAATGGGCCGACGGCCCAAGAAGGAAAAGAAAAAGGAAAAAGAAAAGGAAAAAGGATTCCAGGGTTTAATTTATTGCGCTTGAGGGTTTTTAATTGGTTAAAATTATTTTTAGGGCTCTGAAAATTCCACTAAAAATCCTGTTAATGTATTTTGACATGGGGAACTCAAGAAAAATTCCACCTTGCCATTTTCACTTCTTTAATGCATTATTTAATTGGGTTTTTCTCCAGATTTAATTAAACAATTTCTCAGATAAATTATTAAATTTAATTTTTACGATTTGGGAGAACTTCAGGGTGTGACAAACCTACCCCCCTTAAACGGAATCTCGACCCCGAGATTCGGAGGTGCTGGCGAAGAGGTGCGGATGGGCAGCCTTCAATTCATCCTCTCTTTCCCATGTAGCTTCTTCCTCGGAATGATGGCTCCACTGAACTTTGCAGAACCTGGTAACCTTGTTTCTGGTCCTCTTCTCGCTGGTTTCGAGAATACGAATCGGCTTCTCCACATAAGTCAAGTCCTCTTGAATCTCAATTTGATCGGGACTGGCCTGTTCTTCCAGTACTCTCAAGCATTTCTTCAATTGCGAGACGTGAAACACATCGTGGATACCGGCCATGTTGGGTGGAAGCTCAAGCTGGTAAGCAACTTCTCCTCGACGCTCGCGGATCTTGTATGGTCCCACAAAGCGTGGTGCCAATTTGCCTTTAGTTTGAAAGCGGTGTACTCCTCGAAGCAGTGTGACACGAAGGTACACGTAGTCCCCTGTTTCGAAAGTTAACTCCCTCCGACGATTGTCGGCATAGCTTTTCTGCCGAGACTGCGCAATTCTCAACCTTTCTCTGACTGTTCTGACTTTTTCTTCCGCATCGCTGAAGACTTCAGTCCCAAATAGTTGTCGTTCTCCAGTCTGATCCCAAAAGAGCGGGGTACGGCACTTTCTGCCATACAACGCCTCAAATGGTGCCATCTGCAAGCTGGCTTGATAACTGTTGTTGTAGGAGAACTTGGCATAAGGCAAACTCTTGTCCCATGCTCCTCCAAAATCAAGCGCACAAGCTCTGAGCATATCCTCAAGTATCTGGTTCACTCGCTCAGTCTGGCCATCAGTTTGCGGATGGTAAGCCGTGCTAAAATTCAAACGGGTTCCCAATTCTTCTTGTAATTTCTGCCAGAACTTTGAGGTGAACTGGCTTCCTCGATCCGATACGATCTTCTTAGGCACTCCGTGTAAACACATGATTCTTGCGAGGTAGAGTTCTGCTAGTTTCTTCCCGGAGTAAGTAGTGTGAACAGGAATGAAATGAGCCACTTTCGTGAGTCGATCCACGATGACCCAAATAGAATCATCTCCAGACGACGTTCTTGGCAAACCGGTGATGAAATCCATTCCAATTTCTTCCCACTTCCATTCCGGAATTTGGAGAGGCTGTAACAGTCCTGCAGGCCTTTGATGTTCTGCCTTGACTCGCTGGCACACGTCACAGAGTGCGACGAATTCAGCTATTTCTCTTCTCATACTAACCCACCAAAACTTCTCTTTGAGGTCTTGGTACATCTTGGTACTGCCAGGATGAATTGAATACTGAGTTTGATGGGCTTCCGTGAGTATTAACTCCTTTAACTCTTTGTCTTCTGGGATGCACAGTCTTTCTCCCATCCATATCGTGCCATGCTCATCTTCGGAGAAATCTCGGGCCTTTCCGACCCTCATGTTTTTCTTGAGCTCTGCTAACTCTGGATCTTTAGCTTGAGCTGCTCAGACTTGCTCCACGAGCGTTGGTCGTGCTTCTAGAGCGGACGCGAACCCATGTTCAACAATACCGAGGTTCAGCTATTCGAAGTCTCGCTGCAACTGGCTGCTCATCTCTTCCATACTGGTGGAATTACAGTAGCTCTTCCGGCTTAAAGCATCTGCCACTACATTAGCTTTACCGGGATGGTAGTGGATTCCCAAATCATAGTCTTTAATCAATTCCAGCCATCTTCGCTGACGGAGGTTTAAGTCCGGTTGGGTGAAGATATACTTTAAACTCTTGTGATCTGTATACACCTCGCATCGGTTCCCAATAAGGTAATGCCTCCAGATCTTTAGGGCATGTACCACTGCTGCTAATTCCAGATCATGAGTGGGGTAATTATTTTCATGTGGACGCAACTGTCGTGAAGCATACGCGACCACCTTGCCTTCCTGCATCAGCACGCATCCTAACCCTTGGTGAGACGCGTCGCAATAAACCTGGAAATCTTTCGTCTGGTCTGGCAGAATTAAGACTGGTGCCGTTACCAACTTCTTCTTAAGTTCCTCAAAACTTTTGTTGCACTCCACGGATCACTTGAATTTCTCATCCTTTTTCAGCAACTATGTCATTGGCTTGGCAATTTTGGAGAAGTTCTCAATGAACCGACGGTAGTATCCCGCGAGTCCCAGAAAACTCCTAATCTGCAAAACCGTGCGCGGAGGCTTCCACTTGGTAACCGACTCCACATTTGATGGGTCCACTACCACTCCTTGAGCGGTGATGATGTGGCCTAGGAACTGTACTTCCTTGAGCCAAAAGTCACACTTGCTAAACTTGGCATACAACTGGTGTTCCTTTAATTTCTCAAGTACCAGGCGAAGATGTTGCTCGTGTTCCTCCTTAGACTTAGAGTAGATGAGTATGTCATCGATAAAGACCACGACAAACTTGTCCAAAAATTCCATAAACCCCCTGTTCATCAGGTTCATGAAGAACGCTGGTGCGTTAGTGAGTCCAAAGGACATAACTGTGCACTCGAACAATCCATACCGAGTGATAAAGGCAGTCGTTGGAATGTCCTCTTCTCGGATCCTCAACTGATGGTAGCCTGATCGCAGGTCTATCTTGGAGAACACTGTTGCTCCTTTCAGTTGATCGAACAAATTGTCAATCCTGGGCAACGGGTATTTGTTCTTGATAGTGACATCATTAAGTGCGCGGTAATCGACGCACATCCGCTTGGTCTTGTCCTTCTTCTCCACAAAGATCACCGGAGCACCCCAAGGTGACGTGCTCGGGCGAATGTATCCCTTCTGTAGCTGCTCGTCAACTTGCTTCTTGACTTCTGCCAACTCGTTGGCTCCCATCCTGTAAGGTCTCTTGTGTATCGGGGCGGTTCCCGGTACTAGGTCGATTCGGAACTCAATTTCTCTTTTAGGTGGCATTGTGGTTATGTCATCCGGAAAGACTTCAGGGTACTCTCTAGCAATAGGAATATCCTCCAACTTCTTAATATCTTTCCCTTCTTCTGCGACCTGTTTCGTCCCAACGACTTGGTTCAAGCACACTCTCTGCTTCTAGGGTGTCGGCGACTAGAATTTCACGACTTCTCCTTTCTCATTAACCAGAGTGATAGTGTGACTAGCGCAATCGATATCTCCCTTGTGCCTTGTTAACCAATCCATCCCAAGAATGACATCTAGGTCCTTGGATTCAAGAAGGATAAGATTGGCTAGAAATTTAGAACCCTGGATTTCTATTTCCACAGAGGGGCAACAGTGGGCTGTGGTCATATCATTCCCAGGAGTGTGAACCCATATAGGCGTTCTAAGTTTCACTACTGACAACCCATATGTCCCAGCAAAACGCTTTAATAAAAAGGAATGTGTAGCACCAGAATCAAAAAGAGTGATGGCTGGAACTGAATTGACAGGAAACGTACCCAGTACCACTTCTGGTGTAGCCTGTGCCTCCTCTGCTGACGCATGGTTGACACGGGCATGAACAAACTTGGGTCCTGCACGCCTTGGCTTCGGGCACTTGTCGGCGAAGTGTCCGGGCTCATTGCAGTTGAAGCAGACAAATGATTTTCCGCCGGACTCCTTCCTGGGTTGAGTCGATGGAGCTGGCTGAGCTGCGGCCGTTGGCGGACGCGGAACCGGTTGCGGTTGGGCTGTCCCCCGTTGTTGTTGCGGTTGCCAGAATTGTTGTTGTTGAAATTACCAGGCTGGTAAGGTCGATGTTGACGAACAATCATTGTAGAAGGTCCACCCTACTGTCCGGCGGTGAACCAGGGCTTCTGTTGACTTCCCTGCTGCGCCCTGAATTGGATTGCCTTCCTCTTTCGATCCATCCTGTTGCGTTGATCCTCTTGATGAATCGCCTTATCAACTAACTTCTCGAAATCAGCATAATCCCCTGAGATTAGTTGGTTGGTGAATTCATCATCCAGGCCGGAAAGAAACTTTTCCTGCCTTTCCGCATCAGTGCGCACATCCTCCAGAGCGTAACGTGCGAGACGGTTGAACTCATGGAGGTATTCTGTCACCGTCCTATTACCTTGGTGGAGCGCCCTAAACTCCCTCTTCTTCTGGGCTACTATGCCGTCAGGAATTTGGGCTTTCCTGAAACTGCGGTAGAACTCCGCCCAAGTGACTTCCATTCTGGGCGGACGGGTGACCAAATAATTATCCCACCATGCCGAGGCGGGACCCTGCAACTGGTGGGTGGCAAAGGCGACCTTCTCTTGGTCATTGCATTGAAGAAGGTTGAGTTTCTTTTCAATAACATGATGCCAATCGTTCGCTTCCATGGGATTGGTAGTACTTGAGAAAACCGGCGGTCTGACACGAAGAAACTCTGGCAACTTGGATTGGGGTGGTGGTTGATTCTGTTGGGCCTGCTGCTGCTGCTGTTGAGCTTGTTGTTGCATCTGTTGCAACAACTGCTGTTGCATTTGTTAATGCTGCTGCTGCATTTGTTGCATCATAGCCGCCATCATCTGCGTCTGGCTAGCAAGCACTTGAGCAAGAGGAGTGGGATTATCCGGTGGTGGGGGAGGAGCGTTGGTGTTTGTTCTATTAGCCTGGGATCCCTCCTGTCCGTTGTTGTTACCACTTGTCCTTGTGTTGACCATCTGAAGGAGAAGAACCAGCAGAAAGAAATAGACAAGAAAGAAAACAGATTGCTCAGAACTAAGCTTTAATATATTATTAATTTAACTGTAATTGTTCTGATCTAACTTAAAACACTTCCAAAACAGCACGCAATAATCCTTAATAAGATAGCCATACCATAGGCACATGGTATCGACCATCGACTAACCCCAAGCAACAAACCTAGCACACAGCAACTAACAAGCAATCAAACTAAGAAAACGGAAAACTAAGGGTAACGAGCCTAATGCTCGGAACGGCTTCTGCGGTCGGTGGAGTCGTAACCAGGCTCCTGCTCATCTATAGAGGACAAAGGAACCGGACTCAACACATTCTCAAAACCAATTTAAAAACAATTTTTTTAAAGAATACAGGTTACAAAAGAAAATTTTTGATGCAAGAAACATTTTTTTTTTCAAAAATCCCAAAGACCACAGTTCCCGAATTTTTCCCAAAACAATTTAAAATTTAAGGGAAAATGCACATGAAAAAGTTTTAGAGGGCTCTTAAGGTTTCCAGTTGGCTTGTCCTATGGTCAAGGTCGGCTCTGATACCAAGTTGTCACGCCCAGAAATTCACTACCAGAATTTTCAAAGCAAATTGTGTATTAAAATCCCTGTCCAGGACCAGCCAGGGTACACAAATGACAAAGTTGGCATACAGATCCACGTCTTACAAAACAATAAAAATCTCTTACAAAACTGCAGCAGAAAAAGGAAACAATCTATTCTAATAAACTAAACACTCGCAACGTAGCGACTCCAATCCACAGGCATTCCTCGACGGTAGCAACAAGCCTACTCTTCTGAAAAGTCTTCCTCTGAAACATACTCCAACTCTGGTGTGGGAAAAATAAAGCAAGACTGAGTACTACCCACTGTACTCAACAAGTCATACCGGAAAGGAAAATAATGATGCAAGTAATAACAAAGGAGAGCTACAAAGGCTATTTTGCATAAAATACACATTTAAAAACAATAGTTGAAAGCAGTAAAACAGTTGAATTAATTAATCATAATTAAACCATCACTGTCCAACGCTACACCACGTTGCGACAGGCCCAAACCATCCACCTGAACTAAACCAGTTCCATTAAGTCAAATTATTAGAAAATTCAACTAATCACGGTGAATCTGGTTGATCACCCATAACCGCGGGCACGGCTATTCGAATAGTTCTACTCTGATCAGAGGTGTACATCTGTACCCACAAGACACAGCCCCACGACACGTTTCCGCGTGCCAGTATACCACCACGGTACCCCGGAAAGGGACTGTGACAGAACCCTTCGCATAACCCCCTTTAACCAATCGTACCACCTCGGGTTTCGCCCCCACCCCTCATAAAGGCAGTGGGCAGCCCCCCCTCGTGCCTCGGTGAATCCGGCAGCCGCATAGACCGTCGCAGGGCCCATCCAAACTCCATCACGCTCACCCTAGCCAGTGTACGTCAGCTAAAGGAAAGCTACACTACAAGCCCAGCCGTTGCCCACGCTGGCTTGTGGTATGCACGGTATTTCTTCCAGGGTTTCCCGCAAACCGGTCCTTAATTGTCATGAGCACGACCATCAAAACCATGTGCTCACAACCCACCATTAATCAAGATTTTAGTTGAAACATTTATTAAATCACCCACGATTAACCATCGCGAGCCAACATGAAATAACCATCATTAAGTATTAATGAAGCTTTAAATATCCCAATTGTGAGCTAATGTTTCTAAGCAAGGCTAAGTAAGTTCTATTGTAGCAACTACTCAAATTATTTCCCAAGCTATCAAAGGAATAAGGTAATTGCAATATAAGGCTGAGTACAATAGGTAAATTAACCCATAGATGACATTATAAAACAATGCAGTATTTAGAGAAAAATAAGACTGTTTCGCAATTTAGGTGCAACATGATCAAATGAATAAGTATGACTTGCCTTGCTCTTGCGCTGGGTCGACCTCGGCAATGACTTCGAAATAAACCGGAGAGTTGGAATTACCGGAATCTATACGACAAACAAAGCAAACAACAATACATGCTATAAGTCTACTGAAACCTTACCATTTTCACTTCTTTAATGCATTATTTAATTGGGTTTTTCTCCAGATTTAATTAAACAATTTCTCAGATAAATTATTAAATTTAATTTTTACGATTTGGGAGAACTTCGGGGTGTGACAATTCATAACTAGTACAGATCCTCGCTGCGAATTTAATTAAACAATTCGCCAGCTCCCCCTCTCCCACCCCTCACTAGTACAAATCCTCTTATCTCTGACGGGCCCTCACATGCCTAGACTATTGGGCCGTCAGAACCAAGTCATCTCAATCGGGCCTAAATTTGCGCCGTTGTAGATGTACTCGTGCAGTCATACTCCAGGCCCAAGTACACATAGCCCGTCACCGATGACACTCATCTGTGACGGGCTCAGCTTTAGGCTCGATTGAGATGACCTAGCATATCTCAATCGGGCTCGTCTACGGAGCCCGTCAGAGATGAGGATCATCGGTGACGGGCTCCAAATATGGCCCGATTGAGATGGCTTTAAAGCCCGTCACCGATGACTCGTATCTCAATCGGGCCCTTCTAGAGAGCCCGTCAGAGATATGAGTCATCGGTAACGGGCTACAATTATGGCCCGATTGAGATGTGATTTAAAGCCCGTCACCGATGACTCATATCTGTGTCGAGCTTTTTGTTGATGCCCGTTAGAGATAACTGTGCGCCTGTTAGAGATGTCGGTTCATTGGCCCGATTGAGATATATTTCGCCCACTATAAATAGACCACCCGACTGTTGTCTGAAGTTATCCCACTATTCACTATTTTGGTGGGAGGTTGAAGGGGGCGAATTTTTGTCATTTTTTTTCAAAGAAAAACAGAAAAATCTTAGAAGTAAGTAAAAAGGTAGTAATAATTTTTTTCAATTTTAGTAATATGTTAACTAATATTTTATTAAATTTTGCAGCGATGGATCGAAGTTGGATGAATGCGACAACTCTAAAACGTCATTGCAAGGAGTATAGAGATGGTGTTTTAAGTTTTATGAACGTTGCGGAGGAGGATAGGAGAAGAAGAAATAGCAAATACATGTGTTGTCCATGTAAAGATTGCAAGAATGATATTATGTTTAGCGGAGAGGAGGTACACTCTCACTTGATACAACGGGGATTCATGAAGGGCTACACATGTTGGGTGAAGCATGGAGAGCAAGAATCCGGTAGTGGTGCAGCTGCAGACAGAAGTGGTGCAGACAATCATGAAAATGAAGATGAACATGACATGTTTATACCATCTCCATTGGGCGGTGAAATGGTTGATGTGGATCCTGATATGCTGCAAGAGATGTTACGTGATGTTGAGGAGCAAGCTCACAACGAGAGAAATTCCATGAAGTTTAACAGGTTGGTCAGTGACTCCGAGACACCTCTATACGCCGGATGCAAGGCAAAGCATACCAAATTGTCAGTTACCTTGGACCTAATGAAGCTGAAGGCAAGTAATGGATGGACAGACAAGAGTTTTACGGAACTTTTGGGAATATTGAAGGTCATGCTTCCTGAAGAGAACACATTGCCCGAGATGACATATGAAGCAAAGCAGGTTCTGTGTCCGCTAGGGTTAGAGGTCCGTAGAATTCACGCTTGTCCAAACGACTGCATATTGTACCACAAGCAATATGCAGACCTAGATGCTTGTCCTGTGTGCAAGGCTTTTCGATACAAGCGAAAGAAAAGTGCGGGGGAGGGAAAGAAGTCAAAGCGGGGTGGTCCGGTGAAGGTTGTGTGGTATCTACCTATCATTGATCGCTTCAAGAGAATATTTGCCAACCCCAAGGAAGCAAAGTTAGTGCGTTAGCATGCCGAAGATAGAAGGAACGACGGTTTGCTAAGGCACCCTGCGGATTCGATTCAATGGAGGAATATCGATCGAATGCACAAAGACTTTGCTGCTGATCCCAGAAACATGAGGATATGTCTGTGTACGGATGACATGAATCCTTTCGGAGATATGAGCAGTTCTCACAGCACTTGGCCAGTTCTTATTGCGAACTATAACCTCCCACCATGGTTGTGCTTCAAAAGAAAATATATTATGTTGTGCTTGTTAATCCAAGGTCCAAAACAACCGGGCAATGATATCGATGTGTTCTTGGAGCCTGTTATCGATGATCTTGAGATTCTTTGGAAAGAAGGTGTCGAAACCTGGGATGCATACGGTCAGGATAACTTCAAGCTACGAGTACTATTGTTCTGCACCATTAACGACTATCCTGCACTAGGTAATCTTTCCGGACAAACCGTGAAAGGAAAGAAGGCTTGCTCTGACTGTATGGAACATACACGCAGTAGGTGGCTGAATAAATCAAGAAAGACGGTTTACATGGGTCATAGGAGATGGCTCCCGCTACGCCACGCCTTTAGAAGAAAGAAGAAAATTTTCATGGTCGTTTGGGATGGCAAACAAAGAATTGTTGGGATTGACAACATCGTCGATGAGGAAGAATATAACCAGAATCTTCATGTGAGACCTCAGATCGACCTTGACGATGATCCCGAAGACGAAGTGGCATACGCTCGTTCTGACCATTCGGAAGGCATATCCTTGTAAACAGAGTCTTCGTAGTACTGTAAATTGCAAATAGATATAAGTAATGAAGTATTTTGTACCGGCGCCTAATGATCTGCATATTTTAAATTCATGTGTGTTTTAAAATTTAATAGCAAATTTACACTGTTTAAATAAGGCATAGGTTAATTATAATAATTTTTTAAAATTTAATGGCAATTTTAAACTAATTTAATAAGGCATATTTTAATTTAACAAAAATTTTACACAATCCAAAAATGTAATAGCAATTTTAAATCGGGTACAAGTTAATTATAATAATTTTGTAAAATTTAATGGCAATTTTAAACTAATTTAATAAGGCATATTTTAATTTAACAGAAATTTTACACAATCTAAAAATGTAATAGCAATTTTAAATCGGGTACAAGTTAATTATAACAATTTTATAACTTAAATATCATTATTAAATACAACTGATTAGGATTATTTTAATTCTATAGTGGGATGAGCTTATCTCTATCGGGCATATAAATAATGCCCGTCAAAGATGAGCTTATCTCTATCAGGCGTATTAGCTCTACCCGTCACGGATGATTGTCATCCGTATCGGGCTTCTTTCTTGTGCCCGTCACGGATGATTATCATCCGTATCGGGCTTCATTCTTGTGCCCGTCACGGATGATTGTCATCCGTATCGGGCTTAATGCTTTTGCCCGATGGCGATGACCTACGACTAGGTTTTCTACCGATCCAGATCTGACTCTGGATCGGTAGAAAAACTAAGTTTTTCCTAAGCGCCTCACCGACTAAGTTCACTCCTCACCAACAACTGCCTCCTCCCTCGAAGCGCCTCCTGACCGCCGCCGCCGCCTCCTTCCTCCAAGCGCCTCCCGACCCCGCCGCCGCCTCCTGGACGCCGCTGCCTCCTGCACGCCGTCGCCGCCTCGCCGTCGCCGCCTCCTCGCCCACCCCGACCGCAGCATCTCCGGCAACATCCACCGCTGCCACACCACCGGCCGTCCAGATCTGGTGAGACCCCGCGGCTCCACTTCTTGTTGATCCCTAGCCCCCCAAAGTGCAAATTAGTGTACATACATATTGATCTGTTTAAGAGGATTGTAGTTTTACATTTTGATTTTCATATATTGCTATTTTATTGTTTTATTTTCATACATATTAATCTATTAGTGTACATACAAATTTGTTGTTATTTATCTATATGTATCATGCTGACATATAACTTGTATTAATGAAATTTGTTGTACTGACATTTAACTTGTACTGACATAGATATAACTATTTTCATACATATTGATCTATTAGTGTACATATAAATTTGTTGTTATTTATCTATATGTATCATGCTGACATATAACTTGTATTGATGAAATTTGTTGGGCTGACATCATACATATAACTATTTTCATACATATTGATCTATTAGTGTACATACAAATTTGTTTGAATAAGTATTAAATTGCAATGAATTTAGTGTCAAATTTGTTTGAATTTAGTGTCAAATTTGTTTGAATTTACTATGAATGGGGGCCATTCTGAATTAGACTGCCTATGCATATAAGTTCTGAAATCTGAGACTTTACTAGTTCAAAAATTTAAAACTTTAGTACTTGTTCTAAATTTCAAACTGTACTATTACCCTGCCACTATTACCTTGTTCTAAATTCCCTGCCACTATTACCTTGTTCTGCTCTGTCCTCTTCCTGCCACTATTACCCTGTGATTTCTTGATAAATGGCCAGTGATGAATGCTCAAAAATAGACCATAAGAACAGACCATCTACACTTATTCTTTTTTTTGGGAACTACACTTGTTCTTTTTTCATACAAACAGCCCATCGACACTTGTTCTTTTTTTTAGGAAGCTACACTTCTTCTTTTTTTTAGGAAGCTACTCTTGTTCTTTTTTGCATAATAACAGACCATCTACACTTGTTCTATTTTTTTTTGGGGGGGACTTCACTTGTTCTTTTTGCATAAGAACAGACCATCTACACTTGTTCTTTTTTTGGGGGGGGACTTCACTTGTTTCTTTTGCATAAGAACAGACCATCTACACTTGTTCTTTTTTTGGGGGGCACTACACTTGCCCTTTTTTGCATAAGAACAGACCATCTAAACTTGTTCTTTTTTTTGGGGAACTACACCTGCAAATGATTGTAATTGATGCACAATTTCTAAGCAAAACTGAGGCCATATCTTTACCTTAGCATAAGTTATATACACAACCAAAATAAGTTTTTCTATAATTTTTTTTAACTTTCTTGCCGTACAACAGTTGTATAGAAAATGTCGTAGCAAGGCGAACCCATGTCAGCGACTGCTAGTGGGACAACATCGAGCTGGGCTACTAGGACCCAGAGTAAGATCCATAAGGAAGTGTACACCATAACAGAGGTGGACGATCTGGGATTTCCGACGGCTCCTGCGAAAGCTGTCAAAAAGTTCGCCACAATATGTGGAATCCTTGGGAGGCGGAACTTCACCATATTGAAGGACCACATCGATCTGGTCCCA
This sequence comes from Oryza officinalis, assembly GCA_008326285.1. Taxonomy (NCBI): domain Eukaryota; kingdom Viridiplantae; phylum Streptophyta; class Magnoliopsida; order Poales; family Poaceae; genus Oryza; species Oryza officinalis. Next base: position 34,805,221 of record BDMV01000006.1, on the reverse strand, counting down.
CAAGAAGAAAAAGATGAGGCCTGGAAGCAGTTCAAGGAAAGCTTCGAATACCCCCCAGAGGCCGAGGCAAGACTCAAGCGGCAGGCTATCCGCAAGATGGGCAACTTGTGGAAAAATTTCAAGACCACGTTGGTCACCGAGTACGTCCTCAACGCCGCCCAGCCAGAACCATTCGGGAAGTACCCGTTCATCTCATGGGTCGTGTGGGAAGAGTTCCATGGCGCAAAGTCAACCCCTGAGTCTCGGGAAAAAAGCGAGGCCTATAGGAGGTTGCAGGCAAAAAACATTCACCCGCACCGGCTTGGCACCGGAGGCTACGCCGGGAAGCAGCACGAATGGGTCAAGCAGGACGAAGCTGCTGCTGAATCTAACACGCCGCCAGTACTTGGTGATATCCCGACCACCCGAGCAAGGAACTGGGCAAGGGCGAGGGTGAAGAAGAATAGTGATGGAACAGTAACGTTCCCAAATCCCGAAGATCAAGCGGTGTACCAGAAAATCGTAAGTACCACATGTAGATTATGTTTCGGTAGGTTGTATCGTACTCTTGAATAAATTCGTCCTAACTGCATCGCAGGTCGACCTGACTGCTGAGAGACAGTCCTCCCAAGAGGTCTGCTCACAAAGACGCGAGGATGACGTCCTCACGAAAGCGTTGGGAAGCGAAGAACACCGTGGACGGACAAGGGGCATTGGCTCCAATGTTCCATGGAAGCTTGGGTTTCCCCAATACGCGTGGCAGTAAAGGAAGCACAGGCTTTCAAAGGCGCAGAAAGATGCACGCCTGAAGGCACAACTTCGGGATGAGATTAGAAACGAGCTCCGAGAAGAGTTCGATAACAAGTTGTTGCAAGTGGAGGCTCGGGTGGAGGCACGCCTCAGGGAAAGCGAGCCTGCTGCCGCTCCTATAGTAGAAACGAGCCCCACGCAGAGGCGTAGCAGCTGCGCATCTACTGGGGCGGCGGCACAAGAAACACCAGCCCCCAATGCGGTGGACCACATAATGGTAAAACCAACACAAAACATATATGTTCTCCCCTAACCACAGTACATTATAACATATTATAAAGATACGTATGAATCTAATGCAGGGACCCACATCATGCACCCTAGTCGTTAGGGTGACAAAGGACTTTGCAATTCCTGCCGCAGAGGGTCTAGCGTTCAAGCCCACGCCAGAGACCCGAGTGCATGGGGGGCAGCTGCTACCCGACCATGCAAAAGTTCAAGTGGACATGGTGAAGCCCGATTGGGTTGGCTTCACTCTCCCGCTCCCACCAAATGACAAGGTTCTGACCCTTGGAGCTACACGCGGGACCTTTATCCAATGGCCCAAGCAGAACATTCAGATAAATTTAACTCCTAGGCCAGCACCAAGTGCTCGTCCGGCGCCGACGCCGCCACGTCCCCCTCCAGCTCTTGTATCTGCCCCTCCTGCCGTTGAAAAAGGAGATCAATATCTCCAATTGCAGTATGATACAGATTTTGGGGATGACGAACAAGAGGTCTGCAGCAGAGCGTTCCTCCCCCAGTCTCCACAAAAAGAAAGAGGGCAGCATCTTCTCCACCCAAGCTTGGATCACGCAAAAGAGCTGCTGGAAGGGGGAGAGGAAGAGGAAATGTGGAAGGGCCGCTTCTGGCTCCAAAGAAGCTAGATCTTGGCAAGGCGCCATCAGCTCCTAAAGAATTCACATTAGGCATGCCATTGGTCGGAGACGACGCCTTATCAAAGATGGGCCCTGCATGCAAGGAGTTGCATGGGTACTATATGGAGAGGTCCAACGCAAGGAGGAAGCATAGAGAGACGTCCATGACGGGCCAGCACGATAGACAGCCGTTCCTCGGCCCTGAAGCCTTTATCGCTATAGACTTTCAAGATCTATGGGACCTCTACAGGGTGCGAGCGGTCGACACCAACCTCCTTAAGTGCTACTCCTTGTGAGTATTCTTGCATACGAGATATGGTAATAAGTTGCTTCTAGGTTGGTTGGAAGCATGTCCATCGTAATGCTCCCCATGTTGCTTTGCTCGATCCAAGTGTCGTCAACGAGACAACTATGAATTACGATCGAGCCAGCATGGTAGAATATATCAAGGACTGCTTATGGTCCCGCCAAGACAAGGACTTCATTATGTGTGCCTACTCTGAACAGTAAGCGTGTTCCCTACTTACAGTCAAACCTGCGACACGTATAGCTTTAGTATTTAACTTGCAATTTATTAATGTCGTAGTCATCATTGGATTCTCCTGGTCATAGTGCCGAAGTGGAGTTTGGTATACTACCTTAACTCCAATATCAAAAAAGAAATATACGATTGGTCGGCGATCGAGGCTACCTTGAACGATGCCTGGGACCAATACGTGGCAAAAGGCGGGAGGCATAAGGAAGAGCATCCCACACTCGGTCACAAAAAGGACTTTCCAGTACGTCAACAAGTTGGCGACCAGTGTGGGTTCCACGTCTGCCATAACATGCGGAGCCTTGCAGACAAGGTGACATTGCTCGACCTTGAGGTGTGTGCTTCAGTTGTTTATATACATTAGAGAGGAGATAGCACGATTCATACTAACTTTCCAATTATGTAGACTAACTTGACGCCTCGCATGCAGGAAAAACTTTCGGCAATTCCGGAAAACAACTTCAATATCATTAGAGAGGAGATAGCACAATTCATACTAGATGACCTCTTGTCGCCGAAAGGAATGTTTAGAGTCAAGTCCTAGCGGAAACAAATGATTTTGCGACAACATTTGATTTTTGTAAATATTCTTTGTAATACAAATGTGCACGTTCTTCTGTATATATTTGCATTTCTTAATTACATATATACTTGTTCCAATTTATAATTCAGTTTTACAGGTTTTGATGCATGTTGGCGGTTTTGTGAATTGGCTGTGAATTGGCTGAGAATTCTGTGAATTGGCTGTGAATTGGCTGAGAATTTTGTGAATTGGCTGTGAATTAGGAATGCTAGGAATGGGGTTGCTGGGATTGTCATTTTTTGCAGCGGGCATGACTAGCAAAGGCCTGAGGCTAGCCAAAAAAACGAATTTTATTTTTTTTGCTGACATCGTCATCCCTGACGGGCATTTAAGTAACGCCCGAAAGAGATAATAATCCGTGACGGGCTCCTAAGAAAGCCCGATAGGGATATAGTCATCCCTGACGGGCTCCTAATATAAGCCCGATAGAGATAAGTCATCCCAACCAGGAATATTTTGAATCAACAAGTGGGGTCAAACCTATCGGTGACGACCTCTTTGGTAAAGCCCGTTAGCGATTCTAGTCATCGGTGACGGGCTGAGTATTTTGCCCGATTGAGATTAGTCATCCGTGACGGGCTCTACCCAACCTGGTTTGACTTGTATTTCTTGGTCAATCATATCTGTGACGGGCTGTATTGTTAGGCCCGATTGAGATAACGTTCATCCGTGACGGCCTTGTGCCCGATTGAGATAGTTTCTCACATCACTGACCTTTGGTCAGTGACGGGGGCCCTACCCGATAGTGATGAGGGTTAATGCCCGTTAGAGATAGCCGATCCCGTGCTAGTGCCTGTAGCACCACAGGCCTCGCCACCTGCCATCCATCTAGCGCCAGGCCCCAATCCCTACGTCGATGGCCTGAGCTTGTGGCTGTGGGGAGAATGGGGAAATGAGGAGGAAGAGAAAGAATATGACTAGTGGGTTTAGGGGTAATTTTGATCTTTTATGCTATTTATCTCTTCTATTCAACCAAAAATTAATATTTTAATGTGTGTGATGTCCATCAGCAAATAATCATATTTTGAGAGTGTTTTCTCCCAAAGGTCGATTTTTGTCATGTCTAGAGCTAAACCACGAAGTCGCAGTGTCCTACAACAAAATTTGCCTCAAAAAATATATTCAATGATGAATTTAATGCAATTTATTTGGTGCTATAGATGTTAGGACATTTTTCTACATAGTTAATCAAACTTACAAAGATTTGACTTACAAAACTCAAATTGACTTAAAATATAAAACAGATGAAGCACATTAAAAAAATGTCCTCATGTGATGATCTATTAGTGACAGTTCACTAAAAATCGCCACTAATAATACTAATGGATATGCCCGGATGCGCTAGCTGTCGCAGCCACTATGGTTGTGGCAATTGTAATTGGAACTGCCACAGGCGCCACGGCCGCTACAGCAGCCAGGCTAGCCAAACGTGCCAAATATTATTAGCCCCATAGGACTAGTTGTTCAAATCGAAAAGGTCACCCTGTGCTACAGTATTTGTGGCATGAACCGTTCAATCCAGGACTGCCAAATGTGCTCCATCGTATCCAGATATCCAACGGCTCATATTCATCGCCGGAGATTTACTATTTCATACCACTACAGAAAATCTCATTGATGTCGGTTGAGAAACCCTCTTAGGTGTTAGATTTCTCAACTGGCATATAGTAGACGGCACTAATGACCGGTTGTAGAACCAATACCAATATAAGAAATAGGTGTCAGTTTTTAGTGTAGAACCAACACCTATTTTGTATTATAGGTATCGGTTCTAATCTAAAGAGCCACATGACATCCATTATAGGTATCGGTTCTTTAGAACAACCAACACCTATTAGTAGCATATAGGTGCGGATTGTTGACCGGAATGGTCAAGTGGAAAGCACTATAAATGTTAGTTTTTAAGAAAAACCGGCACCTATATGTTAGGAAAAAAACAAAAAAACAAGACATACCAATTTCACATACAAATCATATAAAAATAGAATTTCCAATTAAATAACAACCATTCATCAACATATATACAACCACATTCATATTCATCAACACATTTATTCACTCACATTAACATTCATCCAAATTCATAGCCACATTCATTCACATTCATAGCGACATCCAAATTTATATCAATTCCATAATCCCATCCACATCCACATCTATATATATCAACACATAGAAATCTTAAAAAAGTGTAAAATTACTCAGTCTAAATTCTAAACAATTACATATATATCCTAAGCCAAAAATTCCTAACTATAAATTCTAAACATTTGCGCATATATATATATATATATATATATATATATATATATATATATATATATATATATATATATATATATATATATATATATATATATATATATATATATATCCTAAGTCAAATTACTAAGCCTAAAATTCGTAAGTCCAAAAATTCATAAGTCTAAACATTTGCATGTATATCATAATTCAAAAAAAATTAGTAAGTCTATAATTCCTAAGTCTACGTCCAAAAATTGCTAAGTCTAAAGTTTAAATATTTGCGTGTGTATATATATATATATATATATATATATATATGTATGTATATATATATATATCCTAAGTCTAAATTCCTAAGTCTAATATTCTTAAGTCTAAATATTCCTAAGTGTAAAATTCCTAAGTTCGAAAATTCATAAGTTTAAATTCTAAACATTTGCATATATATCCAAAGTCTAAAATTCGTAAGTCCAGAAATTCATAAGTCCAAAAATATAAATATGACTGCATTTTACCTACAATACTGGATGATAGTACGAATTTGAAAGTTCGATTGGGTTTACCGCCCTCAGGTCATCGTGCCTGTAATAGAGAATATAACACAGAATACATAATAATAGTAAACAGTGAAACACATTATACATAAAGTAACCTTACACAATTGACGGAGCGTGAAACTCCTCACCGGGAGACTATGCAGGTCCCCCTTTGCCGGTTCGGCCGGGGGCGCAAGGTGAAATTCTTAGCCCCTGATCTGTGGGATCTCAGCAAGAAAAACGCGTGGACGCAGGCGATTTAGACAGGTTCGGGCCGCTAAGAAGCGTAATACCCTACTCCTGTGTTCTGGTAGATCTGAGAGTGTGATAGAATCCAGAGAGAGTCCAGCCAGCCAGAGTCAAGCCAGCCAGAGTCAAGCCAACCCCCTCTTTTCTTAGGGCTGGGCCTCCTTTTATATGGCAAGGGGCTACCACATGGGCCACGAACTGCCTAAGAAAGAAAATATTCTTTTACATTTAGGTCTATCCTATCGCCGGAAGCAGCCTCTGACAGACGTTGCAGCACGCCTTCGCTCGGTCAGTCGACCCTTCCCGGGGGACGCCCGTTGCAACCTTCATTAAATGGCGGGTGACTTCTGCGTCTCGCTTGCGCCGGAATTGGGAAAGCATCTGACCAGAGCTGACATACTAACTCCGGGAGTTGGCATACCAACTCCGGCTGAGAGACGAGAGACTGAGGGCTCTCATCATTCTGATGGGACGGGGCGTGGCGTGCAGCAGGCCGCCTGGCGCGCGCGCGGCGCACAGGCATCCTGGCACCACCTAACCCGCGATCTGACCGGTCTGCGACCGGTCACTCACCGTGATCGGTCACGGACCGGATATGCACGCGCCACGCCGCATTAAATGCGGTGCAGTGCGCCCGTCTGGACCACCATAAATGTGATTAGGTGGGCTCCGTCGAGCTCACCTAACCTGCGCTCGTGCCACCAAAGCCACAGGGGGTCGGGGCGCCCCAGGCCTCGGGGCAGAAATGGGAGCGGCCCGACCCCGGGGGGAAACCGGGAGGGCAGCCGCCACGTCACCCTCGGGCCCGACCCCCCCTGGGGGAACGAGCCACGTGGATCCCTATGGCCGCCCTTCCCTTTGGTCTCGATACCCCAGGTCCCACGTCACTGACAACAATACTTCCATAATTCGTAGTTATGCATAAGCAGTAATTACATTACAATTCCTATAAAGAAATCTAGCTACTTGATTTTTCTCTTCTTCGAAGATAATTTCTTCCTCGAAGTGCTGGGAGAAGCAGAGGATTGTTCTCTTGGTGGCTGCTTGTTGCGGTTATAATTGCCAGCAGGGTTTATAACACGATTATGGATAAACCCGCAAAACTCATCGATGAGACCTATAATGATATGTGGTAGAAACTCGCTTGTATCGAGACCCAATTTCTACAGCAGAAGGTTGGAAGACATAGAAATTGACTTAGCACTAGAATAGAATTGTTTAATTTATGACTTCGGTATCTTAAACATGACGTACCTCAACATTAGAGTGCAGGTGTCATGCCCGAAAAATTTCACTAGTAATTTCCAAACTAATTTGTGCATAAAACTCTCATCCAGAAATCAGCCGAGGTACACAAATCGACAATTTGAATAAACAGTACTAAATAAACTAAAGCGATAAATACTTACTTAAGAGTCACTTAGTCCTCACCACTAACAAAACTACAGCGGAAAAGAAAATCTAGCGAAGCTTCAACTCCACTCCACAGGCAGCTCAACTGGGATCTAAGCCAAATGTCTTCTCCTTCTGGATCATTTTAATTCAACTGTGATTGATGATTATTGCAAGGTGAGTACATGAAATTAACAAGCCACACAACAAATATGCAAGAGCAAGGGATACCAAAGGATGGCATAATATAGGGCTCATTTGCAAAAAGTAGCATTTGGCAATGAGTTGAGAATTTGTAAAATAGTAGAGTAATTAATTAAACAGTATTAATCAACACTGAACAACACCCCGTTTGCACAGATACGACACTGAACAATCATGCCTGGTTGTACAGATCCAACCTCCAAACCAGGAATTAGCCATTCCATAACAAGAGCTAAATTAATTATCACCATATATCACATTATTATTATTAGTGAGCAAGTGGGACTAATCACGAAAAACATTGTTAGGCTCGCCCATAACCGCGGGCACGACTATTTGAATAGTTTTAAATTCTGGCAAGAGGTGTACAAATTTACCCACAAGACACAACCCTACAACATGTTGCCATGCGCCTCAATACCACCATGATACCTCGGAAAGGAGCTGTGAAAAGACCCTTCGCATAATACGCACAACAGAAGACACCCACTAAGCATTTGTCTCTGGTAGGGACGGCCAGTTACCTAGACAGGGAGACTACTCAGTGCCCAAAACAACTGTGGACTTACTTGTCTGCCACCTGTGGACTTAGTTGTCTACCACGATAAAAGAACAACGACATACCGTGGTGTCTCCTGCTGAACGTATTATACTCCAGATCCAGCCATTACCCACGTTGGCTTGTGGTTAGTACGGTTAATGCTTCACAACAGTAGCTCGCGAACCGGTTCTTAATTGTCATGAGCACGACCAACACAACCATGTACTCACAACCCACCATTAATCAAGTTTTAGTTAATCAATTAATTAATTAATTAATCGATCACGATTAGCCATCATGAGCTACCATTAAATAACCATTAATGAGATGTAAGTAAAGCATTAGTTATCCCAATAGTGTGTCAATATTTCTAAGCATGACTAAGCAATGATCCTATTATCTAGCTGAACCAATATATAAGGCTCAAGCTAGTCAAATTATAACCCATAGGATAATCAGACCATCTTTGGCCATAACATAGGGAAAGGTTCACATCACCCAATGACATTCGAAAATAATATGCAAATTTGAAATAAATAGAGTTAAATATAGGACCAACATGCTCAAAGGATTGTGTTTAGGATCTGTGTGACTTGCCTTGCAATCAAATGTCTTCATTTCGTCTTCGGGAACTTCTCCAACGAACGAACGATCCTCCGAAACGACGGAAAACTAAACCTAGAATGCAAAACAAGGAAAAATACTAATAAAAACTAAACAAACAATACAAATAAAGTTCATAAATAGGTAGAGATTGAATTTAGATGAATTTAGAGACTTGAACGGCCTCATTCCGAGTTCGTATTAATTATTTATGAATTAATGAAGTTTTAATCAATTAAAAGCTATAAAGAAAACAACCTAAATGATTTACGACATCATATTGAATTATTTTTGTTACTGAAAAGGGGGATTGTGACATCAGCGAGGAGAGGGGATGCTGATGTCAATGACAGGTGGGACCTACTTGTCATAGAGAGGAGTTATGGACCAGGTCTACCATAGACCTAGTTCACAGAAGAGGACCACCGGTCCACGGGTCTATAGAATTGGATGGCTCGGATTGATCTTTGACCAAGGTTTGACTCGATCAGATGGTTCTAATCCATCCCGATCTAAGGTTTTAGGGCTGCCATGTGGGATCGGAAATGGCAACGGTGAACGGCGAATGGCGGCACGACGGTGAAAACCAAGGACACCAATGCGTAGAGGAGATTGAGACGGTCCTTACCCACACTTACACGATGATAGGCGGCGACGGGAAGAGGCCGGGGACGAGCTTGAAGCGACGGAGACGTTCAGGACAATAGCGACCACAACTCTCCAGTGATCTTCGGCGGGGCGAGGTGGTAGACGAGCTTCTCCTCCCTGCTACGATGCCAATGGAGGCTTCGGCGAGGTCCGGCGACGACGGGAAAAGCGGCAGGGTTCCGCTCGAGATCAAAACATGACGGCGGCTCGGCTTTCACGGTGACGGGGTGCTTTTGGCGTACTTTGGCTCGGGAGAAGTGGATGTCGGGCTTCGCACGGCCGGTGCGGTACCGAGAGTGGTGGCAACACAGGTCGGCGACGACCGAGGAGACAGCGCGGGGCGACTGGAACGGCAGTCGGCGACAGAACGAGAAGACGAGCGCGGGGAGGCTGCTAGGGCGCGGGAAAAACTTGGGCAAAAGGTGGAAAAGAGAGAGGAGGTCTGGGGCAAACTATTTATAGCCAAAGGAGGAGGAGACCGGCATGGATGCGGCGAGATTCGACGGCAGAAACCCTAGGGTTATCCCAAGTTCGCAGGAAAGGAAATGGCTTCGATTCGAAGGGATTTATTTTAGGATTTTTGGGGATTTCATGGGGGAAAGGTAGAGGAGATTGAGAGGATTTCGTTTCCGCAACCAATTTTGGAAGGTGAGCAAAGGGGAGGCCGGATCGAGCGGGATTGCTTGGAGGCGGTGTCGGGATGAACAGGGACTCCGTCCCAAGCTTGAAGATGACGCGCTGAAGTGGCTGGGCCCGGGCTGTTAGCGGGTGGTGGCGTGAGGGAGTGTTGATGCCGAATCCGTACCGCCGATGAGGATCCGGCGTGCGGACACATGAAGGCCTGGGAGATCTGCTTAGCTCCAGTGCAGGTCCTAAAATTGATGAAGCGCAAGCGTGGCAGTTAGTTTGATCCTGCCACTGACAAGATATATAAAATAATAGAATAAAAGGTCTATCGGCCGATAGGCCGATGGCCAAAGATATCAGTCGATAGGCCGATAGGGCAAAAACAGCCGATCAGCCGGTAGGCCGATGGTGCAGTTCCAGCCGATGCCGATGCCAGCCGATGTAGTTAGGGTTTTAATCCATCGGCTGTTTACTGAGCAAACATCTATATAGAAACGATCGGCCGACGATAACATGATAATATAGCAATATAATATAGCACAAACCAATCATATGATAAAATAAATATTGATCTGAAGATTGAAGCACACATCGGCCGGAGGTCCGATGACACAACATCCAAAAGATATATAATAAATACTCTGTTGTCATCAGCCAGGACCAATCTCCATGTATAAAACTCGTGGGCCGATGCAACGTTAAGATAACTCATCAGCTGAAACCCCGATGAAACCCTTATTGGCAGCCAACAAGCAGGCTAGAGATTACGGTTCTAATCACGACTTAGTAGATCAAATTGAACTGATGCAGCACTAAGTATGAAAAGAAACGCAAGTGTTAGACAATCAAGCCCTTGACTGATTTTTAGAGTGGTGGATACCTTAGCCAATCTAATCTAGCAAGGCGATTTGGTCGATACTGGCGTAAACCCTAAAACGAATCTCGGCCGATACGATGAAATGGAGAAGCTAAATCAGATTGACTAAGATGTATGATAGTAGGTGCTTACGTTGCCGAGATCAGAACGTCGAAGCCCTAGCCCCGATAGCGCAGGCAGCCATAACGAGACTTATCCCTCATAGGAAGGTCATGAACTCGCCGAAGAAGACAAAAGTAAAAAGGTGGCGATGCGCCGAATTTGTATTGATCGTGTGATAAAAATTACATGAACCTCGGGCTTACATATTTATACCCATAGGCTAACAAAGATCCTAACAGAATACAACTCAAACTTTCCTAAAAATAAAAGGAAACAAATAAATCCTTCCTAATTAATAGATACAAGCCGCATCCTCCTCAAACTCGGTCTTCTCTGGATAAGATCTTCCCGAATCTAACAAGAATCCGACTGCTGTTAGGGGGTGTTTGGGACTGCTCCGCTCCAATTTTTACAGCTCCGCTCCACGAACTCCACCATGGAGCAGCTCCACCGTGGAGTTTGTGGAGCAGGAGGTACTGTTTGGCATGCAGCTCTGCTCTAGCTCTAGGAATGGGTTGTTTCCATGCAAATGGTCCATTATGCCTCTAATCGAAACTCCATGTGGGAGTCCCAAAATCCGTGATTAATGAGTGGCAGGGTGGGTAATTACCTCACAACTCCATGTGGGACTACCAAACTCCAAAAACTGGAGTACCCCTTGAGGTACTCCAAAAAAAACATGGAGCTGGCCTCTAGCTCCACCTTTTTTGCGGAGCGGAGTTCGTGGAGCTAGACGTGTTTGGCAACACAGAGCTAGAGCGGAGCTGCAAAAACTGGAGCGGAGCAGTCCCAAACACCCCCTTAGTGATTGGTTTAAGAAAACCCCCATCGGCCGATGTAGAATTTTAGGCTGATACTAGTTTCAAGCCGATATGAACCTTGGGCTGATGCAGACTTCGGGGCTTACCAAATTCTGGTGTTAACAGGGAGGTAAAGTGGACTTTCGATGGGAGAGGAAATGAGCGAATTTTTAGCATTTTTAATTTTTATTTTTTAAAGATTTGCAAAAATAATTTTAGGTTTGAAAATATTGCAAATCTAATCTCCAATCGCCCTCCGGGAGGGCGAGATTTAAAAATCGCCCTCCCAAAGGGCAATTTTCTGACGTGGCAGACGGCCGTTGGGCGCCGTCTGCCCGCGTCGCGGCTTTTATGCGAATAATTCCCTTGCCGCCCTCGGCAAGAGCGATTTTTCCCTGTAGCGGGGCCGTCTGCAAAAGGGCGGCCGCCCTAGCAATTTTGCACGTGACCCCCTTGCCGCCCTTGCAGAGGGCGATTTTTGCCTGGCTGGGCCCACATTAAACCCTAAACCACCCTCAAGGTCTGTAAGAAAAAGAAATCTTTCCTGAATTTATTTTTGTAATTGCTTTTTTAACCCCGATCAAAATTGATTCGAAGCACTTTTTGTTGCATTACACTTTTTCGGAAACCTAAGAACTGGCAAAGTTCCACGCTTGTAGTTTGGTGAAGAAAGTTAGTAAACAAGGCAAGGATTGATTACGAATCTTCATTCTTGAAAGAATGTTTTCTCTCTTTTGTAACAGAATATGTACTATTTGATTTTGTATTTATTAGATATTATATTATGCTAACCAATTAAATTCTTTAAAGGTGACATATACGGATCGCTTTTTTCAATAATTCCTCCATAATATGTTTTGTTCCCAATCTAAAGGAAGTTTGGTCATGTCATTTATAAATAAAGTAGTGGATAACATGTACAATATTTAACATGTTTTGTCTGAGTTAAGTATTATTCTAATTTGGGTAACGATAGCTTTATCACTTAGAGTTAAGTATTATTCTAATGGTTCAGCAGCTGTGTGCCACATTGTTGCATAACTCAGCATATATGAATGATACAATACATGGCATATGTTTCGTAAGAATTATTGCACATAATTAAACCGCGGAACATATCCCATGCATACATGATACAAATTAATCGGACTCGACGAGTCGATCCTCGGCTTTCCTACGGAACCCTTCTACGACGTTCAGCGTGTCTTCCATTTTCCCTTTCCTTCTTGCCGTTGTACTTCGTTTGTGTTTCGCATTCAGTTACATTTAGGCCGTTATATTGGGGAATGACATTGTCGATCCACATAGTGAATCCGCACCTCCTTTGAATGCTCTGCTAAAGAAACACATGTTGTCAGTTAGAGTGGCAATACAATGAAGTCATTGTCTAAGTTGGGGCAAATGAAATATCTCCTGCCATATGTTCATGGTTCAAACGAGGTAGCCATCTTGCAACGATCCCTACAACCGCACCTGGGACGCTCCGACCATTTAGGAAAACCTAGTGGGTTGTTCCTCCAATCTAAGCTTGCGATTTTGGTCCGACGTTCGTACTCCATCCATGCTTGAATGAATTGTTCGATCGACTCAGGTTGCGTTACCGTCGGACCGATCGAAGCAGGTCTAACCGTATCGATCCACTCTTCGAATCGACACTGACGTACATCCTCCTGGTTGTACATTTATGACGTTAGGGGTTAGAAAATGAAAGAAGTGATTAGCTTGACTAGGAAAAAATAATACTCACGACAAAATCTTCGTCCACAATCTCAGGACACACGAAGCATCTTTGTCCTCGAGTTGCATGTCTAATGGACCTTATCACCTGGGAACGGAGACCACAATGGCACTCTGGACGTTCCCGCCATGTGGGTAGTGCGAGCTGATCCAGAGGGCAATCCAAAGCTTCCGCAACAACTCGACGTTGGTACTCAGCCTTCCGCCGAAGGTAGGCTGACCTTGTTTCGCTAAGTGGGTAGGAACGTGTTTCATCGGTTAGTGGGATCTTCGTATCTATCCACTCAACGAAGTTGCACACCCAACAATATGCCTACGTAACATGTTACCATGATGTATGATCAAGTTAGCGTTTTGCGTATTCAGAATTGGTACTAGAAATCGAAGCACATAAGTCATACCCGATCCATGTTGGCGCATTAGAAGAATCGCCTCCCTCGAGTTTCTGAGTTGAGGGACGACTTAAGTGTACAGGCATCCCCACAATGGCACAACGGACGGTCACACCAAAGTGGAATCAAACCACCCAAAGGATGGAGTCGCCAGTCGAGACGCTCAGCAAATGGATGATCCATTCTACGTAAAAGTGTAGGAAATAGAAGAAAGATATGAAGAGCGTGTATTCGGACCTACTTAATATATAGTGGAGGAAGCAGAGGCACATATCCATCTAACGTGAGTTCACTTATTGCGTGGATTTGACAACACGTTCACGCGGCAGCGCAAACTGAATGATTCTGTCAAACAAAGCATCGGCAAAAGCTGAGTTGGGACGCCTTCACGCGCCGAAAGATGATAGCGACGTATCGTAAACGTTTGTCACGGGCCAAAAACTGATAGCGACCAATCGTAGACCTCTGTCACGCGCCGAAAGTTTTTCGTCGTTTCGTTAAGTAGATGTAGCGAATGACATGAAAGGTTTTCGTGACATATGAGTGCAATGACCGAATAGAGTTATATACAAAGAGGTAATACAAAGTTACTAAGTGTAAATATTACAAACAGGTAGCACTCATATTCTACTGGCGAGGCCTCTTACCCCTACCCCTCTGGCCTGCGCCCTAACGAGCCCCTGAGAGTACGTCAGCCTGTCAGCGGGCACGGCACGACCAGCGCAGACATCTGGTGCCGGCGTCTCCTGTGGCTGCTCCTGGCTCTGTGGTAGTGGTGCTCCACCAAGCCGAGAGGTGCCGAGAACGTCCTGCTCAACGTCCTCCAGGTCGTTGAAGTTGTCGCCCACACCGAACCCCCTTGCACCGCCCGCACCAAACCCGCCCGCCTGCGACGATGATGCGCCCGAACGGAAAATCCCCACCGAGTAGTATCCTCCTAGAGATGTCAAATGTTAAGCAACAGTCATGACAACTAGTATGTTTGTAGTACTTATCGGAAGACGCTTGCTCACCTCGCGGCTGACTGAAGGGAGGAGGGATGGACGAACCGCTCGCTCGAACAAAGGCCGACGTGCTGGGCCGAGTCGCGAACGGCCGAGGGATCGACGATCCACTCGCTCCAGCAGAGTGTCCTGTCGGCAGCGTCGGACCTACTAGACATTCAGTTTGTAATAACATGGCCAAGGTTTCGCATAGTGAGAAGGTACGGAACTAACCTGTGGACGCACTAGCACCATGCGATGTCGATCCTGGTGTTGGGCCGCGTGGACGTGGAACTGCAGCTGTCGGCAGAGGTACCGCGTCCACGGCCGAACGACAAGAGAAGACGCGCAAGATCGAACGCATCTTCGTCTGCATCCGCTCGAACGTCAACCTCTGCTCAACGTCGTTCAGGTGCAGTTCAGCGTCCAACCTCAGCATCACCGCGTTGATGTCGGCATTCATGGCGCGTGCAGCGTCGGCCTGCGGGAATCATTATTAATTAGGTTTGTCACTCTCATATATACCAACCGCGTAGTACGAAAGTAAGAAGTGCGAGATACATGGACGTACCCCCAGGAAGTACTCCTGGTCATGGTGCATGGGGTAGGTGTCCCTGACGCCTGCCTGGTGTAGCTGTGGAGCGGCCAGGGTGAAGGTCACGCGGGCACGTGTACGCGGCAAGTACCACCGAAGGTAAGCAGTGTAGTTCTCCTCGGAGTGTGGGTGGATCTCGGCAATAACCTCCTCGGTGGCTACCAACTAGTCCTCCACGTACGGTTGATCCGAGGTACCCACAGTGTCCCTGCCTGCTGTCCCCGTCGAGTCAACCTGCAAAGAACATAATGGTCATCGAACGTTCAAAAGTAGTCGACATAATAATAGTAAAGTTGAAAGAGAAGTACTCACTAATGGTCCTGGGGGAGGGACGGGAATTGGTACATTCACTGGAAACCCCTGCCTCAGTCCGAACTGCCTCATAACACGGTAAGGGCAGTGAGGCTCGACGTATATGTCGAACACCAATGGCACCACCGTCAACCAGTACGCCGCGTCACGCATGCACAAGGAAGACAGACCTAGAGGTGCTCTCCCGGCGACCACCTGCTACGTGTAGGGCTCCCAGACGACGTCCGAAGGCTGCAGACGGTCGAACTCGAAGACGAACTCCGGGTAGCTCCGTCTGACCTGGACGTGGGCGTAACGGCGCTGCGACACACAGAGAACCAACTGGTCAGAACATCAGTCGCACATAATCTGAAATTTAAAATGAAAACAATTTGTACTTACATTGCGGCAGCACCAGTACGTGCCCATCGTCGGCCCGTCAGCTGGGTCGGCGGCTGCGGGTCCTGAATCGTACGCAGCGGTGTCGATGATCTGTCGGCCGATCGCGAACCGCTCAGCTGCCCAGAGCTGAATAAGGAGAGGGCAGCCCGCGAATATCGCTCCAGGATCTGTCTTGCAGCAGGCCTCGCACAACGCACGGTACGTGGCTGCGAGGACTGCCAAACCCCAGCTCCACTGCGACACGGCGCCTAGCTCCGCATCCGCGATCGCCCGGGCGTAGTGGATCAGGCCCCTGTCTACTGCGTGGCCGGTGGTGCTGGTAAACATCACCCAACCGAACATCCACAGTAGGTACGCCTCTAAGGAGCGTCTCAGTGAGTACTCGTCGACGTCGGGGTGGAGCTTATCGGTCTACAACAAAAAGCAAACGATGTTAAAACTCATAAGATTTCTACGAAATAACAAAGTGTAAAAGTTAACTTACTGTGAACTGCAGCAGCCAAGCCTTCGTAGGCCCGGTAGTGGTGTACATGTTTAGTGGAGTAACTGCCAGGATCCCAGGTAGCCTCATCACTGAAGCGAATCGCTCCGTGATATCGTCTCTCCAGCGACCCCCACCGAACACTGGGCCGACAGCCTCCCCGGCTAGTGGAAGCCCCAGCAGGTACGTAATGTCCTGCAACGTAGGTGCCATCTCCCCACAGGGTAGATGGAAGGTGTGCGTCTCCGGCCGCCACCGATCTACCAAAGCAGCCAGCAGCGACCGGTCCGCATCCCAGCGCTTCGCCGGGTCGTTCTCGTCCGCCCGTGCCTCAACAAGCCTGTATATCGCGATCAGGCCTGCCTCACGCAACCTGCATACCGTCAAGTTGAACATTAGTACCACATATGTGCAGTGAAGCCAAAAAATGCCATCAAGTAATTAAGTTTGATCATACCACGAAACGTGTCGCAGATCGGCACGCAGCAACTCGCACGACGGGCGTGGACGAAAGGTGGTAAGCTGCGCACCCTGCACCGCCGACAAGTACGAACGGTGGCTCCTATCCAGTCCCCTACTGAGGAGAGCTGGTGTATCGTCCGTCATACCTGCATACATAAGAGTGATTAGAAATAAGAAATTGATAACGAAAAAAAACATTACACAAATTGTTCATTAAAATGGTAATTCATAACGCTAAAGATACATTACACAAATAACAACAACATTACAATAGTTCATGTGTCACAGGGATAAATATTACACACATGACAAATGACAACATTATAAATATTACATCAATTGAATCACTGCTAGACTAAAAGGCTGACAGAAATAATCAAGTCATTGCATCGCCAGCCGACGACGTAGTCGCCGCATGAGAACGCCTAGGACGTGGTCGCCTCGTTGTTGTTCCTTCTCCTGATGGACGGCTGCCATCGGTTGCCTGTCCAGATAGACCCGAACATGTGACGGTTGGAGATTGCGAATTCTTCGGGCATTTCTTGTAAGTATGCTTGCGCTCATCGCATTTGCTGCACCGTAGAGTCCTCCCCCCTGTCTCTGACTCGTCCATGTCGTTTCTGATGCGTCTCGACTGACACCTTTCCTTTTTCAGCCTTAACTTTGACGGATCTGGAATGTAGAACACTTGTGGCCTCAGAGTTGTGTAAGATCCAGATATCCCGAACCCATATATCTCCTCCTTCCATGTATGAAATATTGCTTCTTTCCTGTAGTAGGGTGACACATAGCTATCGGGAAGTATGCCGCAATCCCCAGCTGCTGCAAGTACGTGTGAGCAAGGCAGATGTCTAAGCTTGGGCTTCATGCAGCTACAACTGCAACTGCCCTCCGCATGAAGCACACATTCCTACACAGCTTGAACGCGGTTGATTCCGCGCCTTCTCCTGTCGACACACATGATCTCGTACCTATGAACTTGGGTACCTTGGGGAATAACTCTGTGCTTCATAGCCTTTGCTATTTTGTCTTGCATATACTTCGTCACCACATTCCCAAATACAATGTTGTTATCAGCCATCGAAGGGGCAATTTTCTTGTATTTGTCCCTGAAGTATGCCTAAATGCCATGAAGGATAAATTCCACAATACCGACCAGTGGGAGTCCTCGCACTCCTCGCATCACCCAGTTGTACACCTCGGCCAGGTTGGTTGTCATTATACCATATCGAGACCCATCAGTGTCATACAACAGAGACCACTTTTCTTTCGGTTCATTCTCTATCCACTGCGAGAAATTATGTATTGATGATGCGGACCTTCTTCTCATTGTTGGCGGGTCATCATGTAGTGGACCAAGAGGTACTGGAGGATCGTCATCCTGTGGCCGATGAGATTGCTCGTCGGTTTGCTTCGTTGTCAGCTCATCCAACCTCCTCCACAACTCATTGAATTTATTCTCTTGATTCTGACCACATAGCCTCTTAAAGAGATCCATCAGGTGCTTGTTCATGAATTGCTTGTAGAAATTGGCTCCCATATGACGCATGCACCACCTACTCCGAACATCATGCCACCTAGCTGGAAGTCCCCTCTCTGGCCAACCATTCTGCAGGTAGTCAATTGCCTTCAACATACCCGCATGACGATCATGAATGAGGCAAACATTGGGCCTCATACGCACGACTTGGCAGCGAACTCTCTCCAAGAACCAATACCAGCTTTCGGTGTTCTCACTCTCGACAAATGCAAACGCCATAGGTAACACCTGGTTCTTCCCATCAGCTCCAATCGCCGTCAGTATCTGACCTCTGTATTTGCCTGTCAGAAAGGTTCCATCTATGCACAACACATGGCGACAATGCACAAATGCGTTGATGCAAGCACCCAGCGAGAAAAAGGCTCTTTGCAGCACGCTCTTGCTCGGATCATTAGACGACGGAAAGGTCTGAATGTCATAATAGGTATTGGGGTTTCTCTGAGCAATGGTGCCTAACAGACGAGGCAAATTATCATACGATGCTTCAAATGTGCCATACCTCATCTCTAAAATATTTTGTTTCGCCCTTCAAGCCTTGTAGTAGCTTATAGTATACTTGAATTTGTTTTCAATGTGCCTAATAATGGAGCCCGGTTCAAAGTCCGTGTTACAAACAACATCGCTATACATCTCACCGGCAACAAAAGCTGAGGTGATGTTGCGGCGATACTTATCAACCCTGGCAACCAACATGTGTGCTCACCAACAATGCTCACTTTCCAATAGTCATTCCATTTTCCCTTATATGCATGAACACGCCACGGACAATCATCCTTCGTGCATTTCACGTCATACACATAGTTGGTAGACTTCACCACCCTAAACTCTCTATGCAAGAAGACTGCCCAATGCTTCACCGCCTCTTTCATGTCTTCCTTATGAGCATACCTGGCACCCTGGATTACCTTGTTATTCTTGTATTCAAAGGATGCTTGCTGCCCCTCTGAGATAACAAGTTGAGAGAAATCAGCTTTTGTCCAATCAACGGGCATTACATCTTCTTCCTCGTCCGATGATTCATCGCCCTCCGCCTGCTCATTTTCAGAATCTTCCCTCTCCATTTCCTCAACAATTGCTTCGATTCTCTCCCCTTCATCCGCCACGTCTATTGCCTCCTCCAACCTTGCTACATTACCCCCAGTTCGCATCGATGGTCCAACATTCTCCACAGCATTGCTAGGACCTTGACCATCCTCTGTTTGCATTGTAACACTGCTATCGATTTCATGCAATGCCACAAAAATAACAAGGGGCCAGGACCTTTCAAAGGCCATCTCCACATAACGTCTCCAGAACTCAGTGTTATCTATATGCATTAGTTCCTAATAATATCGTTCTGTTGCACGATTGACTACAACGGATAGGGACATTGTGTTCACTCTTATATCCACTTTAAATCCACGTAGTAACCAACTATAGACTGATTCAAATGTTTTATCGGCTGGCCTATCGATGCCTTTCGATTTCATACTAAATTCTGACAGATCAACACCATCTCGACCATATCTAATGTTGTCTTCACCGTGAACTATCTGAAATATGACCTTACTTGCCATTGTGCCTGATAAACAGATTCAAACTAAGTTTATTTCATACTACGAATATGTTGTCTAGATCAATCTGTGCCTAAGTTAAATTCTATAACAATATGTTCTCTGTTCTAGATCTTAAAATATACCGAATTGGTTTGTTCATCTAAATCTACTGCCAATCGTACTTATTTTCTACATATGTTCATCCAAATCGGTCAAATTACCTCAAATAAATCATGTCATAATTTATAAATCAAGAACTAAGTGCTACACATCTATTCAAATATTAAACAAAATTCTACACAAAGAAATGTATACATAGATAAGGATATATCCTACATATGTTCATCTAAATCGGTTTGTCCTAGGTCAAATTGGCTAAAATAAATCATGCCCTAATTTTTAAATCTAGACTATAGTGCTACACATCTATTTAAATAATATAGACATAGATCAGAATATATTCTACGTAGGTTCATCTAAATCGGTTCGTCCTAGGTCAAACTCCCTAAATTAAATCATGCCCTAATTTATAAATCTAGATCTGACTACTAAACAACTATTCAAATATTCAAAAAAAAATTCTTTTTTCTAATATTCTACACAATAAATAACACAAACATATAGCGGGATATTGTATTTACCTGGGATCGAGTATGCACATCGACAGGGCTTCACCGCTCACCTTCTTCTTCCTTACCCCTCTCTGTTTTTTCTTCTGGAGTCTCAAGCGTTGCAAATGACGGCCTCATCAGCGCACTGGGAGTATATAGGGAGGAGGCCAAATATCGCCCTTGCAAAGGGCGAGATTAGACAAAAATCGCTCTCTGCAAGGGCGGCAAGGGGGCCGCCTGCAAAATTGCCAGGGCGGCCGCCCTTTTGCAGGCGGCAAAAATCGCCCTCTGCAAGGGCGGCAAGGGGGCCAGCCGCAAATTGCCAGGGCGGCTGCCCTTTTGCAGGCGGCCCCGCTACAGGGAAAAATCGCCCTTGCCGAGGGCGGCAAGGGACTTATTTGCATAAAAACCGCGATGCGGGCAGACGGCGCCCAACGGCCGTCTGCCACGTCAGCAAAATCGCCCTCTGGGAGGGCGATTGAAGATTAGATTTGCAATATTTTCAAACCTAAAATTATTTTTGCAAATCTTTAAAAATTAAAAATTAAAAATGCTAAAAATTCGGAAATGAGCTGGGATGGATGGGTCGGTTTGAGGAGGGAAGAAAAATGGACTTTTGGCCGGGAGAGGGAGAGGAGGCAGGCTGGCAGGGAGAGATTGAAGGAGATGGGCCGGATTTGGCCCGAAGCCAAGGAGGAGGATTTTATTTACTTTTTCTATTAAATAATTGCTGAAATGATCTTTCGTTTATTAATAATACTTTCAATGCTCAAATAATTCCGAAAAAAATCCAGAAAATACTTAGGCACTCAAAGTATTTAAGAAAATTTTATCTAGCTCCATTTGATGTTCAAATGTTTCATAAATTTTATTCAAACACTTACTTTAATTATTAAATAATTTCTAAAAATTCTTTTTTCACAACAATTTATATTTTATCGATTTTTAGGGTGTGACAAGGTACCCCTCCTTCACAAAGTATAACATGTACCGCATGACGTAGAAGCCACAAAGGTTGGTGGCAGGTTTTTGTCTAAGGATGCACTCATGTTCAAAGATCCTAAATGTTGTTGCATCCACCTTGCATCTTCCATACGATCTTTCAAACCTACGGTATCTCGCATATGCCCTATTTAATGCATTGGTAAAAACTTGGTGGTACATTATCCCCTTTCACAGACTATCATATATGCCAATCATACTATCATCGATATTGATTACGATGAGGGTCTAGTGATGGCTGCACATAGGATAATGCATCAATAACTTCATACGCGTGGAGAGTAACCAAAACTTGAAATCGATGATATTGACTTATTGAGCAAGGTAAGGAAGGAGAATGTGGTCACAGGAACTGAGCTTGACAAGGGTGTTGAAGAGATAGTTCTCAATTTCTGCTTCTTTCGACAAATGATTTGCAAAGTTTAGAACTGTTGGGTCTAGAAAAGCAATTTTAGAGTTGTTGCTTCGACATTCAAAAGAGCAATGCCTGCAAAACAAGAACACGGTTCAGAAGCACTAAGCCTACAGTAGTCGGGGCCAGCTTATGGACTGGAATTGTAGAATATGGAAGGACTCACAATGACCATAATTGAAGGATGCTGACATCGAGATCTCTTTTTTGGTTAAATTTAACCCAGCATATATTAGGCAGATGGTGAAAATCCATGTCGGTGTAGTATGCTCTGATCATTTGTTCATGTTGTGCGGACGCCTCCAAATACTATTGATGCAACCATCGCGCTTGAGTTCCTAATTGTTCAAGTTTTGAGTCAATCACCATGGGTTTTCTAATCTGGAATTACAAAACCACTTCGGCCTCTGAAAGATTGTCCAAATCATCAAGGCTGTCTAGACCGGCTGACTTATAGAATGCCTCAACATTGGCCGCTTTCTCTGCAGTGAACAACTCCTTAGCCTAAGTCTGAAGATCCTTTTTACCAATAGTTCTTCAGAAGTCCGATATAAGTTTCTTTGGTGGCTTCGGTTGTGCGCACTTTATGAAATGATCGATCACTTCCTTTGCAATTGGAATCTTCGTTTCCTTGGGTTTCTTAGGGCCAAAAAGCGAGGTAATGCTGCCTCTCACCGTCTTCTTAGGTAGCCCTATTGTCAGTGTTGACACTGAGTCCCCCTTGGTTGGCTGGCGTCGTGACTTGTTCGATGAGGTAGACCTTTGCGATGCAATTATTGTTGGAGTCTTTTTTGAGGGTGGGGGTGGACTCGGGGACTTCTTCGGAGGTTGTGGTTGACTCGATGTGTTCTCATGAGGAGGGGGTGGCCTGGGGTTCCTTGGCAAAGAAGGAGCTAGACCTGGACCTTGCTCGCCTGAAGGGCTGGAACCACCATCACTTGGATCGCCTGCCCCATCGTTTGACGTGACAATGATGTAGCGTTTGGGCCATAGGATCACATTGTGAAGAGCATTGCCCAGAGTGTCAACACCTTCCTCCGAAGGAAACTCTAGCACATAACCTCTGTATTGGCTTAGCACATCGTCAACTCCGACCCTTAAGTAGCCTGCAGGCAAAGGAATATCGTGAATTGTTTGCCCTGCACAAATTGGATGTGCCACACCGCATGCAATCTCCTGAGTGATGTTCTTTTGAAGGGGGACATGGAGCGCGCACGGTGTATGTGTCGTTATGTCATCCACAACATAATGCGTTGTGTCTTGTTAAGGTGGGACAGCTTCCGCGGACATGCAACTGCCACATTTCCCACTCGGGCTTACCACTTTGTTCTCGGCTTGCCCGTGGCGTTCAGGTACCCCATCAGGAAACATCTATGCAAGTTGTTCCTTTAGCTGACGAGCCATCTCTCTTGTGATACGATTGTCTTCCTCTTGATGCGTGGGTCTTCTCTGACAAGACCGACACCTGTGCCTATTGTCCGAAAACCCATCCTTCCATGGAATGAGACCGACGTCTCTCGTGCGTCCAGGGTGCTCAGGGTTCCCCAATGCCATTATGAGCTCATCTCTCCCTCTTTGTGCCACAAAATTACCTTGTGACGACTAGGAAAGGGCCTCGGTGATCTTCTGCTTTAGCTCTTGCTGTCTAGGACCTGCGGCGACCAACTCCCTTGAAGACGACAATTCAGTCCTCCTGGCATACTCATAGTGCTTTGTCCAGATGCCCCATCCCTCTATCTCGGGTGTTACACCAGCTTGACGCAGTTGTTCCTCCTTCTCATCCAATTTGGGGATATTCTTGGCATATCCGCTCAGGCCGAACTGGTGAGGATACTTGTTCTTTGCGGAGTTGGCCTTGTCTCGTTCGCTCATTTCTCTTGCCTCCTTAGATGTTTTCCATCTCACGAACTCATCCTAGTAATCCACACACTTCTAATACATGGGTTTCTTAAAATTCAGGGTCCGGTCGCGTTGGACTAAGTCCGTGTTCAAGCCAGTCTCCAATTTTTGAAATGAGTGTCCATCTTTGATAGGGCCCCATGCTTTCCTAGAGCTTCTTGGTCTTTAGGAAAGGAGAATGATAGCTTCAACCTTCGCCAGCACTCTTTCTTCAGGTTATGTGGTACCGTCCAGTCATACTGTGTTACGTCACTTGATTTCCAATGTTGGTACTTGATGGGAATAAAATCCTTGACGAGGACACCACACGCCCTACCATACGGGGTCAATGCCTCCAATGGCGCACGAGGCAGCCCATTTGCACTGAGTTCTGTCACAATGTAGTGATCATCAAGCATCGTGTTAGGACCCCTTGGTTTCCACTCTGATGTCACGGTTGATTTCTGGGCCGAACCAGCAACGAAAGTGCCAGCCTCCTTGAAAATATGATATTTGATTAGTTGGAATGGTCTGTTAGAGTACGAGTTTCCTAATGCACTATTGCGTGAAATCAATGTCATAATTACCTCACCGCCTTCAGCATTCTCTTGATTTAAATATAGGAATGCGCTAGGGCTGGCATCATGTTCGCCCTCTGATCCGAAGCTACCGAATTCTTCGTGTTCCATGTTGTTTACAATGGTAAGCTATTTTTGAGAAAAGTAAACCACATGATTGTATTGACGTGCTTGTATTAAAAGTTCATCATTGAACAACATGTCTGAATGGCTCCAGTTCATCATCGAGCAAAGTATATGCAAATTTGTAAAGATGATATCTACGTGCTCTTAGAACTACATGCGTAAATGTGTTGCACCATTTAGCCTTCACTAGACATCTAGACAACTAGAAAACTATATATTTGTAAAAGCATAAGGCGTTGTGATAGGTTTGGTGGGAAGCAGAAAACCTCCACTGCAGCCTCTGCCACTAGGATTGACGCGGAGGTTTTCACTTCCCACCAGGCCTTCAACACGCCTAAATAGTGCGAATAGTGGTTGGAGGTGGCAATGTCACTAGTACAGATCCTATCTGTGACGGGCTCAATTATGCCTGGACTACTTAGGCTGTCAGAACGAAGTCATCTCAATTAGGCCTAAATTTGCACCGTTGTAGATGTACTCGTACATTCATACTCTAGGCCCAAGTACATATAGCCCGTCACCGATGACACTCATCTGTGACGGGCACAGATTTAGGCCCGATTGAGACGACCTAGCATATCTCAATTGGGTCCATATACAGAGCCAGTCAGAGATAAGGGTCATCGGTGACGGGCTACAAAGATGGCCCGATTGAGATGACTTTAAAGCCCGTCACCGATGACTCATATCTGTGTCGGGCTTTTATTGATGTCCGTTAGAGATAACTGTGCGCCCGTTAGAGATGTAGGTTCATTGGCCCGATTGAGATATATTTTGCACACTATAAAGAGACCACCCGACTATTGTCTGAAGTTATCCCACTATTCACTATTTTGGTGGGAGGTTGAAGGGGGCGAATTTTTGTTATTTTTTCCAAAGATAAACAGAAAAATCTTAGAAGTAAAAAGATAGTAATAATTTTTTTTAATTTAGTAGTATGTTAACTAATATTTTATGAAATTTTGCAGCGATGGATTGAAGTTGGATGAATACGACAACTTTGAAACGTCATTGCAAGGAGTATAGAGATGGTGTTTTAAGTTTTATGAACGTTGCGAAGGAGGGTAGGAGAAGAAGAAATAGCAAATACATGTGTTGTCCATGTAGAGATTGCAAGAATGATATTATGTTTAGTGGAGAGGAGGTACACTCTCACTTGATACAACGGGGATTCATGAAGGGTTACACATGTTGGGTGAAGCATGGAGAGCAAGAATCGAGTAATGGTGCAGCTACAGACAGAAGTGGTGCAGACAATCATGAAGATGAAGATGAGCATGACATGTTTATACCATCTCCATTGGGCGGTGAAATGGTTGATGTGGATCCTGATATGCTGCAAGAGATGTTACGTGACGTTGAGGAGCAAGCTCACAACGAGAGATATTCCATGAAGTTCAACAGGTTGGTCAGTGACTCCGAGACACCTCTATACGCCGGATGCAAGGCAAAGCACACCAAATTGTCAGCTACCTTGGACCTAATGAAGCTGAAGGCAAGTAGTAGATGGACAGACAAGAGTTTTACAGAACTTTTGGAAATATTGAAGGCCATGCTTCCTGAAGAGAACACAATGCCCGAGACGATATATGAAGCAAAGCAGGTTCTGTCCCCTGGGGTTAGAGGTCCGTAGAATTCACGCTTGTCCAAACGACTGCATATTGTACCACAAGCAATATGCGGACCTAGATGCTTGTCCTATATGCAAGGCTTCTTGATACAAGGGAAAGAAGTCAAAGCGGGGTGGTCCGGTGAAGGTTGTGTGGTATCTACCTATCATTGATCGCTTCAAGAGAATATTTGCCAACCCCAAGGAAGCAAAGTTAGTGCGTTGGCATGCCGGAGATAGAAGGAACGACGGTTTGCTAAGGCACCCTGCGGATTCAATTCAATGGAGGAATATCGATCGAATGCACAAAGACTTTGCTGCCGATCCCAGAAACATGAGGATATGTCTGTGTACGGATGGCATGAATCCTTTCGGAGATATGAGTAGTTCTCACAGCACTTGGCCCGTTCTTATTGCGAACTATAACCTCCCGTCATGGTTGTGCTTCAAAAGGAAATATATTATGTTGTGCTTGTTAATCCAAGGTCCGAAACAACCGGGCAATGGTATCGATGTGTTCTTGGAGCCTGTTATCGATGATCTTGAGATTCTTTGGAAAGAAAGGTGTGAAAACTTGGGATGCATATGGTCAGGATAACTTCAAGCTACGAGTTCTATTATTCTGCACCATTAACGACTATCCTGCACTAGGTAATCTTTCTGGACAAACCGTGAAACGAAAGAAGGTTTGCCCTGACTGTATGGAACATACACGCAGTAGGTGGCTGAAGAAATCAAGAAAGATGGTTTACATGGGTCATAGGAGATGGCTCCCACTACGCCACGCCTTTAGAAGAAAGAAGAAAATTTTCAACGGTCAGAGAGAACTTGGAACTGCTCCCAAGGATTTGTCTGGAGACGAAGTCCACGACATGGTCAAAAACATAACTAATGAGTTTGGGAAGAAAAGAAAACATGGCAAGGCAAATGATAAGGGTATGTGGAAGAAAAAATCCATATTTTGACGGCTACCATACTGGAAAGACCTTAAAGTCCAGCATTGCATTGATCTAATGCACGTAGAGAAGAACTGTTGCGATAGTTTGCTCGGGCTACTACTTAATATGCCTGGAAAGACAAAGGACGGGTTGAATGCTCGCCTAGATCTGCAGGAATTGAACATTCGCAGTGAGCTTCAGCCTGTTACGGATGAAGAGACAGGAAGAGTGTACCTCCCACCAGCTTGCCACACCTTGTCGAAGGATGAGAAGATCGCAATGCTATCATGCCTGGCTGATATTATGGCTCCTTCGGGCTATTCAGCAAGGATCAGTAAGTACGTTAAATTGGAGGATCTAAAACTGGTTGGAATGAAGTCTCACGATTGCCACGTGCTAATCACACAGATCTTGCCAGTTGCTATCAGAGGCATTCTACCACCCAAAGTCCGTCACACGATCCAACGGCTCTGTGCTTTCTTCAATGCAATCGGTCAGAAGATTATAGATCCCGAAGATCTAGATAAGATGCAGGCTGATATTGTCAATACCCTGTGTCACTTGGAGATGTATTTTCCACTGTCTTTCTTCGATATCACGGTTCATCTCCCTATTCATCCAGTGAAGCAAACAAAACTATGTGGTCCAGCTGTTCTAAGGGAGATGTACCCGTTTAAGAGGTATATGGGAGTTCCTAAGTCGTACGTTCGAAATAGAGCAAAACCGGAGGAAAGCATCATTGAAGGGTACACGATGGAGGAGGTTATTGAGTTCTGCATCGATTACATGGCCGAGACTGATCCTATTGGAGTTCCTGCGTCTCGCCACGAAGGAAGGTTGGCAGGCCTTGGCACAACAGACAGAAAAAGAATTGTACCCGATCAGGCATCGTATGCGCAAGCTCATTTCGCTGTGCTACAACATATGGCCGAAGTAACTCCATACTTTGAGGAACATCTAGCGAAGGTCCGACAGGAAAACATGGGTCGATCAGATATGTGGATCAACAGAGAACATAGTACTCGCTTCAACGAATGGTTCCAGAATCGTATCGCACGGTCGACCGATGGCCCAAGTGAGATAATACGAAGGTTGGCAAGGGGCCCAAACTGGGATGTTGACACATGGCAAGGGTACGATATCAATGGATACACATTCTACACCGTCAAACAAGATGACAAAAGCACAGTGCAGAACAGTGGAGTCCGTATAGATGCATATCAGGATCAAGCTGGATCGAACACATACTATGACCGCATATAGCAGATCTGGGAGATGAACTATAGGAGCTTCAAAGTCCCTTTGTTTTGTTGCAGCTGGGTGAATATCCGCACTGGTGTTAAAGTCGACAGGGAAGGATTCACTTTAGTGGACCTTGTAAATAGAGTCTTCGTAGTACTGTAATTTGCAAATTGATATAAGTAATGAAGTATTTTGTACCGGTGCTTTATGATCTGCATATTTTAATTTCATATGGTTTTTAAAATTTAATAACAAATTTACACTGTTTAAATAAGGCATAGGTTAATTATAATAATTTTTAAAAATTTAATAGCAATTTTAAACTAATTTAATAAGTCATATTTTAATTTAACAGAAATTTTACACCATTTAAAAATGTAATAGCAATTTTAAATCGGGTATAAGTTAATTATAAATGATTTTATAACTTAAATATCATTATTAAATACAATTAATAAGGAATATTTTAATTCTATAGTGGGATGAGCTTATCTCTATCGGGCATATAAATAATGCCCGTCAGAGATGAGGTTATCTCTATCAAGCGTAGTAGTTCTGCCCGTCACGGATGTATGTCATCCGTATCGGGCTTGTTAGTTATGCCTGTCACGGTTATGTGTCATCCGTATCGGGCTTGTTACTTATGACCGTCACGGATGTGTGTCATTCATATCGGGCTTGTTATTTGTGCCCGTCATGGATGATTGTCATCCGTATCGAGCTTAGTACTTGTGCCCGATGATGATGACCTACGACTAGGTTTTCTACCGATCCAGATCTGACTCTAAGTCTCACTATCACTTCTTCACGCCGCCGCCTCCTCCCTCCAACCGCCTCCTCACCGACCACCGCCGCCTCCTCCTCGCCGCCGCCGTCCTCCTCCTCGCCGCCGCCGTCCTCTCCTTGACGTCGCCGCCGCCGTCCGCCTCCGCGACGCCGCCGCCTCCTCGACGCTGTCCTCCTCCTCGACGTCGTCCTCCTCCTCGCCGCCGGCGCCTCCTCAATGCCGCCGTCCTCCTCCTCGCCGCCGGCGCCTCCTCGCTGCCGCCGTCCTCCTCCTCCTCGCCGCTGTCCTCCTCCTCAATGCCGCCGCCGCGTCACCGGTATGAAATTAGTTTGAATTTAGTCTCAAATTTGTTTGAATTAGTATAAGTTAGTATTAAATTGGAATGAATTTAGTATGAATTAGTATTAATTTAGTGATAAATTTGTTTGAATTACTATGAATTAGTATTAAATTGGAATGAATTTAGTACGAATTAGTTTGAATTTAGTGTCAAATTTGTTTGAATTACTATGAATTAGTATTAAATTGGAATGAATTTAGTATGAATTAAATTTGTAATATACTAATTCATAGTATAAATTAATATAGTGTACTAATTTAGTGTCCCAATTAATACTAATTCATAGTATTTCATAATATATTACAATTAGTATATTAGTATTAATATAGTATACAATGAATTATTAATTTATACTATAGTACATTGTATATTAGTACATTGTATTAATTAGTACTATAGTATATTAGTATATTAGTATTAATACTATGAATTAGTACTAATACTATAGTATACTATAGTATATTAGTACATTGCATACTATAGTATTAATACTATAGTATATTTGTATGAATTATTAATTTATACAATTACTATATTAGTATTAATATAGTATACAATGAATTATTACAATCAATATATATATATAGTATATTACACTAAATTAAGAATTGTTCATAGTAATTCAGTGTATTAATTTATACTATGAAGTATTAATTTATACTAATTCATTGTAGTACTAATTTGACACTAAATTTATATGATGTCGACCGTATATTACAATGGTACGTCGACATTGTATACTACAATGGTGGAGATGTAATATACGGTATATTTGTCGCATTCATCAAGGTATACATGTGTAGTACACTTTTTTTTAACTTTCTTGCCGTACAACAGTTATATAGAAAATGTCGCAGCAAGGCGAACCCACGTTAGCGACTACTAGTGGGACAACATCGAGCCGGGCTCCTAGGACCCAGAATAAGATCCCTAAGGAAGTGTACACCATAACAAAGGTGGACGATCTGGGATTTCCGACGGCTCCTGCGAAAGCTGTCAAAAAGTTCTCAACGATATGCGGAGTCCTAGGGAGGCGGAACTTCACCATTTTGAAGGACCACATCGATCTGGTCCCACAGGAAGAAAAAGATGAGGCCTGGAAGCAGTTCAAGGAAAGCTTCGAATACCCCCCCAGAGGCCGAGGCAAGACTCAAGCGGCAGGCTATCCGCAAGATGGGCAATTTATGGAAAAATTTCAAGATCACGCTGGTCACCAAATACGTCCTCAACCCCGCCCAGCCAGAACCATTCGGGAAGTACCCGTTCATCTCCCGGGTCATGTGGGAAGAGTTCTATGCCACAAAATCAACCCCTAAGTCTCGGGCAAAAAACGAGGCCTATAGGAGGTTGCAGGCAAAAAACCTTCACCCGCACCGGCTTGGCACCGGAGGCTACGCCGGGAAGCAGCACGAATGGGTCAAGGAGGATGAAGCTGCTGCAGAATCGAATACGCCGCCAATTCTTAGTGATATCCCGACCACCCGAGCAAGGAACTAGGCAAGGACGAGGGTGAAGAAGAATAGTGACGGAACACTTACGTTCCCAAATCCCGAAGATCAAGCGGTGTAGCAGAAAATCGTAAGTACCACATGTAGAGTATGTTTCGTTAGGTTGTATCGTACTCTTGATTAAATTCGTCCTAACGGTATCGCAGGACGACATGACTGCTGAAAGACAGGCCTCCCAAGAGGTCTGCTCACAACTTCGCGAGGATGACATCCTCACGAAAGCGTTGGGAACCGAAGAACACCGTGGACGGACAAGGGGCATTGGCTCCAATGTTCCATGGAAGGTTGGGTTTCCTCAATACACGTGGCAGTACAGGAAGCACAAGCTTTCAAAGGCGCAGAAAGATGCACGCCTTAAGGAACAACTTCGGGAGGAGATTAGAAACGAGCTTCGAGAAGAGTTCGATGAGAAGTTGTTACAAGTGAAGGCTCGGGTGGAGACACGCCTCAGGGAAAGCGAGCCTGCTGCCACTCCCATAATAAAAACGAGCCCCACGCAGAGGCGTAGCAGCTGCGCATCTACTGGGGTGGCGGCACAAGAACAACCAGCCCCCACTGTGGTGGACCACATAACGGTAAAACCAACACACCACAGTACATTATAACATATTATAAAGACACGTATGAATCTATTGCAGGGACCCACATCGTGCACCCTAGTCGTTAGGTTGACAAAAGACTTTGCAATTCCTGCCACAGAGGGTCTTGCGTTCAAGCCCACGCCGGAGACCCAAGTGCATGGGGGGAAGCTGCTAGCCGGTCATGCCAAAGTTCAAGTGGACATGGTGAAGCCCGATTGGGTTGGCTTCACTCTCTCGCACCCACCAAATGATGAGGTTCTGACCCTTGGAGCTGCATGTGGGACCTTTATCCAATGGCCCTTGTTGATTTAAATTAAACAACAATTGCACAAATCAGTACATTAATTTACAAATTAGTTTAAACCCTAACTAGTAGTCCTTCTTGATGATCGCTCCACAAATACAATACTTTGCTTGCCTTCGAAAACAATATGATGTGGCTTGGCGGATTTCACGAGTGATGGGTCCTTGACATAGAATACTTGCTTAACGGATTTCGCGAGGACGAATGGCTCATCTTCGTAACCAACATCCTTCAGGTCAACAATAATCATCCCGTACTTGTTAACCTTCAACCCCCTTGGAATTTGTACGCACTTGCATTCGAACAGAGGGACTTTGAGGGCTTCATAATCTAGCTCCTAGATTGACTCTATGAAACCGTGATAAGTCTGCTTGTTGCCGCCATCATCGTAGACGTCTATGCGTATGCCACTGTTTTGATAAGTACTCTTGTTGTCCTGGACTTTGGTGTAAAAAGTATACCCGTTTATGTCATAGCCTTGGTATGTGTGGATTGTGTTGGATGGCCCCCGAGACAAAGAAAACGGCTGGTCACTATCGATGTCTGCAGTTGTTAGGTATTCCATCAACCATTTCCCGAATTGAAGTTTATGCGTCTTCGTGAGCCATGCCTCCGATTTCCTCGGATTATCACTATGGATTTTATCCAAGTGCATGTCCACATAAGGAGCGACCAAAGCTGATTATCGTAATACTGAAAAGTGTGCTTCTCTTATGGTTTCTCGGTCAGAGGGACAATTCTCTTAAGGCCTAATGTTCCTTTTCCAAACATCTTGCCCTCACGACGAGGCACAGGCACACAAAATAGGTTTCAGATCCATGTAATCTATACAGAATTGGACCACCTCCTCTGTTCCATAACCCTCAACGATGTTGCCTTCGAGTCTCGATCTGTTCCAGACATATTTCTTTACAATGCCCATAAACCACTCGAAAGACCACATGCTATGCAGATACATTGGACCTAGGATCTTTACTTGTTCCACAAGATGAGCAACAAGATGCACCATGATAATGAAAAATGAAAAAGAGAACAACATCTCGAGCTGGCAAAGAGTTAGAATCGCGTCCTCCTGAAGCTTGTCCAATGAAGCTGGATCGACAACCTTTTGATTCATCGCTTTGAAGAACTGGCACAACTTGATGATTGGGTCTCAAACCTTATCTGGAAGGATACCTCTGATTACGACTAGTAGCAGCTACGTCATAAGCACATGGTAGTCATGTGACTTCATTTCAACCAACCTCTTATCTTTTATGTTAACCAGTTTCTTAATGTTCGCACAGTAACCGGATGGGACTTTTGACACCCTGCAAACATTCCAACATACTCGTTTTTTCCGCAGCGCTAAAAGTGTAGCATGTAGGAGGGAGGTAGTAGCAACCATTTTCTTTGTCCTGAGGATGCAGCTCTTTCCTGATATTCATGTCTTCAAGGTCTCTTCGTGCTTGCAAAGTGTCCTTCGTCTTGCATGGTGTGTTCAACAATACCCCGAGCATGTTCTCGCACACATTCTTCTTCACGTGCATCACATCAATTGCATGACGGATATCCAAGTCTTCCCAGTACGGTAGTGTTGACGCCAAATCTGTACCGCCGATGTAGATCCAGCGTGCGGACACACGAAGGTCTGGGAGATCTGCTTAGCTCCAGTACAGGTCCTAAAATTGATGAAGCGCAGACATGCCAGTCAGTTTGATCCTGCCACTGACAAGATATGCAAAATAGCAGAACAGAAAGTCTATCGACCGATAGGCCAATAGGGCAAAAACGTAGGCCGATGCAACATCCAGATAACTCACCGGCTGAAACCCCGATGAAACTCTTATTGGCAGCCAACAAGCAGGCTAGAGATTACGGTTCTAATCACGACTTAGTAGGTCAAACCGAACTGATGCAGCACTAAGTATGAAAAGAAACGCAAGATCTAGACAGTCAAGCCCTTGACTGATTTTCAGAGTGGTGGATACCTTAGCCAATCTAATCTAGCAAGGCAATTTAGTCGATACCGGCATAAACCCTAAAGCGAATCTCAGCCGATAAGACGAAATCGAGAAGTCAAACCAGATTGACTAAGATATATGATAGTAGGTGCTTACGTTGACGAGATCAGAACGTCGAAGCCCTAGCCCCGTGTTAACGACGAAATTTGGTAAATCATGCATTGGATTCAGAGTTAAAGCCGAAGCCGATTGGAGGAGATAAGCGATTACAGAAACAGAGTATGAATCGGCTGCAAGCCAAATCGGCTACGGTGTGCATCGGCTGAAACAGAATCGGACAAGGATAGCCGATGTAGCCGATTCCGATGAGGAGATGGCAGGATCATTGTCGGGTTCGGTTGGTGTGCTTCATGAGGATTGCCACGTGCGGATTGAGTCCGAAAAAGGCAATTGTATCTATTAATTAGAATATTTGTTAGTTTCCTTTTATCTTTAGGAAAGTTTCTTTCTTGTCCTACAAGGACTAGTATCTCCCCATGGGTATAAATATGTACACCCGGGGTTATTGTAAGGTATCAACACTCGATCAATACAATTCGGCGCATCGCCACCTTTTACTCTGTTACGGTTTCTTTATCAACCGGCGGAATTTGGCACCTGACGCGGGGCTGCATCGGCTGTCGACCTCCGGCGAAGGGGTAAGTCCAATGTTCCGCCGGTTCAGGCAATTGTATCATCTACGTCGGCGTCGTTCAAGGCTGCATCAGTACATTCGACCTCTTGGATTGCTCTGGTTTGGATGATAGATTTGCCTGGCTATTTATCATATGTCTTCTGTTAATCTAGTATTAGCATCTCGATTTAGTTTTATCAGCTGCTTCTCGTTTTAGGGTTTCTGCTGGTATCGGCTAAATCGTCTTGCTAGATTAGATTAGCTTAGGCATCTACCACCCTGAAAATCAGTCAAGGGCTTGATCATCTAGATACCGTGTTTCTTTACATACTTAGTGCTGCATCAGTTGAGTTTGACCTACTAAGTCGTGCTTAGAACCATGAATCTCTAGCCTGCTTTTTGATTGCCGATAAGGGTTTCATCGGGGTTTCAGCCGATGAGTTATCTGGACGTTGCATCGGCTTATAAGGATTGCATATAAGTTGAATTTAGCCGATGACAACAAAGGTTTCACTATTTAATCTAATCTTGTGGATTTTATGGCATTGGATCTATGTTAGATTCACTTCATCGGCTATGCTATGAATATATATAATCTCTCTCTTGAGGTGTTTTTAGACATAAGTGATTTATACTGTCTCGGCGCCCTGTCCGATCTATCCCAATCACTTGGTTTAAATATATTTTGAGATTTAGATTATGTATCATTGATATCTACAGCCGATCGAGTACATCTAACTTTCGTTTCACTTTATCAAGTCATTGCCGATCTATTGCGTATTATCATCAGCCGATTGTCTCTTCATCAAGTGTCAGAATCTACATTGAACACATAGCCGATAGCTCAAAACCCTATCGCTATCGGCTGTCATCAGGATCGGCTGGAATTACTACATCGGCTATGTTGGCCGATCGGTTCTTTGATCTGTCGTTTGTATATCTTGTCAGTTGCAGGATCAAACTGACTGGCACGCCCGCATCTCACCAAGATTTGGACCTGCACTGGAGCTAAGCAGATCTCCCAGGCCAGTGTGTGTTTTTTGCATCAACACCCCGACAACGCAGGCAGCCATAACGAGACTTACCCTTCGCGAGAAGGGCATGAACTCGCCGAAGTAGAGGAAAAGTAAAGGTTGGCGATGCGCCGAAGTTGTATTGATCGTGAGATATTTTACATGAACCTTGGGCTTACATATTTATACCCATAGACTAACAAAGATCTTAACAGATTACGACTCAAACTTTCCTAAAGATAAAAGGAAACAAATAAAGTCCTTACCGGACACTAACACTCTTCCCTAAAGATAAAACAGAAAACTAACAAACTCTTCCTAATTAAGAGATATAAGCCGCATCCTTCTTGAACTCGGTCTTCTCTGGATAAGATCTTTCCGAATCTAACAAGAATTCGACTGTTGTTGGTGGTTGGTTTAAGATAACCCCCATCGGCCGATATAAGACTCTAGGCCGATACCAACCTTGAGCAGATATGGATCCTAGGCCGATGGGGTCTTCGGGGCTTACCAAATTCTGGTGTTAACACATGCCCCCCAGTTTTGGAGTATGAGAAGTCATGCTTCAAAATTACCCTTGCCTTGATCGCCCCAAAACTGATTCTTCTCTTCTTCTTGACATCGGCTCTCGTAAGCTGATACCTTCTGTATTAGATGAGCCAGGCTGTCAAACTAATGGAAAAAGAATCTATCTTTGATAAGCGCTGACAACCCTTGGAACACAAGATCTGCTAGTTGTTTATCACTTAGGCTCAAGCTATAACATCGGTTGCGGACATCACGAAATCTTTGAATATACTCCACAGCCGATTCCCCTTCTTGCTGCCTGACTGATATCAAATCTAAAAACTTTAACTCATTATTCCCAGCAAAGAAGTATTGGTGAAATTGCTCCTCAAGATCGGCCCAACCTCTGATAGAGTGCGGCGGCAATGATGAAAACCATATGAAGGCTGATCCAGTCAAAGACAACGGAAACAATCTAACTTTCAGAGCTTCTTCAGCCGATGCCTCCCCACATTGAGCTAAAAATCGGCTGATATGTTCCCTTGTAGATATATCATCTTGTCCTGAAAATTGAAAAAAAGTCTGGAATCTTATATCGGCTTGGAAGTGGAACTCTATCAAACCATTCAGGATATGGCAGCCGATACACAGAAATATGTCCCTTAGGTCTAATTCCAAACTGTTCCTCTATTACTTTTGCAATCATATCGGCCCAATCTTCTTTAGACTGATATCTTTGAGTTTCTTCTGGCCGATATTGTTGATATGGCTCTCCATACTGATATGCTTGCCCATCGAGCCAATATTGCTGTTGCCGATGATGGTGAGACTGTTCGTCGATTTGCCCCCTAGTCTGATTTCATAAAGCAATTACTCTGGGAACTATTTTCTCGATCAAACCATGCAATGTACTCACCAAAACTCCAGATCGATCAAACACAGTGCGACGAACAATTTTATCAACTGTCTTTTGAAGCGTCTCATCATCCATCGGCTCTTCTTCTTCCTCTATCGACTTGAGAGATTGTTCTTCCTTGGCCTTGACTTCCTTCTCAGACATCTTGTTGGAATTGTGCGTTCCACGAGCTGTGTAAAAATCTTTTGTCAAAAACACAGTCCCACCGGGCATGCCAAAAATGTGTTGACGCCAAATCTGTACCGCCGATGTAGATCCGGCGTGCGGACACACGAAGGCCTGGGAGATCTGCTTAGCTCCAGTGCAAGTCCTAAAATTGATGAAGCGCGAACGTGCCAGTCAGTTTGATCCTGCCACAGACAAGATATGCAAAATAGCATAACAGAAAGTCTATCGGCCGATAGGCCGATAGGGCAAAAACGTATCGGCCGATAGGCCGATAGCCAAAGCAATCGATCAGCCGATGGGCCGATGGCACAGTCTCAGCCGATGTAGCTAGGGTTTCGAACCATCGGCTGTGTACTAAGCAAGCATCTATATAGAGACGATCGGCTGACGATAGCATGATGATATAGCAATGTGATATAGCATAATCCAAATAAATATAAGATAAACATCGATCTGAAGATTAAAGCACACATCGGCTAGAGGTCCGATGGCATAAACTCTCAATAAGCAGATTAACAATAAATTCTCTATCGTCATCGGCCAGATCCAATCTATATGTAAAACCCTTAGGCCGATGCAACATCCAGATAACTCATCGGCTGAAACCCCGATGAAACTCTTATTGGCAGCCAACAAGCAGGCTAGAGATTACGGTTCTAATCATGACTTAGTAGGTCAAACCGAACTGATGCAGCACTAAGTATGAAAAGAAACGCAAGATCTAGACAATCAAGCCCTTGACTGATTTTCAAAGTGGTGGATACCTTAGCCAATCTAATCTAGCAAGGCAATTTAGTCGATACCGGCATAAACCCTAAAGCGAATCTCAGCCGATAAGACGAAATCGAGAAGCCAAACCAGATTGACTAAGATATATGATAGTAGGTGCTTACGTTGACGAGATCAGAACGTCGAAGCCCTAGCCCCGACAACACAGGCAGCCATAACGAGACTTACCCTTCGCGAGAAGGGCATGAACTCGCCGAAGTAGAGGAAAAGTAAAGGTTGGCGATGCGCCGAAGTTGTATTGATCGTGAGATATTTTACATGAACCTTGGGCTTACATATTTATACCCATAGACTAACAAAGATCTTAACAGATTACAACTCAAACTTTCCTAAAGATAAAAGGAAACAAATAAAGTCCTTACCGGACACTAACACACTTTCCTAAAGATAAAACAGAAAACTAACAAATTCTTCCTAATTAAGAGATACAAGCCGCATCCTTCTTGAACTCGGTCTTCTCTGGATAAGATCTTCCCGAATCTAACAAGAATTCGACTGTTGTTGGTGGTTGGTTTAAGATAACCCCCATCGGCCGATATAAGACTCTAGGCCGATACCAACCTTGAGCCGATATGGATCCTAGGCCGATGGGGTCTTCGGGGCTTACCAAATTCTGGTGTTAACAGGTAGGTCCCAAAATACGGACTTTTTTTCCAAAGAAAGGTCTCACCGCTTGATGTGAATACATGTGTGCTTCCACTACCTTTACCAAATACAACTTCGATGTCCTTCACCTCCTCCCATACGTTACTACCGGTTATGAACTTTGGACGTGCTCCCACTTCCACCGTCGCGTCGAAATCTCATGTATTTCAGCAGTACGTGTGATTCTGCCTGAGGAACCTTCGATGGCATATGTACATGGTCTTTCGACAGTGATTCAACCACTTGCCTCTTGTTTGGGCCTTGCATTTTACACATGCTTTCATGTCCTTCACCGTCTGGCCTAATGTGTTACCAAGTGCTGGGTAGTCCTGTATTATTGTCACCAAAATAACCCCACATGTGAAGTACTCTCATTTGTATGCATCCCACATCTGTGCACCATCCGTCCATAGTATCCCTAGATCCCCTACCAGCGGTTTGAAATACACATCGATATCGTTGCCAGATTGTTTAGGCCCTCGAATTAGAAGTGGCATCATGATGTACTTATGCTTCAAACAGAGCCAAGAAGGTAGGTTGTAGATAATAACAGCAACTGGCTATGTGCTATGATGACTGCTCATGTCACCGAAAGGATTCATGCCGTCGGTGCTGAGCAAAATCCTCACATTCCTCATGTTGTACGCAAAATGCTTTCTGTACTTCCTGTCTATCTTCATTGAGAACCATCAGTTGGGTGTCTTATCATTCCATCTCTTTTACGCTCTTTGTGGTGCCAACGCATCAGCTTAAAATGTTTCTTATTTGTGAACATACGTTCCAAATGAGGGATGATTGGAAAATACCATACCACCTTCACCGACACTCTCTTCTTCCTCACTTTACCATTACTTCCACCATCACCATCCCCGTCTCCACACTTATACCGAGAAGCCTCGCACACCAGACATTGGTCCAAATCTGCATAATCACCCTAATAAAGAATGCAATCATTTCGACAAGCGTGAATTTTCTATACCTCAAGGCCAAGGGGACAGATAACTCTTTTCGCTTGATACGTTGTTTTCCGTAAGACATTACCCGCAGGAAGAATTTCTGTCAATAGCTCTAGCAACTCAGTGAAGTTCTTATCTGACCATCCATTACTTGCCTTCAGGTGAAGTAGAGATATGACCACCTGTAGATTGCTATGCCCCGCCTTACATCCATTGTAAAGTGGGAGTTTTTGAATCCTCCACCATGGTTTTGAACTTGGAATATTCCCTATCATCAGTGTCAGCCCTCTCTCCATCACGCAACATGTGACCTAGATCAGCTTCACTGTGATCAACGCACGTTTGGTCCTCCTGCTTACAGCTGACATCCTCATTCGGCACGTCATTGTTGTCTGCACTTCCCTCGCCTTGCTCCTCTTCACCAAGAAACTCATGACATCTGAACTTTAGCATAAAACCCCTTGTAAGAAGATGTGAATGGACCCGTTGCGCCGGAAATTGCCTGTCTTTCTTGCAATCAAAGCATGGATACCACAGATAATCTGGTACATTAACTGAGTTTGTGCTCGTCGCCGTGGCAACGAGAGACATTACTCCCCTGATATACTCTATAGAGTCACGATCCGCTTCATACACCCATCCTAGATCCATTATAACCGATGGGTACCTACGAATATTACTTAATGTCAATTACTCTAAATTATACCCCTACATATTATCTTTCATAATTTAACTACTATAACATGAAGTAATTAATAAAACGAAGAGGACAACATAAAAGAAATTTACACCCCTAAAAGAAAAATATAATAATTTGAAGTTTATTACGAACCGTGCAGAATACATACATTTAGGATTTTATAATTTCCAAACAAAATGGAATAATATAAATGATAGATCTTCAATAATTTAAATTTTATAACGTTGTGTTACACCTCTCTGTACTGTCATGTCAATACTTTAATTCAAAGTTAGCACGTAGTTGTTCGAGAATGATCTAATTAAATGAACATAAAAAGATATAATAATTATCCCTAGAAAACAAATACAAATAATTGTTTCAGTTGTGCACTCTATATGTATACGTAGCAAACTTTAATTCAATTCAACAAGCAATAGTAAAACAGAGTGAGAAACAATGAATACTAACCTTATAGGCTTCAATCTTCACCCAAACCAAAAAAATTAGAGCAAAACCTCCTCCCCCTTCCTCTAGCCGGTCGAGCAAGGATGAGAGGCGTCACTCTGTTCTTTGCTCGATCAGCTCGAGAGGATGGGCATGAGCTACATATATGCTGAGCTTATAGGTGCCAGTTCTTTAGTTAGAACCAGCACCTATGTCTGACATCTATATAGGTGCCGATTCATAAGGTGTGCCCTCCAACGGCTATTTAGGTGGCGGAGGTAACAAAGGTGCTGGTTCTATTTAAGAACCGACACCTTTCACTGACACCCACAAAGGCGCTGGTTCTAAAGTGGGACCCGCAGCCAACCACTTCGTTGTGACGTATACGAAAGGTGCCGGTTTTAGTTCGAAACCAGCACCTTTCTCTGACAGGGGCAAGAGATGCCGATTCTATTTAAAAACCGGCACCTATTAGGAGAAAAAGGTGCCAGTTCTTGGCATTAGCTTCTCGCAGGAGGGCGCGTGGGCGGGAAAGGCACTATAAGGTGTCAGTTTTACCTATTTTGGCACCTATAGTGCCGACACCTTACTGTGTTTCTGTAGTAGTGTCACAATCCCCATCCATTTCCCCGTCGCCCTCTTCCCTCTTCTCGGTTTCCTGACATGGCCACGAGGCCACAACGTCGGTGAGTTCACGATCCCATGGCTACAGTGATTTTTTGTCCCCTTCCCCCTTCCCTTCTTGTCCTAGCGCTGCCGCGGAGTCCCTCATCTCTCCCTTCTTTCCCCGTTGACTCTCCCTCCCTCTCCTTACTTCCTAGCGCTGCCTCAACCTTCCCTTTTGTTGGATCCGGTCAACACGGGCTCATGTCGGAGGAGGAGGTGAGAGAGATGGTTGATTCGGAGTGGGGGGAGTCTCCTGGATCCGTTGACCAACTGTGGCTCCGGCAATGGGCAAGACGCCATGGAGGCCTCAGGCGATGAGCAGCACGGCATGGCAGTGGCTAGGGATGGGAGTTCAGTTTCCTCGGTTAATTCGGCTCAGTTTCTTCGATTTAACAAAAGTTCAGTTTTGTGGATGTGCCAAATGAAGTGCATGTAAAAAATAACAATCCGGGCCGATTAAACCGAGTTTTCTCGGTTCAATTGTTTGGTTTACCGAACAAATCGCGAACATCGATGGGAAAACAAGAGAGGAGAGAAATCTAGGAAACTTGGAGAGCCAACCGACCATGAGCCATGCGGTAGCTGTGCACGTAGTGATGCAGTAGTTGTGCAGGCCTACAGCCACGCGGAGCAGTCGTCTTCCAGCCATGCCTAACGCTAGCGAGGAGCTACAGCGGCGAGTGGTAGGGTAGCCTTCCGGCCATGCGCCACACGAGATGTTGAGACATCGATGAATTGGGCTATTGGGCTGGGGTCTTGGTCCAACAGATGTATTAGTGTTAGATTAGTGGGCTATATGGGCCTAGTTAAAGAGATATTGGGCCTAAATGCTTACACGTTGCTAGGCTGGGATGTGGTGTGGACCGTGGACGTTTGGTTTGGTTTTCTTCGGTTGTTCGGTTCGTAGGCGTTCAAAACCACGAAAAAGATCGTACACAGAACACACGTGAAATAAAAACCAAGGGATAAACCGATGCTTGAAAAAACCAATACTTCAGTTCAGCTTGGCTCGGCTTTCAGCCTTCGGGATTTTTTTCCCACCCCTAGCCGTGGCCATACCCATGATGGGCAGTCAACGGTCAGGTACAGCTGAAGGTTGGCACTGTACATTGTGCTCTTCCAAATCTTTTTTTAAGGGAAAATAACACAAGATTATGCCTTTTCATTTAATATAGTAGAAGAAAATATAAACCCTAGAGGTAAGAAAAAGGAAAAAACTCCATACACTATACAGAGTGGGGCAAAAGGTCATGTAAGCGCTTTGCTCCTGTCATTGCCAGTATTAGCGTCTTTTCCTTGATTTTGACGAAAAAAAATGACGATTGGCCTCATTATGTTCGAAGATTCGTTGGTTCCTCTCCTTTCATATCTCCCAAACAACAAGGGGGATGAGAGTGCATAGTTTTCTTTTTGGAACTTTTATCATGTTTGCTAGAATCTCTTACCAGGCTTTTATGATGTGGGTTACCTCTCGTTGTTTAGGCTCAAGCTGTTGATAAGCTATCAGGCAGCTATTAGGTTTTATATTTTTTTTATCTAAAGCTGGCAACGAGACAGAGCCGTTTCACTTCTCTAGGCAGACTCTTTTAAATCTTCATTCCCTTTGATCCCTGCAGCTTTTTTTTTCAATTCTCATGTAAAACTATTAATATGCGTTATCATGTACATATCCTGATCCTTCCAAGGCTAGGACCGCCCTTGCCATGTTTTATTTTAAATTAAAGAGGAAAACCAGTAGCACCGAATGTACATTACGGAACGGTGATAGCCATCCCGTGGGCCGTGGCTGATAAGCAGTATAGAAAAGTGAAACAAAAGGAAGTAAAAATATTTATGAGTAAAAAAATTTGTAAATAAATGATTTACGGTTTAAAAGATAAGGAACTTCAGAATTGTGACTGAGAGGCACACATATATGTCAGGCTCTACGGATTTGTCAAGCCAAATTCAGACAGAGACAACTGGAGGAGGCATTTTCCAAGCCAATTAACGCAAGGTGCACGGTGACAGCTAGCTTACAACTCACTAAATCTAAAACTCAACATCAACATGTAAACATATCATTTCATTATTAACTAGCAATAATTATATACAAAATTCATGCAAACATGTAACATTATCTGTAATTCATTGGATTTCATAAATCAATATCCAATCATCTCCTTTCGCATTATTTTCATATTACTTTTAACATATATATATCATCATCATTTTTATAATACTTAACATATATTTATCTATATAATCAAAGTACGAGATATTATATTTCATTTACAATCTCATGCTGAGTGTACTAAATTAATTTATTTTTGGACATAATTTGATAAATCAGTTTTATTTGTTGTTAATAAGTAATATAATTTTTACTCTTAATTCAACTATTAAAAAATTAAATATTATTTAGTAATTTTCAAAGCAAAGCACGAAAAATCATCTACTAGAAATGCACAGTAGCACACTGATAGTAGGAAAGTAGTAGATAACGCAATAATGCATTCCTGCCCGAGTCAGACAGGGACGCTCCTAACGTAACGCAACGCAGCCGCGGCTCGCGGGACGCACGCAAATGTGTGGCTAGGAGGACGTCCATGTGTCGCGCGCGCGAGAAGGCGTGAAGGCGCTAGCTCTGCCTCCTGCAAAGGCTGCAACGCGCCATCGAAAGCCCCACGCGCGAGCTAGCGACCCGGTAGTCGGCACAGGCAGCAGCAGGCGATCGCAGTCGCGGCAGGCACGGGCAAGGCCGACGACGTCCCACCCTTCACCACCAGCGTCCACCAGCGTG
This sequence comes from Oryza officinalis, assembly GCA_008326285.1. NCBI lineage: Eukaryota > Viridiplantae > Streptophyta > Magnoliopsida > Poales > Poaceae > Oryza > Oryza officinalis. The sequence goes on along the minus strand of BDMV01000006.1, from coordinate 34,761,116 downwards.
TGCTCGCCATTGCGGCGTCGCCGCCTCCCGCGCCGTGGTCGCGCGGGCGCCAGTCGGACGGCGGCACATACGTCGTGGTGTTGTGGCCAAGAGGCGGACAGGAGTGGCAGCCCGGTGGGCAGTGACTTTCAGCGAGAGATGATTTTTGCTTTTGTTCTCCGTTTTGTAGTAGACCACTCCCTCCGTTCTTTAGACACTGCTGACAGGCGTAAATTTATCTTTAGCAAATAAAAACTTTCAACATAATGCTTTTATGAATGCAAATAGTTTAAGTTAATATTTCTCATCCAGAGTATTTTGATAATATATTTTTTGAAACGTATATTTCTTTAACAAAAAAAAGGGTGAACGGTATATGAATGCTAGTATTTGGTGGCAAGTAAAAGAACACTTGTACACATCCGACAAAATTTCTTATGATCAGAGCGTACGATACGTCTCTTGTGCATGTGGCAAATATGAGGCACAAGATGCTTCCATCCAATCTGACAATCCTACGTGCAAGGAAGTACTTTCATGCTAAAATAGTATCAGTTTAATTTATGGTAAGTACTTTCTTTGTCTAAAAAAATTAACTTCTGAATTTGTATATAAATATAATTTATATATAAATATAGTGTGTATTTAGATTCAAACCTAAAAATAAGTTGAGTTTTTTTACATAGAAAATATATTGTCCAAGTAAAAAGTAAAAAGGAATGGAAGTAAGAGTGCATTATGGTTTTCGTTTAAACATGGTATCTTTAACCAATCGATCGACAGCATGATGTTAGCACTTTTTACGTCACATCATCAAGCACTTGTCAAGCCTGCAAAGTGAGGCTACATACACGCACCGGCCGGAGGTTGATTAACATCGATGCTATGCTAAGGATCTGATAAGCATATGGAATAATATCGCTATTGGACTTTATTCTTTCAACATATAAGCATTGTACAGGCGTACATACTTTAACAATGCATATTGTTTTCCAGATAAAACAGGCAATTTTTAACATAACATTCCAGTTACCACCCAATACATGATGCATTTAGCTTAACAAGGATCCATATGACAACATTAATAGAGTTTGAGCCCGTGAAGAAAATTTCATGTCAACCATGCATAAATCTACATTTAGTATAGAGTAAAAATTAACACAACATGAGAAAAAACATACATAGACTCGCAATCTTGTTTACCTTTCTTTTACTTGTCCAGATTCATAACTAAAAGTTGCTACATTTTGAGACGAAGGAAATATATATCTCATGAGAGCTAACATGACAGTGGATTGGATAAGGTATATGACCTTATAAATGGTCTCATTCTCATTAGGAGAAGTTGTTTGAGAGGATTGTACATGACTATGACATCCATCCCAAGTAAAGCATAGAGACAGCGTGCATGCAAAGCGGCCAACATGTTACACTACTAAGGAACACACAAAGAATTCTGCACTATAGGTGCCGGAATAGTTAAAATTGGCACCTATAGTGCTTTTTCACCTCAAACGCACACCCACAGAGCGCTATCAGCTAAAACCGACACCTTTATGAAGAAATAAGTGCCAGTTCTAAAGAAAAACCGACACCAATATTATAGGTGTCATTTTAAAAAAAACCAACACCTTTAATTTATTATAGGCCCAATTAATTAAAAAACTGATATCCGTAATAACCGAGCCGAGTCGGCCGGCCACTCGCGAGCAGATAAGTAAAGGGAGGGGCGGAGTGAGCCTCCTTATAGACTCACCTCCCTCCTCTCTCTCTCTCTCCACCTGCCTCCTCCTCTCTCTCTCCACTCGCTTCCCGGCCACGAAGGAGGCAGAGCGGCGCCAGCGGTTGGGCGGATCTGGCGGAGACCATGGATGGACAGCAAGCAAGGTTGGGTGTTGACGGCTTCTCACGGTGGATCCAATGGCGACGGCGGCTTCCCGCGGTAGATCCTCAGGCAATGGCTACGGTGGCGGTGGTGGTGGAGAAGGAGGCTCGCACTTCCTCTCCTCCTTTCCATCCGGCGATGGCGGCGGTGGTGGAGAAGGTCGGTGTGGAGGGCGAGGTGATGGCCGGCGCAAAGGGTGAGGCTTCTTTTAGTGTTCTTGGATGTTTGTTTGGCCTATTCATGTGTTATGTTCTTAATGTTCTTGGATACCAATTAATATTGATG